>OW388296.1:6275520-6750520 GCA_936450465.1 Gibbula magus | reverse complement strand
TGAGAACAAAATCTTCAATCCAGTAATGTCAGTCAGTGGTCATCGTATCCATCATCACACTCCTTACAATCCATACCAACATAACACACGCCCTTCCTACAACAGAAATTACTTTCAAAACTACCACAAAGGTCCACAATTCAGCCGAAACATTACTCCAGTGGACTGGACGGCGATACAGAACGTCAGAAGCCCAGTGCGTATCCCAACACGAGAACCTCTAGCAGACAGCCACTACGGTATACCCAGCACGAGAGTACATCCACCTCTCAACAGCTACGGCCCTCCAGTCACCCCGGGTGGGGCAAGGACCACTCTAGCCTCGCCAGCTGAGTCATTGGATTCGAACCCGTACTCAAGAAGTTCCTCTGTGTTGTACCCTCCCCCGGGCCAGCGTTATCCCTCACGGTACAGCAGACAACACCCCACTCCTCTGAGGTTCGAGGGGGTTCATCCCTGGATCAACCCCGCCCCCTCGGAGGGGGACGCTACCGTGGATTATGAGTTAGCCACTGCCAATGAAGAGCGGATCCGCAGGGTACGGAGAGACAGCGATGAAGGGTACGTATCAGCATTTTCCTGGGATTTCAGTTGGCGCGGTATGGTGGCATTTATTATCTTAATGTTCACATATTGATCTATAGATTCTTATGTATAGCACATCTAATATGGAATTGGGTAGCCTACGTATGATGATGGGATTTAAGAGTGGTTGGCAAAGAGGACGTGACTGAAAGCATGTATCGCTTAGGAGTAGCGTTTGAAAGACCTATACTTATATAGACCTACCCTATTACTATATAAAAGGAAAGGGATGTAACGACGAAACTACACAATGCTCATATTTCGCATCAAAATACATTTTTATGGCACAGTCGATGCCTACGATACGAACTCTAAATGATTTCCCTACAAAATGAGCTATAAATCATCGCTATGCAGTCCACTTGTCAGCCATTCATGACCTTGACATATATTTGACCTGGAGCAGTCCACATCCTGGTTCCCGGGCCTTCGTTCTCGCTTGTCATTTCAGTTTGAATAAACAAATAGACGATTTCACTCAATGTTACCTATATTAATGTTTCATCTTTAGAAACAACTGCAGATATGCAAGTTGCGCCGTTTTCATTTAGTTCTGTTTCATCCCTGCTGTGCTTGGTGATTCTTGTTTATGTGATGTGTTTTCCAACGAATGAAAGTTGCAAAATAGTGAATCTACCGGGATACGAACTCATTCGAAAGTTTCCTCGCAAAACCGACCTTGTGGAGTAGATAGTGGAGAGGAATCTACAGAACCGGTTCGTATCTCGGTAGGTACATGAACTTGCAAAGGTTTTTCCTCGGAACAAGGTCGAATTTAATGAGACTGCTTATGTGATGGTTGTTACGGGTCTTGTTGTGTTATCGGGTGTCTAAAGTGTTGATGTTTGACATTTTCATCACTTGCAACTCTCTACTGCAAGCTTTCCCTACACATTTGTTTGATATTTGCTTTGGTCTCTTCAATAATTTTATCTTTGACAAAAAAGATTCAAAATTACTTCGATCCATAAAAGTATTTATATGAAATTTAATTAAATAACGGCAAAGACTCGATACATGTTCAGCGGATTTGGTCGACGCTTCCCTTCATCCACCACAAACTAGGTACCGTATTTCCTCCAATAGAATAAACAATTGAATAAACCGGTATGACCGTTTGAAAGAAATAGACGCCGAGTGATAAGATGATAATATGTTTTTAAAATGCAATGTATATCGTACATTATGTATGTTCAGTTATGCCTCCCAAATAAGATAGTGTCCCGGTTCAAGGTCACCTAAACAAATTCATTTTCAAGAAATTTTGTCATGGTTACAAGTTTGTTGGATGATTAATATTGCCCAAAAATGTGTTGATACCGGTCTCGAATAGAAGCCGGGCCTCGAATGGACGTCGATCGGGGTTGAAGGAGGTCTGAAAATATAGGCGCCGGGCGTCTAATGGAGGTAATACGGTAACTACAACTGTCTGCCACAATACCCGATATATAATAAAGACATTCCATATGACTAACTACTGATACCTGTCAAATTTCAACATCGTATGTAATTTTTTGGTGAGAATTTCGCTTGCATTTGATAACCAAACAATACCGATGTCAAGTTTGTCAGAAATTACGAAAACAAACGTTCACATCCTACTTGTAGATTGTATAATCATATGGAATGACCCGTGTGTTCATTCGGTTAACATCGGGAGTTTCCGTGGTGCCAGTGAGCAGTGTAGGTAGGTAAAACATGGCTTCGTCTGTAGCGGGAGCGGCAGGGGCATGCGCGCCTGGAGCACAGTGAGTAGTTAACCAGTTGTCCAGCAAATAGTATGTCAATAATTCCTACAACCAAACGAGTCTTTTAACCCGATGATTGTCTTTTACAGTGACACTTGACGTAAGAGTGAAAAAAATGTAGTTTTAGCGTCGTTTGTGAGTGATGTAGGAATTCTGCTACTATAAATAGTACGTATGCATGGTTCTCGCCTCTGAAGCCCTATCAATCAATACTACGCTATGAGTCATCGCCACCGATATCCCAGCGTCTAGCTTCTCCAAGCAGAGATGGAGCCGTTCTCCGTCTCCCCGCATGGCGGCCAGGGGTTGAATTGGTCTTGTTTAGGCTACGTACTGACATTTCACATTGCAGTGATAGTAATTAGTCAGTAAATTAGGATATACAGTTTAAACAGTTTTTAAAAAATAGGAAATAGTTGTTTCACCCAAAATATTAAAATCAAAATGCTGTGATTACTGCAGTGATTGACAAAGGAATCTTGGGGGAGAGGTTTTAACTTTGATTCGACTCTACACCCCCGATGATCATTTTGAGAAACTGAATAAAGTACAATATTTTCAAAAAGAACACTAGTGTATTAATTGAAACTCGTCAAAAGAAAACCGTTTGACAGTAGAGGTCAAGCTTCCCATATAAGTCCTACTTAGGCGATGCATTTAAGAAAATAGGCTAACTGTGAACACATTTTGATTTTACTTGTTTAAACAAAGAAAAATCACCGTGAGTAGGTCTACAATATAAGCTAAGTTTATTACGTTTCTAAAACGTAGTCAGCGGTGAAGCTGCAGTGACAATGGTGAGAGAGCCGTGCTTGTCTAGGGGTTACCGAATGGTTCAACAATATTTACAGCATCCAAAACATGCATTTCAGAATATTTTAAATTACAGATAAACATTTCCATGGTTATAACTGGGAATTAAATCAGAGATGACGTCTACTGCAGCGTGGGATACTTAGCTTAATCTCGTTATGGAAAAGAAAAGGTCACTGATTGGTTCCGAATTCTCTTTAGTTTTATCTGCAGTTCGTGTTGCTGAGATGCTCATCGTATATGATTTACTTACAATAATAGCGTTAAAAGCTGTGTTACTTCTAATCATCAGTTCCCAAGAATAATGGATTTGTAGTTATGGTAATCGCAAATAGGAATCATTAGATTCGGGTTATTTATGTATCATAATAATTTGGATTAACGAATTATGTCTAATTTGAATATTTTGGAGACTGTTAAAATATTTTGTTGTTTATCAAAACATCATTATTTTGACACCAATAACCCGACTCAGGACAGCTGACGACATTTTCGCTCCAACCCTATTGACGATAGCACGAAACAATTGACTGCTGATATTAAGATTTCTTCTTCCGACTCGTGGGATTTCACAATATAGCGGTCTGGAGCATACATCCACAACACATCCATGGCAACGACCTCGGTAGGCTGGGCCTCTTCTTCTTGCTTTAAGGGCAAACTGTTTATCTTTGCTTTGCCAATTGTTGGTATACGACTGCTTGAACGAGTCCTTGGGTAAAGAAAGCTGCAACTAGTCAAACTAGAATACAGCGAAGTCGCGTTACCATATTACCATACATGTTTGGCGCAGAACACGCAACCCTAGGAAACAGACACATAAGTATGGTTCAAAGAATTTAGATGTACGTAGGTATAAGTAGGTGGGGTCTGGTGTTTACAAATAACAAGATTAGTGCAAAATGTTGCTTTTACGAACGAAATCTGAAGTATCCGACATCTCAGTGATGTTATGCAAAGCGTACATTACGAATATCGTATACACTTGGAAGGTTAAGCATGGAAATAGTAACGTACAGTCTGGATTTACAACATTCGATACGATGATACGAAAAGTTCTCTACCCCGCACCCAGAAACACAAAGACATTCCGCTCAGGTAAAACGATATTGCTGAGATTACTAAGGCTAAGAACAACATCGGTTCTAGCGTATATATGTGGCAAAGAGGGCGAGGGTGTTGAAATATCCCACAGGAATAAGTATCTGAGTCTATTTTAGTCTACACTCATCCGTGGAGGCCTGGGTAGAACGTTAGTGAAAACAGTCTCGTAAAGTAGCCGAGAAGCTCGTCCTGCCTCATGACTGTGATCATTTAAGAGCCTATAATACAGTCTAGGTGTTTATTCAGCAAGTCTAGACAAACTAAATATACACGTATTGAGCTAAAAGCTTGAAGAAATAAAATCACTTTGATGAATGTAGAGTAATTATTTGATTTCATAGACTTAGTTTTGGTCTAACGAGAAGTATTTACTAAAACACTTATTAATAATTATTAAATAACCTCGTTGTTAACTGAAAATGATTTAATTTTATCATTCAATTAACAGATGCGTGCGTTATCCATTTCATATTAACAGCTTGCTATGAATCAAGTTTCAACATTGAGAATTAGTCATTATACATGTAATTTAATATATATTATATACACACACGGTATGTAGTTCATCCTCTCGCATAACGAGGTGACATGTGTTTATTGGTGATATCATTCAATTGTCAAATTGGCAATTGCTGCATTTATAAAGTGACCAAGTGAAAATGTGATCCAAAAGACAAAAACTATATAACAACAACCCTTCATATTAAAAATATAATGTTCATGAACTTCCCAGCGCAAGGCATAACTCAGCCGGTAATGGAGACTGACACGAGCTCTGCCTTGCGTAGTGAAGTTGAATGTTCATAAACTGAATGGCAGTCTTTCTTTAATATACCTTAAATTTCAACATCAGGGCCGTGTTCAAGAGAGGGTTCAAAGTAATCGCGAATACTTTTTAACCTCTCTTGAACGCGATTGCTCAATGTAGCGCTACGAGCGAGCGAACTTTGAGGCTTTGCAACGTGTCGTTCAGGAGAGAATGAGCGCTACTTGAGCGCTACTTGAGCGCTACATTGAGCAATCAATGAGCGATTATAGAGAATAGCTCCATGCACGTACTGAGGTAACGAGAGATAGTGACCTGAATGGTTTCAACATTCTACCAAGATGGTTTTGGGGGATCCCATCACTTGAATGTGATGATCTTGAAATCGTTACAAGATTACAAAAAGAAACTAGTATAGTTTTGCATTCATTTAATGTTTTTTTTATTCTACTTTATTGTGTCAATTCATCTTTCAGACATGTATAGAAAATGGTTAATTTCGGGGATTTTGAGGTTGTTTTCAAGGTCACGCTATTAGTAATTGCGATATCTGGAGTAGAATGCAATAGGTTTGTTAAAATTGGTACTTGGCCGTTATAGAAGCAAGCATCAACAGAGAGCAGTCTCGGTGACCTTGGGGCCTTTAATACTCTAAATGTATGCGAAGAGCTGGAGATCCAGCTTATTACTTTTGTTAAATGGAACTTCAAAACCAATAGAATCGATGGCTCAATTTTAATTTCCAAAATTGAGCATGGATTTAATTGTTTCTTCAAAGAAAATTGACGTTTTTCATCTTTTTTAAATCACCGTGAATCTATATAGAGCGATTATTCTTCATAACTGTCCAAAATCTAAGATGGAAAGTTGCTTTGATTAATGAAACCACCGTCCGCAAGGAGCTCCGGTCTCTGGAACACAATCGATCCAACTGCTGCTCTGTTCATTACATATCAAGTTCGCCCTTTCCAAACGAGGACATTTTGATCATTCTCAACACTGTGATGAGGGTGACATTACCGCCACAGACGGTTTCTTGGCATAGTTGTAATTGGAAATCTGTCATCGTTCTGACATGTTTGTCCAACAACAATATATTCATAAACTGAATGTATTGTAACATAGTGTTACATATTATATATATAATAAATGTATATTTATTACCCATATGGTTGAACATAACTGAGTTAATATTATTGTGCACATATCACGTTTGCCTAGCAACCATTGTTTCACCGCAACTTCCCGTATTTTGTCGTATGGGACGTATGTATGTGACTGTAGCTGTCGCAAGAGAAGTGGGCCGTTTTCTGACTAGTTTTACGTGAATTAAATGGAATTAAATTGGTAAAAACGAAATTATTACACTCGAAAGTGTGCTATATGACTTTTACGAAACTCGTGCAAATTTATGTATAACCCTCGCTCTCGCTCGGGAAATACAAAAATTCACACTCGTTTCGAAAAAGTCATATGACACACTTCCTCGGGTATAATCTGTATAATATATCTCACTGACCTATGTGTCCTCTTTTAACAGCAGGTATGACGGGAGCCGACACACCTACACGGATCATTTCCCCCGACACGAGCGCGGCTCCCCGGACTCCATGAACTACGCACATCAAGCCCCGGGACCTCGGGGGGACAAGAAGCGGGACCGACCCCCCAAACAGAACGCGGGGGACGAGGGCTGCTGCGTCGTATCCTGACAACACGTGGAGACGGAGGGAAGGGCGTGGTTTTGCTGGCATATGGGCGTGGTCGAGATGGAAACTTGAAAGTCGTTATCTGCATTTCAAGTGGGCGTGGCCGGATGTTGACCACGTTTTGGCATGGCATTTTTCATTGGTATCGTCTAGTTAGCAAATGGTCGTGACCAGATATGGAACGTGGTGGGCGTGGTCGTACCAGGAGGAGGGCGTGGCATTTGCCTGAAGCGGATCGGCGTCTCCATCTAACGTTTGCTCGTCGGCTAAATTTAATGAATAACCGCGATAGTCTACTTTTCAAGTGGGCGTTTTATTTTTCAGAAATGTACCATTGTTGCCAAGGTAGCACAAGGGCGTGGTCTGTTTGGAAACTTTGGGCACAACGTTGAATGTTGCATTTTCCAGAATATGATCAGTGGGTCCAGCTAGCATGAGGATGTGACCAAGTTTGAAATCGGACTAATGCCTATCCTTCGTGATTGGTAATAAGCTGAACTGTATCGAGGATGACCCGACATGTGCGTGAATACGGTTGTGAAGTAATTAGTGGATTAGAGGAGTTTATAGCAGGTGTGTGGCCGATCAGACAGGAGGGGAAGATTCTGAAGAATATATTCGTGGTTAGTCCATGAGAGTGTGGCCATGCATTAGCTCTGTTGATGGGCGGGCGCATCCTCGGTTACCCATGGTTTTATATATGCTCCGTTACTCTCCACTATATCACCCATGGGAAACCTTATCAGGAAAATATGTACTCAAATAACCCGCCCTTGGCCAGCGTGACGAAGTCAGTAACCAAAGAAAATGCTCAATGGGATAAGACGGAAATGGTCAAGGGAGATAACCGGTAATGGATGGCTAACACAATGACCTTGCTTGCTTTGAAAAGAAGTTATATGAATTGTCATTGGCTCGCAGGTCCAAGCTGCGTAGCAGTTTGATTGGCTCACGCCGGCCAAGGGCGGGTAATTTGAGTACAGATTCTCCTGATAAGGTTTCCCATGGGTGATATAGTGGAGAGTAACGGAGCATATATAAAACAATGGGTACCCCGGGATTGGGCGGGCGAGGTCCAGGTAGCAAGTAGGCGTGGTTATATTGAGAGGTGGGGCGTGGTCTAGCTAGTAATAGATGGGTGTTTCTGTATTCAAGTCAACCGATCACCGGACGTTTGGGGTTTTGTGTTTCAGCGTAAGATGTGTCAAGCACCCGTTGTACAATGCCTTTAATGGGCGGCCATACCGTGGTTCAGCCTTTGGAACTGTCGTCATTCGCAGTGTTATTCATCCATTTAGTTCTCTGCATTGATTAAGAGTTTTAGTGCACTACCGGTCTCTTTCCGTTAACGATATAAGTAAATATGATGAATTAATAGCAGCTCTATAAAGTCCTTCGAAAGACAGAACTCCATAATTTTATGGATTTACTGAATTTAAATATAATAGACAATGCAATTCATGTTTTAAATGTCTGGAGTAAGAAACGAGTTCAATGATGCTTGTAGCGCTATCCTCGTATCTTCACCATCTACCGAACTATAGATATTTTCATATATCGTAGTCCTTGTAAATCTACTATAGTCGTGTGATATACAAAAGAGGTAAATGCCATTGTAAACATTATTTCCCAGAACTGTTGAAAGTTTCTAGTTTTTTCAATGACCTTTGGAAAGTTTATTGTAACATTAGATGATGACAGCCAGACGGCATATTTGTCCAGTGATTTAGGTCTTAGGTCCATAATAAATAGCTTTTTCAAATTAAGTACTTTGATGTGCATGTAGAGAAGAGTTTTTTATTTACATAATAACGCCCATGTACATCATCCGAGGCCCAATTGGATAATGGGTTTCATATTTAAATGTCATTGTTTCGAGTGCATACCTCATATATACGTTGGATCGAAGGGTTGCCCACTTATTTGTCCGGTTTTCGATCAGGTGTATTTATTATTTTCCTTTTTATAAATGGAAATGTCAATGTGCCTATCCGATTTTTCTTCCATTATTGTTTACAATACTTATACAAATGCTGATATTTATCGAAACTGATATTTTATGAAAACAATTCGAAGCTGATTAATTGAAAATGCTGTAAATATATCTTTATCTATAACGAAGTATATTTTTTTGAATAACATTTGTTAAATGAACACTTAAAGCATAATATTGTTGAGAATATTTTTTATTATATTTATGTGTTTAAACTTTTGAAAAGTTATCAAAATAAAAGACTATTTAACATAGAACAAAGATTATAGACAATCAGACGTGATAAAATATATATTGGGAACGTTTTCTGAAAATAACATGTACATATGGAAAGTTTAGTAGAAGAGATTACTTCTTTATTGGCAGGCGCCTGTAACACATGCATACGTTATGATACAGCTGTGATGGTATTATTATTATTATTATTAGACCTTAGAACAAGAGGTGGTGATGAACCTGAAGTCATTCAAGTGTTTGCCTGGTGTTAATACCATGGTGTGTGTATTAAGATTGGTTTTGTAATTATACTTTAAAATTACGTTATTTTTTAAACGTTATAGTGCAATGTTGTAATAAACACAAATATCACTTGTCGAAATAAATATATATTTGTGGATGTTATAATAATTTTGCGTTTTGATTTATTAATTATTTAGTATTTACAGATATTGCAATAATATTTATTACAAACTACACAAAACTACACTACATAAAATCGATTCCGGATATTGACAGACATTCAGAAAAATCAATAACTTTATGAATGACGGGATTCTATTTGTCCTGAATAAAATTAGAGCCATTGACCATGTAGCTCATCAGGATTTAAATAATACATAATATAAGCTTGACAAATTTAATGTTCAACAAGTGTTTGCCACTAACATGGCAATGTCCCCCGCCGGTGACATTGAGTTAGTAAGACACATCATTGGAGCTACTTTATATATTGCATTACTGGTAAAAAGTGACATGATGATCAGCAAATTTTAAGACTTTGGGTGCTTGAATTCATGATATATCGTGTTAATAAGAGTTCTAAAAGTGGTCAAAGTGTTGTGGTGACCTAGAAAATAAGGTCAAGGTCACCCAAATGTACTGGTGTGTGTGTCATCCCCCAATGTAGGCAGACACCAAATTTTAGACTTTGGATGCAACATCTCATGAGATATCACGTTAACAAGAGTTCCAAAAGTGGTCAAAGTGTAGAGGTGACCTTGAAAATAAGATCAAGGTCACCAAATCGACTGGTGTCTGCGTCATCCTTCAATGTAGACTGACAACAAATTTGAAAACATTTGGTCCAACAGGTCATGATATATCCCGTAAACAAGAGTTTGAAAAGTGGTCAAAGTGTCGCAGTGACCATGAAAAATGGTGAAGGTCACCAAAATCGACTGGTGTCTCTGTCTTCGCCAAATGTAGGCTGACACCTAATTTAAAAACATTGGGTCCAACCAGTCATAATAAATGGTGATAACAAGAGTTCGAAAAGTGGTCAAAGTGTTGTAGTGAACTTGAAAATAGGGTCAAGGTCACCAAAATCAATTGG
This sequence comes from Gibbula magus, assembly GCA_936450465.1. Taxonomy (NCBI): domain Eukaryota; kingdom Metazoa; phylum Mollusca; class Gastropoda; order Trochida; family Trochidae; genus Gibbula; species Gibbula magus. The sequence continues at coordinate 6,740,250 of OW388296.1, read as the reverse complement.
TGTCGGCGTCTTTCCCCAATGTAGGCTGACAACTAATTTGAAGACTTTTGATGCAATGTTTCATGAGATATCGCCTTAACAAGAGTTCAAAGAGTGGTCAAAGTGTCGTTGTGACCTTGAGAATAAGGCCAAGGTCACCAAAATTGACTAGTGTCTGCGTCTTCCAACAATATAGGCAGACATCAAATTTGAAGAGTTTGGATGCAACGCTTCATAAGATATCGCGTAAACAAGAAATGTGACGTACGTACGTACGTACGGACGCCAATGAATACATAGTCCCCCGTTCCGCGTTGCGGCGGGGGACAATAAGCAGTTATCAGAGAGTTAACAATCCCCATTGACCAAGGAGTTTGTATACACAGCAGTTAAGCTTTCTAGGTTCCTTTGTACTGGGGAAAATGAAAATAGGGTTTAGGTGGTGGCCCCTGTGATCTTTATTGTGGCCACAAAGTCCCTAAATGTACACATGTAGTCCCCACTGGCTAAGTTGTCCGCACACAAAATTCCAGTTCTCTAAAGACAGTGGTTCTTGCGGAGAAGTCGAAATAGAGTCATTGGCTATGTAGCTAATTAAGTGAGTAACTGCTTATATAAGAATCAGAGGTTTATATAATGCACTTATAACTGCTGGAAGGGGTCTGAACACGATTTCAGCATTCTAGTGCTTTTCAATTTTAAAAAGTAAAATAGAGCCATGTATGTGCTCTGTAGCGAACCTGTTTCATAGTTTATGATGATATAGACCACAATTCATTGCCATAAATTTAAAAACAAAACCACTGGCGTCATCAGTACATGAGACCAACATGACACAACATCTGGCCTCATAACCACTGTTACACCTCATTATGTAATAGTGTATGATCTCTGTCCTCACTGGCGTAGAGCTTAGAGCAAACATGCCATGTGCGAAGAGTTTCAGGTCAAAAACATTATGGGTGCGTAAGTTCTTTCAATGTTTGGGGAACAAACTTTGATCCCCTAGTACCTATCCACAATATTTCAACTTCGTGGTGCAGCGGTTCTGGAATTATCGATGATGTGAAAGGTTTACGAACTACAACGGCTGCCGTTGTCATAAGCCAATATGACATTTCAGGCCTTATGAGCAAAAAATAAAATGTTTCCAACGACGGACGGACTGACAGGCGGCATGTCACGCCCATCGGGACTTTCAGGCCTGATGATCTAAAACATGTATGACCTTAGACCGAAACCTCTGTCGTCCGAATGCTTTACCTCACACAGCGAGTCGCATACTAACCTAATCCAGTGGGGTTGCAGGTAGAGCCTCTCGACCTAGTATGACCTCTGACCGACTGCCATGATGTATCACTAGACACGCAATACATCTTCTGCAGTTATTATATACAGTGCCAGATAAGCAAACCCTTCCAGACCTGCTGTCTGAAGATCGATCCCTCCGCTTTGAAAACTGCATGACTGGACCGCGTGCATTGCGATAACAACAGGTTCCTGCTCTGGACTATGTCCAACTTATATACATCATGGTAAATGCATATTAATTAAGACCGAATATTTATCAATGACAGCTGTTCTTCATTAGTAGTTGGAAGTCCGAGTTTAGGACATATCCCGTCTCGTCCATGTTGAATTAATACCAAAGCACGTCAATCACTTCCACAAGTACAGAAAGGCCACAATAAGGATTGAGTCATGCAGAGTTGCATCTAAATTGCTTATTTACACACAGGAATAACATAGAGTCGCTTCGTAACTGAAGAGTGTTTGTTTTGCATTGTATGGGCATGCTGAGCGTGTTCATAAGGAGGATAAATAGATAATATGTTTAAATGCTCAGTTTTGGACCAGATAACTACCATCTATGAATGAGTTAACTCTCCCACTAAACGTATTCAGATTCATCCTAAAAACGTTCTCTATACGTGTGACACAATACCAACGGGCACCTGTTTTGATCAGTACGATACGGGTACTTACCCACCATCACTGTCACTCAGGTCTACAAGAAGTCAAGTCACGACAATGAGAGAGACGTTTCTCTCACTCATGAGAATCTAAAGGACATTCAAATTTGATTGGGTCATTAATCGTGGAAAACTGCTAGAATGTAGGTCATTACAGAGAATACACCTAGATCAAGAGATAAGGTAGAGATACAGTGTCCCTGTACTGCTTTACCATGTGGGTGCTCCCCCAGCTGTCTCCAGCCAATCGCTCAGAGGAGACTGTGTTGTACTGTCAAACCAAGCTGAAACCCACGGACAGAGGTATTTTTTAAAAACATATCTATTTAGAGCCAGCCTGAAACAACTAAAACTTGCCACCCATGCACTCTTAGCCTATGTTTAAACAAGGGATTGGGAATCATCATAGTTTAAGGACATGCCAAGAACGAGGTGATTTAAGGCTTTAACGCCACATTCCAATTATTTTACTTTTATCACTGAAGAAAATTTACGTTTCAAGAATTGTAGCATCAATGTGGCTATATGCGTTGAGGTGAACCCTCAAACAGCACTTGGAACTGTTTGATCATTTTTGTCCTGTATTGAATGTCAATGGAGCATTGCACCCAAACCCAACACCTAAGAGTAACCCCCAGATTGGAATTTTATAATTTCACATGTTGATGTTTGTTAAACACGCCTCTATAGGCGTTATTTTCAACTGTCCTCTAGGGCTACCCCGACGAAAACTGACAGGTTTCTAGTGTAAAAAAAATTCTGGCTCCAAGCTTCGAACACAATACATGTGCATCTTGCCCCAAAAGGATATTTTTATTCTTGTATAAAGATAGTCGGCTTGAAATCGTGCCAACATAGTATATCATACGTGCTGATTTCGGTTCAAATAATTTCACTCAACTTGCATATTCATTCCCAATCGCCAATTATATTATAATTAATGGTTTTCAATGAAAATTGAGCAACATCATTAAACAGAAATCGAAACTACACGTCCCTTTTGGATGTACAGTAGTTATAAGACCTAATAAATATAACCAACCCGAATTTACCTTTTTGTCTGCTGTAAATAAGTTCGACAAATTGCCCGGTTTTCGTTCAGACATTACCATTCTTATCTGATATTTTACTGAGCTCTAAACCCTATATCGAATTATAACGTAAATACAAATTAAAATTAAAGGTAAAACTATATTAAATAGAGTGCTCTATCTAATTTTTCGGCAAGTCAGTACTTTTCGATAAAATAACACAATTTATTACGTTTGGTATATGTGACCCCACAACATATTGGATGAACATTTAAAGGTGAATCCATTGTGTTTCAATTTTTTTTTATTTGGCTTTAAAACGTTCCAACTCACCACATGTGCTGTCTACAATACAAATAATTTCACTCAGCTTGCATAGTTATCCCCAATCGCCAAATATACCATAATTACTAGTTTCCATTTAAAATTGAGTAATATCATTATACATGTGCAGAAACCGAAAAGGCACGTCCCATTTATATGCAAGCTTAGTGAATTTGTTTGTTTTGTAAACAGCACATATGGTGAGTTTGAGCGTATTAAAGCCAAATATTGTTTTATGATACACAATGTATTGTAATTGTATTGTATCAGCTTCTACACATCAGTGAACTGCACCTTCAACCGGGCTCGCTCCAGCATTTTACAGCGGTCTGATAGACAAGTTTACCCTAGGTCGGAGATGGGCGAGCTGATATATCATGTTTAAAGGCTCTGTATCACGTTTTTTGCATGTTATTATTTTTTTTAATTTGCTATTAACAAGGCAAAAGTGAGCTCAGCTCACATACCCACGCCTGTAGTTTGATCGCCTCTATTTGGAAAACATAATCTAGTCAATCATGTCAATGAATAACAATGATTGTTTTTAAGGAAAATATTTGTTTTAATTATTTGAACTGTGGAGTTTAAACCAATAAAGGGCACAACAATACCATATAGGTAGGCAACATCGAAATTTAATTTTTCAAGTTATATAGTTTTTTTAGTTACGCTCCAGAAACGACACAAATTTCAAAAATTAATTGGACCTTGGGACACAAAAGGCACAACAGTACCATATAGGTTATTATATAAGTTTCCAAGTCAAATAGTTTCTGAGATATGCTCTGGAAACGAGACAAAGGCCAAAAATCGGACCGTTTTGGGTCAAAATTTCAAAAATTATTTGGACCTTGGAGTTGAAATCCATAAAAGGCACAACAGCACCATATGGGTTACTTCAAATACCAAATTTGAAGTTTCCAAGTCAAATAGTTTTTGACATATGCTCCGGTAACGAGACCAAGTCCAAAAATAGAGCCATGGGCTCTGTAGCTCATCAGGGTTTTTATTGTTTAATGATGAAGACTGAAATAGAGTTTCAGGTTATGGCCATTGAGGCCCTTATTTTGGGCACCAGGGTCATCAAATCTTCAATTTAGAATCTCCATTGGCTAAAGAGTCTGCAAACAATATTTCAGCCTTCTGGGTCTTTTTTGTTCTGGAGAAGAAGATTTAGGTCATGGCCTGTGAGGCCTTTATTTGGGGCCCCAGGGTCATCAAATCTTCAATTTAGAATCTCCATTGGCTAAAGAGTCTGCAAACAATATTTCAGCCTTCTGGGTCTTTTTTGTTCTGGAGAAGAAGATTTAGGTCATGGCCTGTGAGGCCTTTATTTGGGGCCTCAAGGTCACCAAATCTACAATTTAGAATCCCCATTGGCTAAAGAGTCTGCACACAATAGTTCAGCCATCTAGGTCTTTTTGTTCTCGAGTAAAAATTGAAAATAGGTTTTTAGGTCATGGCCTGTGAGGCCTTTATTTGGGGCCCCAGGGTCACCAAATCTACAATTTAGAATCCCCATTGGCTTAGGAGTCTGCACACAATATTTCAGAAATCTAGGTCTTATTGTTCTGGAGAAGATGAACATAGGTTTTTAGGTCATGGCCAGTGAGGCCATTATTTGGGGCCACAGGGTCACCAAATCGACCATTTAGAATCCACATTGGCTCAAGAGTAACCACACAATATTACAGCCTTCTAGGATTTTTTGTTCTGGAAAAGGTTGAAAATAGGTTTTAAAGGTCATGGCCCTTGAGGCCCTTATTTTGGGCCCCGGGGCCACCAAATCTACACTTTAGAATCCACTTTGGCTAAAGAGTCTGCAAACTATATTTCAGCCTTCTGGGTCTTTTTGTTCTGGAGAAGAAGAAGATGAAAATAGTTTTGTTTAGGTCATGGCCTGTGAGGCCTTTATTTGGGGCCCAAGGGTCATCAAATCTACAATTTAGAATCCCCATTGGCTAAAGAGTCTGCACACAATATTTCAGCCTTCTGGGTCTTTTGTTCTGGAGAAGAAGATGAAACTAGGTTTTTAGGTCATGGCCTGCGAGGCCTTTATTTGGGGCCCCAGGGTCACCAAATCTACAATTTAGAATCCCCATTGGCTTAAGAGTATCCACACAATATTACAGCCTTCTAGGACTTTTTGTTCTGGAAAAGGTTGAAAATAGGTATTTAGGTCATGGCCCTTGAGGCCCTTTTTTTGGGCCCCAGGGTCACCAAATCTACAATTTAGAATCCACATTAGCTAAAGACTCTACACACAATATTTCAGCCTTCTAGGTCTTTTTGTTCTGGAGAAAAAGAAGATGAAAATAGGTTCTTTAGGTCATGGCCTGTGAGGCCTTTATTTGAGGCCCCAGGGTCACCAAATCTACAATTTAGAATCCCCATTGGCTAAAGAGTCTGCACACAATATTTCAGCCTTCTAGGTCTTTTTGTTCTGGAGAAGATGAAAATAGGTTTTTTAAGTCATGGCCTGTGAGGCCTTTATTTGGGGCCCCTATGTCACCAAATCTACAATTTAGAATTCCCATTGGCTAAAGAGTCTGCACACAATATTTCAGCCTTCTAGGTCTTTTTGTTCTCGAGTAAAAGATGAAAATAGGTTTTTAGGTCATGGCCTGTGAGGCCTTTATTTGGGGCCCCAGGGTCACCAAATCTACAATTTAGAATCCACAGTGGCTAAAAAGTATCCACACAATATTACAGCCTTCTAGGACTTTTTGTTCTGGAAAAGGTTGAAAATAGGTATTTAGGTCATGGCCCTTGAGGCCCTTATTTTGGGCCCCATGGTCACCAAATCTACAATTTAGAATCCACATTAGCTAAAGACTCTGTACACAATATTTCAGCCTTCTAGGTCTCTTTGTTCTGGAGAAAAACAAGATGAAAATAGGTTTTTTAGGTCATGGCCTGTGAGGCCTTTATTTAGGGCCCCAGGGTCAGCAATCTACACTTTAGAATTCCCATTAGCTTAAGAGTCTGCACACAATATTTCAGCCTTCTAGGTCTTTTTGTTCTAGAGTAAAAGATGAAAATAGTTTTTTAGGTCATGGCCTGCGAGGCCTTTATTTAGGGCCCCAGGGTCAGCAATCTTCAATTTAGAATCCACATTGGCTAAAGAGTCTGCACACAATATTTCAGCCTTCTAGGTATTTTTGTTCTGGAGAAGATGAAAATAGGTTTTTAGGTCATGGCCTGCGAGGCCTTTATTTTGGGCCCCTATGTCACCAAATCTACAATTTAGAATTCCCATTGGCTAAAGAGTCTGCACACAATATTTCAGCCTTCTAGGACTTTTTGTTCTGGAGAAGATGAAAATAGGTTTTTAGGTCATGGCCTGTGAGGCCTTTATTTGGGGCCCCAGGGTCACCAAATCTACAATTTAGAATCCACAGTGGCTAAAAAGTATCCACACAATATTACAGCCTTCTAGGACTTTTTGTTCTGGAAAAGGTTGAAAATAGGTATTTAGGTCATGGCCCTTGAGGCCCTTATTTTGGGCCCCATGGTCACCAAATCTACAATTTAGAATCCACATTAGCTAAAGACTCTGTACACAATATTTCAGCCTTCTAGGTCTCTTTGTTCTGGAGAAAAACAAGATGAAAATAGGTTTTTTAGGTCATGGCCTGTGAGGCCTTTATTTAGGGCCCCAGGGTCAGCAATCTACACTTTAGAATTCCCATTGGCTGAAGAGTCTGCACACAATATTTCAGCCTTCTAGGTCTTTTTGTTCTAGAGTAAAAGATGAAAATAGGTTTTTAGGTCATGGCCTGCGAGGCCTTTATTTAGGGCCCCAGGGTCAGCAATCTTCAATTTAGAATCCACATTGGCTAAAGAGTCTGCACACAATATTTCAGCCTTCTAGGTATTTTTGTTCTGGAGAAGATGAAAATAGGTTTTTAGGTCATGGCCTGCGAGGCCTTTATTTGGGGCCCCTATGTCACCAAATCTACAATTTAGAATTCCCATTGGCTAAAGAGACTGCACACAATATTTCAGCCTTCTAGGACTTTTTGTTCTGGAGAAGATGAAAATAGGTTTTAGGTCATGGCCTGTGAGGCCTTTATCGAGACCCCTAAAAGCTTATTGGTATAGAATGAGAGGGGTGTGGATACTTTTATATACATTGTTTATAATTCAGATATAAAGTATCCTCAATTTCCTGTGATTTGTAGGTCTATGCGTTAAAGAGTTCAGACAGGAAGGTGGTTCACCTTTCCATTGTATCATATTGGAAACTCTACTATGAGTACAGGAAGATTTTCTGGACAAGTTCTTTAATGTGAAAATACACAATGTTTCGGAGTGTATGCTCACTCCATCAGATGGAATGTCGTATACTTTCACATTAAAGAGGTTATCAAGAAAATCTTCCTGTTCTTATGTATACCACCCTTAAATGCCCTTCAAAGACCTGATCTACTACGAGTGTTTAGTATCGCTACATCAGTGTGTGGTTTGATACTTGGCCTAAAGTTGTATAGTGTGTAAACTAGTTACAACCGACATAACTTTAATATATAATCAAATCTAATCTCATTAAAATCATATCTTGATTCGCTCCTAAGGCAAGACCTATTTGGGTTGTCACTCATCCAAGATCTGACGGAAGCTCTGTGTTCGCCGCAAATTGTTACTTTCCCGATGACAGATTTCTGAAAGCGGACACAGGGCTCCACGGGATGTCGTCAGATCTTGGATGTGTGACAACCCAAATTTTTAAAGTTTACCCTTGGGAGCGAATCAAAGATATGATTTTAATGAGATTGAGTGAGTGAGTTGGGGTTTAACGCCGCTTTCAAGAGTATTTCACTTATATCGCGGCTGCTAGTATTAATGGCAGTGAGAAAGTCTGCAACGCCATGTGGCTATGCATTGGGGTGAAACCAGTGAGCATCGGCCAGAACTAGCGAACCATGGGTGGTACTACTCTGAAATTCAGTGTAGAATTGCACCCAAACCTTACTGCGTGTAGAACAGTTCTCTACTGCAGACAAAGTTGCCGTGCCCCTGGCGGGATTCCAATCCTGGACCTCTTGATCCGAAGCCAAACGCACTAACCACTGTGCTATCCCGGCCCCTTAATGAGATTTTAAAGGTTTTTGGGAACACCCACTATGCCCATCATGCAAGTTGAAGGTACCTTCCCACAAAAATGGGGGAGCAGAAATTGAAAGTGTATAAAGTTTACAAACAGACGTCAGCCCATTTGACCTGCCAGGGCTGATAAACTAAAAATAAGGTCAAAATCTTAATTGTTCAAGAAATTTATTTAACTGAATCACAGCTGCAACACAATCAGAAGATCCCAGTTTTGGAACACATCAGATCCGAACACATCCAAACGGACAATGGGTGGGTTTACACCATCAGGTCACCAGCCATCTTGGCCATGGAGGAAGTCCAGCAGGAAAACCTGAAATTTAAGTCAAGAAATAAGTTTGGATGAAATGTTTACAAAAGAAAATACAGTATCTTGTAAACAAAAGATCCCCAAACAGAATGATTTTAGAAGGGGTCAACCGTATAGATCATTTATACAGAACAAGATTCCCCTTCCCATTTTAATGGAAGTTATGACAGATTCATATTGTCAGATGGCTTTATAATTCTTATTACACACCTGCTGTTCCCTGCAATTGTTCAGGGAGTTCCACTTGAATATATCAAGTTCACGTACATGTCAGGATCTCATCTGAAGGGGAAAAAGCTTTTGATTAAACTCAACAAATAGTCAAATACCATATTTGATACAATAAAGATTTCAACAAACAATTTTTTAAACTGAACGTATTGCTTTATGTGCATTGACTTATAGAACTACAATATATACGAGATGTTAGAAGCAATACTGGTAAACAGTGAACGCTGTTAAGACAAATGGCTCATTACACATTCCAAGCCTTTATATATTTTGAGCTAAGAAATTCTCATGTCCATTACTGCATGACAATTACTGCGAATATGATATCTACTCATGGATAGTCTATTATGTTGAAGAGTAATCTTATTTACGCAGAACCTATTTACACTGCTGAATGAAAAAGCGTGAGATGAAACAACTCCATGACAAGCTCCTACCTTACCTCCTCTAACAATAGACGTTCCGCTATTCTAAGGCTGAAGCTACAAGGCTGGTTGCCATGTCGGGTACCTGTGTTAACACTGCTGCTTCAACTAGTCTGCTGTGACTTTGTGTAAAGTATTCTTCTCAACATGACTGCACACACACCTACACGTTGCACAACATACATCCCAGGCCCACATAATATCAACACATAAGTAAGGCCGATTCTTCAATCGTTAAACCTTTGCCCTCAATAATCTTTGAATTCCACAAATATCGTATACAGGATATTTCAGGTTTCTTGCTCATGCTCAACATAGAACCCAACATGAATTCAACACATAAAATTGGAATATTCTTCAATCACAAGTACCCTCAATGTTCCAGAACTTTTCTTCACAATATCTTGAACACATGGTACAATACATCTATGTATGTTGAATTTCTTGCTCATTTAATAAGTCTACACTTGGATGGAATTCTTCAGGGAAAAGCCAAACCTTCCCCCTCAATATTTGGAAAGGCTATCACTGGTTTTGCTCAAAAGGACTAGGGTTTTTGCTTGAATCTGAATATTCGTTTTTATGTTGCATATTTGTTTTTCCCAAAAACCTTGGGTCTTCGGGCATTATTTTTCATAATACTTATATACTTTATATTTTCTGGGCTTGAATTTGCTTGTGTAGTCAGTTCACATTCTTTAAATCTTAATTTCTAAATTTTGAAACAAATATCCAAATACATTTTTAAAGTCACGAAACTGATATTCTAAACTTCAGAATGGTCATAAGCAATAATAATTGGACTCTTCCTCCAATTTCCATTGATAACATGCGTAGTTGCTTCCAAAGCACTAATACCTCAAAATTGCACATGTATAGCTATTACCATATTGGTACTCAGTATATTCTGTCATGGTATTCTATATATTTCCTCTAAAATAACGACACAAACATTGAAAAACAGATATCACACTTAGTTTTGGTCACATTTATTAAAAGTACGGACAATTTGTTACAAATAACGAGTAAAAACATAGCACAAGAGAAGAGTGTCTTATGTGAAGATGGTGGTGGGCATGATTGATGAGTTCCATGCTAAATGATTGGATCATGATTCATTTCTTGATATATATTCATGGCATATTTCTCCCTACAGGTCCAAGGAGACAGATAGACAGCCATAAGACTGAATCACTTGCTACAACAGTTCAACTCAGGTTGTGCATTAATAAATACTTCTTTCCACGTCCATTATGCTGCACTAGCACTACGCTCACATCACACTGGCCAAGTTCATAAAGGGGAGACAACTCTTGACTGCCTGCCTGCCTAGAGCTAGCTATCCTCACAGCTGAATCCTAGCTAGCCTCCCTCTGTCTTGGTCTATCCTGATGATATTGATGGCACTGCCCTACTCGGACATATCACTAGCTTCCTGGTCGCTATGGTAACATGGTGCTATGGTAACCATAATTGTCGTGGGAACACTACGCCTGATTTATGTCTGCCTGCCTGTCTTATGCTGCTGCTAACCTGAACCTGTCTGTCACAATCAAATAATGCAAAAGGTGAGAACAGTATTCTATGCACGTCAGTTATATCTACATAGGAACTTATTAAACTGCACTTTGCTCTTACATTAACTTTTCATTTACAGCCATTAGAAGCATATACTACTTAGTTGATCTGAGAATTTATGACATTAACTTTACTTATAAATTTATTCTTCAAATATTAGAATTTTGAAGCAAAAAGATTATTTTAAATCATATTTTAGATTGACTGCCTAATTATTACATGTGATGATGGATGTACTGTGAAGTGAAACCTGGGTACTTACATTGAGAATAGATCTGTAAATGGAAAGTTTATCGTCTGTTGTAGCCGCCGCCGCCGCCACCACCGAAGTTACCACCTCCATAACCTCCGCCGCCGCCGCCACCACCACCGCTACCGTAACCTCCTGTAAAGTGACAAAAACAAGTTGAAGATTCCTTCCTTTGTCAGAATAAAGATACTAGCACTCAATATTATCTGTAGAAATTACTTTCAAAGAATAAACCGTTTAATTTACCATTAATTTTGTAAAATAGAATTTCTGCTAAACCAAGATGCCATATTTTAACCAATTTATTCTGTAAGGTTTTAGTCTGAACACTGTACCTCCATAAGGCCCGGAGGACTTCTGGTTGTATCCGCCGCCACCACCGCCTCCCCTCATGGGACCACCTGAATAGCCCTCGCCATAGCCAGACCCGAAGCTGCTTCCACCCTGGTTCCATCCGCCACCTTGGTTGCCACCTCCGTAACCACCGCCGCCATATCCTCCTTCATAGCTGTTACCTCCCTGGTTCCATCCTCCTCCACCTCCCTGGTTGCCATAGCCACCACCATATCCACCTGAATAGGAGATTAAAAGTATGAAAATCAAAACTGTTTTGAAAAGTTTCAAAGTGTTGAGAAAAACATGCATTATATTATCAGAAGTTTTGCAATTTGAATTGTATGAGACATTTGTGACGGTAGATTATTATGACTAAGTGGAAGAGTGTTATTCTTCTAAACGTGTTCATTAAATGTGGAGATTAGTCCAACACAGCACACTGTATAGGTTAGGTTTGACTACTGTAGGCATGTACATTATGTATGCACCAACCTTGAGGCCCCCTAGAACCCCAGTTATTACCACCGCGCCCCATGGGACCTGGCCCTGAAATTGGCAACACACTCTTAGTCTCGTAGAACTATGTGCGGTTAATACTAAACTATTGAGCAGATTTTACACGATTTTAACTACATAGACTGAGCACACACTACAAAACTTGGGTCACATTAAATTACATTGCTTTTATAATCATAACTATCCTAATTCATGTTGAACCTGTATCTTATATTATACAACAGTTACTTGAATCAGCACACACTGCAGATATCCATTCTGAATAGTATTTACTCTTCGCATTGTACTAACGTAATCAAGCTATGTTTCCTTATTGACAGCATTTTTCTATCCCTACATCACTAAAATATATTTTGTTTCCCCCTTAATCTATAGATATCAGTACTCGAGCCTTTGGGAAGAAATAAAAATCAAGCATAGACTTGAGAATTATCTTACCCTGGTTGTATCCACCATCGCCACCTCCGTATCCTCCACCTCCATATCCACCGCCGCCACCTCCGTATCCGCCACCCCCGCGGCTACCTCCCCTGCCGCCACGGTTACCCTGCTCCTGCTGCTCCTTGCTCAGGGCTTTCTTCACCTCGACTTCCTTCCCCTTGATGCTGTGTCTCTTCTTCACTGTGAGGAAAGTCAGGGGTTAATATGGATCAGCAAATACAAACATGGGTTCAGATCTTGTAATCGAACTGGCTCCTCAATGTGTGAGCATGTTGTTCAAGGAGAAAACAAGCTGTAAGATTACGGACTCTTATTCATTTCTAGCAAGTTCACAACAGATAAGGTGTGTTGAGAATATATTTTCCCCCAATAAAATGGTTTGAATCAAATCAATGGGCAACGGTTCAATTTGACAAGGTCAGTAAACCAAGCATCAATAGTTACCGTTGCCATGTACCTTTTTCTGCAATAAGAAATAAGTTGAAATCCAGAATGATTTGTCAATTTTCTTGTTACAAAAACTTGACCATAACAAGGTAAAGAGTAATAAATTATGCAACCACAGAAAAATTGTCTGACACTTACGAACACATTTGTCAACGCTGTCGTGATCTTCAAATGAAATGAAAGCAAAGCCACGGAGCTTCTGTGTCTGCTTGTCTGTGATGATGTCGACTGAGTTGATGATTCCGAAGTCCTGGAAGCACTCTCTCAGATCGTTCTCTTCCATGTCGTCCTTTATTCCTCCCACGAACATCTTCTTGACAGACTGTTGAGACTCGCTCCGGCCGCCGGAGTCACGCTGAAGGGGAGACAATCATGGTTAAGTACAGTGCATGAATCTAAATTAAATTTATCAAGGTAATATTATTTATGCCCACCAGAATCTTAACTTGTTTTAATCATTAAATTCAATCACAACACCTTGACTTTATATGGATAGGAAATTAGAATATGTAACATACAACAATTCAGACAAAGAAAATTTCCATCGATAGATATCATTTTGCATTGTTAGAAATGTTCATTCAGTGAAGTTATCTCATTGCCCTAGAATGCAGGTTGTTTAAAGGTCACTTATGCGTATGTAATCTGTTACTCGGTTGAAAGACTATACACACCTCTCTGGGCATGGCTCTCTTGGATTCAACCTCCCGTCCATCTATCTTGTGTGGTCTGTTTGCCTGGGCATCATCAACCATTGTAGCTTCCTTGTATGTGATGAAGCCAAATCCCCTGGATCTGGAAGAAAGATTTTATCATGTAATAATAAGACACCAATTTTGTGGCTATAATAAAGTAGATTTGCTTTTTGTAGGGAGTAGACAATTAAATGATAAATGGTAATGTGTCCTTCATGATCTCATGAACATTTGAGGATGCTTTCTACATTCCATTAAAACATTTCACATCAAAATTATATTCAAGAGTGTGGTATGATTTTGCCTACCTCTTGCTCTCGGGATCCCTCATGACGACACAATCAACAATTTCTCCCCACTGTTCGAAGTGAGTCCTCAAACTCTCCTCGGTTGTGTCATAACTGAGACCACCGATGAAGAGTTTGCGGAACTGTTCATGGTTAGGTTCCTTTGGAGTCCATTGGCCGCCGCCTCGGCCCCCACCGCGTCCTCCCCCTCGTCCACCTCCGTATCCGCCACCACCGTACTGAAAGCAAATATATCATTGTAGTTTATTGCATTTCTCTAGAAATTTTAAATAGTTTACATGGGGATACAGTATATTAGTTCTAACTATATCCACAAATTTTACCATGGATTGATTAACTAAAAGACCTGACTAGACTCATCTCCAACTATCAATATTGTTGTAATTATGTTGCATTTAGTGGCCATTTGCAAATTCGTTACAAAAGAGGAAGAAAATTATTGTACCAGTGTTATAGTATTCCATAGAGTTAATTATATTCTCTCTCCAATATAAGGGTAAATAATTATCTTAATTTCACGACTTTGAAATCAAAATGATTTTCAAACTTATCAAAGCTTTTTTAAACTTTTGAACCCAAAAAGGGTGTGGCGCCACGTGAGAACGCCTCTTCAAATCTAACAATGGAAAAGTTTTATCAAATTTATAAAATATAATTTGAGCAATTTGAATGTGAATCGTAGAAATTTCCAGACTGAATTTCACTTTCCTCTTAACCGATCGCACTATATCAAACAAAGTAAGACAAAGCGGGTCAAAGCATGTCGGGCTCTCGACACACGAGGTCTGATTTCAAATCCTTATAAAATTGATTAAAACTGTTTACCTCCTTGAAATTTTCCAACTAAATGTTATCCAAGATGCATAAGAGATTAATCTGACGAAGTAAGTACAATAAATCTGCATCAAAACTATAAAGACATAATTACCATTGGCATAATCTTCTCTTGCTACTGTTCAACGAATGCTCAAGCTGAAATGACGCCGTGGACAAAGAATCCAGCCTACTTATAATGCAGCGCATGCGTACTTGCTGGAATGACGTCATTTACCAGTCCTCGGCTGTTTCCGCCAACCTCGGTTGCCTCCGACTATCTCCGGAACACGCACCTGCTGTGGCTGCCAAGCTTTCCTGGTCATTCAATATTATTTCAAATTTGGCAACAATTTAAACGTTGTTTATTCAAATTGAAGATAAAATTGTGGTAATCTTAAAATTTCACAGACACCTACCAAATAACAAACAATTGAAATTCAACTGACGTTTCTAACATATAAATACGGTTTTGCCTTTGATAAACAATTGTTTCCAGTATTACTCCATCATTTCTATTTTAATGCTGCAGATACTTTCTTTTATATGTAATCGACACAAACTGTGTCGCATTCATTGCAATAAAGAAGTTGACTATTCATATATCTTGGTTTTCTACAAACTCTGTGTTTCATTTTAACTTACTTCTATGAAATGCACGTGCTTACTGAAACATTCTTCCATTAATTCAATGGGTTTAATTTACAAATACAGTTAGAAATCTATATTTTGTATTTTGAAAAAGTTGTTTGCTTCTTTGATGTTTCTAAATTTCCGACCATGTAATTGCCATAAATTGATAGCTTGAGGCAGTAGGTGTCAATTTCAAAAAACAAATTTCAAAGACAAAGGATTTGCTTTTCGGCCAGAAGGCAAGCTGACCTGGTCAGTGATGCGTGGCGGCTTCGTCTGGACAAAGGCCGGTGCTACTGGAAACTGACCAATCACCCCGGGCACTCATCTGCCACGAGCAATTCGCTTTGTTCGCGTCCAGTCGACTTAGCGTAATATGACGTAACAACAAAGATGAAGCCGGGATATTCGTTCGATAAGCTCAAGTGTCAAATACCATTAACAGGTTCATGAATGCTTTAATTACTTTATATGAAACAAATGTTTATTGCGTAAGCGCACATGCCAAAATGTCGTCAAGTTTTTTTTAAAAATAGAAATATGTGAATAAACCTACCTCATCGTTTCTGAAGATTGATTTACGAAAGGATTTAGATAGAGTCTTGATTTAGGTTATTTACTTCATGTCTGCTCAAAATTATTATGAAACAAATTTCATTGCATCTTACATCTAAAGATTACATTTTAGATTTTGAAGAAATATTCCAAATCTTGGTGTTTTTCTTATTAATACCGATTCTGGTTCATTAACAACGTTTCAAATGGCGTTATCTTTGTATTACTTTGTCTATGCTTCAACTGATTAATTGTAACAGTGAAGCAAATTTAAATAATACACTGAAGACGTATATCAACTTTCATAATCAATACTTTATATTCCAATATGCATATTTCTGCTTCTTGCTGCGAAGCTTATTCAGGGAATAATTGTTGGAAGCATAGCGGTAGTTTAATGGTCAATATACAAATGGTTAGTAACCAAATAGTCTGCTTTGGCAACAGTTTATGCAAACTTGGTGCTGGGCTTCTTAGAAGAAAGACTCTACTCAGATTTTTTAAACCAGTTATGGTAAAAAGTTTGCAGACAATTCCCGTGCCAAATGGAAACGATATCTAGATGATTGCTTTATATTTTGGGAAAAACAGAAATCTAGACATAAAAGAAAACAGAAATATAGACAGAAAAGAAATTGTAAAATCCTTTTAAAAAATCCTTTGTATATTAAAACTACCGCTATATGTTTCCAACAATTATTCCCTGAAGAAGCATATTGGAATATAAAGTTTTGATTATTAAAGTTGATATACGTCTTCAGTGTATTATTTAAATTTGCTTATATACTTCTCCACGTTTGACACTTCTTACTTATTTCAAGATATATATAAATACAGAAACCAACATGGTTTTGTGTAGTTTGGCCTTGTTACGAATTGGTAGACTGCTCAGCATTTGTAAAATGGAGCGTGATAAATGTAGACACTTCTTACTTATTTAAATATATATATAAATACAAAAACCAACATGGTTTTGTGTAGTTTGGCCTTGTTACGAATTGGTAGAGTGCTCAACATTTGTAAAATGGAGCGTGATAAATGTAGAAAGTATTCATTCATTTTATATGAAACAATGTTTACCACATGAGCGTGCATAAAAACTCCTAAAGATTTAATACTAAAGCAATATGTAACTGCATCAATGGATCGAAACATTGTTTGGCATTAATTCATTAGAAATCATTACTTTATTGCTTAATCGTAAATGCCAGAATGTCATTAAGATTTTTAAATAATAAATTGATGTACTTTTCTTATAGATTCTGAAGATTGTTAAATGCACTGTCAAAATGCATTATATTTCATGAATGCTCTGTATCACATTGCTCGAGCGGACAGTGTCATCGAAAAAACTTTGACATCGAAATTTGACATTTTCAATGTCATCGAAAAACAGCCTTAATTCCTTGTTGATCTTGTAGATTGACATTCATGTTGTACGACGATTCGAATGGCCGTATCTGCTAAATAAACGTTTTTTTACAACATTTTCAAAATATTGTATTGTCAGTTGTGCATTTCTCATCTATTCTGAAGATAATATAATATTGCATTGATTGTTTCATGAATGCTTTACAATTACTATAGATGTATGTAACAAAAGTTTGTTGCGTAAGTGCAGATGTCACAATGAAATCCAGAATGTTATTATCGAATTATATTTCTCAATCATCCAGTATATTGGGTGTTAATTGATGCACATGTCAAACTGCCCTAATTATACTTAATGATTTGGCTCTGCGAAGTGTATGATTTTGTTGATGTTTCTTAAAACTACTTGAAAAGTTTTCTCAGCCGATTGGACGTCAAAATGAGGAGCTGCTTTGCGGCTTCGTTAGTTTGTGTTGTCTAATATAAGGTAATTCATAATTTATTATGATTAATGGATCCATGTTAAGTGTGTTTGTATATCATCACATACAGCTTAAAAATAGTACTTTTCATTGTAAGTATTATGAATTTCGTAGAAAAGACAATTAATTAAATTATTAATGATTACAGAAATACCATAATTTTATCTTTGTCAAAGTTACTAAAATTCCTTTTTTAAAATTAAGACGTAAATGCATGTATGTATTACTATATTTTCACGTAACTGTACAATGTAAAAAACAAAACAATTATTGTACTAGCTGACGGGGTCTAAATTGACCAACAATATTTCTGTTATGACATTGATAGATATTTTGAAGTTGTAGTAACTCAACGTCGCCTTTATTTTACAAAGATATATAACACATAAAGTGAACTGTTGAATTTCCCAAAGTTGATACCTCGAATATCTCATTAAACTCATTATCAAAATGAACAGATTAATTCCAGAATTGATACTTTCGAACGAACGTACACCACTATACTATGTGAACTTTAACGTGAACTGTTAAAAATGGAGAACACTGTGAAGTGTATCAACTGACCAAAACAAATCCATATTATTTCTTACAATCTTTGTGCAAATGTGAACCGTACATGTTTTGTGGAGCGGCATTTACATAAGCCATTTAGGCTTGTGTGCTAATTCATTTCTTCATCTTGAACAAAATACGTTTAAACCAAATGGAGAATTGAAACCACATTATCAAAGAGAGTTGTTGAATTTCCAGAGTGGATACTTTCGAATGATGACCACGTAAAGTGAACTGCTGAATTTCAAGATTCTGTATTTCGAACGCTCGTATACACTTTTAAGTGAACTGTTAATTTTCCTATAATTCTACATGTACATGCTTCTTATAAATAATTCTCGTGGAGAATTGTTGAATTTTAAGTTTTTTTCTGACAGAACATAAAAGGCTTCTTTTCGTGAACCTCAAATAAAATCAAAAGCATAGAAGAAACCATAACCATAACAGTTCATTAAAAAATATACAGTTCAATAAAAAAAATATATATACGGACAAGAGTTCAATTACCCATATACACATGCATGTTTAATTCATAGATTATTTCATCCGAATAATACATTTGGAAATGTATTTGTTTGCTGATGACGGTCTTCAGTGAGAAGAAGCAGTTGTCGCAAAGGAAGCATGAGCTCCCGCCGCAAATTATCAAAATTATAAAATAATGTCAAGGTCACTAGGCCCCGAATCTTCCCTAGAAGAACATTGGTGTAAGATTTGAAGGGAATCCAGTGAATGTTCAAGAGATGTCCATCCCAATAACAAAGCATGTTCACTTGTCGAAAAAAAATCAAACCTTCGCTGTGACCTTGAGAATAATGTCAAGGTCACCAACATGGAATGAACTCTTTGTCTTCCCAAACAATTCATTGAACGGCCCTTGAGATATCCCGCTGACAAGGATAAATGGCCTCGCCGTGACCTGATCGGACAATGTCACACAAATCCATGGGAACATTACTTTTACCAAGGTGAACCTATATAAAAGAATCCAGTGAATAATTTTTGAGGTATTCGATTTCAAACTACGGACGGGATTTAACTTGTTGTATGGGAGACCATGGACATAAACTACAATTTTGTAATGCAAGTCCGTGGTCTCACATTCACGAATTTGAGTCGATGAAACGTATACGATCTTTTCTATTCCAAACATCAAGGACTGTTAAATTACACTTGTGAGGTCATCCTATTGTTCTTTCACTCCATTATTTTTCAGTATAAATGGAGAGTTACACATCACATCATATTTTGAAGTAGAAATTTAATGTCTTTAACTTTTTAAAGCAATTTTGATAACAGAGCAATACTTTGAGTGTAATTTAAGTAGGGTGATATCCTTGTAACTCTCCATTCCATAAAAATAATGGGCCTCGGCTCCATTATTTTTAAGGAAAGGAGAGTTACGAGGACATTCCCCCCTACGTAGTGGCTTGTGATATACGACTAGTATCAGTAGATTGTTCCCGACATACATGATGAGCACAACTTGCAAACGCAAGGCATAACTCTTGCCAATCTCCATTACTGGCTGATTTAGGCCTTGAAGTATTTCCCTCGCTTTGCTTTGCCAAGATAGTAGATCGCTGCTACTGAATTGCATAGTGGGCCCGGATTTCCAAGCACAGGGATCTTAAGGAAATACTGCAAGGCCTAAATCAGCCAGAAATGGAGACTGACAGGAGTTATGCCTTGCATTTGGAATTTGACATAAAGACAGTCTGGTAGATCCTGAAAATATTATGTTCACGTTCTTCTTTTGATTGGCGTTTTTTTTAGTTCGGACATTTTTGTTATTAAACGGTGTAATGAAAGTAATACTAACATTTATGTTTTCCCTTTTCAAGGATTGACACATGTTTCAGGTGGACAATTGACATGTGACAAATCTTGCTAGATGATATAGAGCATCTCATCCGAATGTCCTCCGATATCATGCAAAATTGAAATATCAACAGGAGTTGATAAAACTTACAATTATTCGAGCCTTGCCGAACATATTTTACTTTTATCAACCAGTGTTTATACGTTTAATATCTGATGACACGAGTGGGAGATGTTATGTTCGTCCAAAGACATTCTCGTTTGAAAAATGTCTCTAAACACAGTTTTGCCTTCCGACCAGGGCACCGTTCCACCAACAGACCTTAGCCAATGATACAAGATGGGATTAGGATTGATCTTAGGCCTAAGATCAGTTAGTGGAACGGCCCCCTGCAATGCAGTGAGATGGATCAAAGGTCGGAGTGGTCAACAGGTTTGTTTCAAGTCACTGTTCTCAATAAATCTGGACTGTAAGGTCGCTAAATTGACCCTTCAAAGCATGGAGACAAATATTTAGATTATCAACTGTAAAGACGATGTTTCCACATCTAGGATCTGTGTCGAAGTCGCCTACATATAATAAAGAAGTTGTTAGCGCATACACTTTGTCTTCAATTTTCATCATCTCAACTTCTACAATGCCAATCAAAGACATCTTCACACCAGACATTGTGCATATATTGGGTTGGTTATCCACTTTATAATATTTAATATTAGTACAAGGGTATTCGCGGATCCAGAGACATCAGCTTCAAATTAAGTTTACTCAACGAGTCTTATTAACCAACTCACTTTATGCATAATATACTAATGTTGCCATTTTTTTGTTCATATGGTTTTTAATTGAAAATTTGTTCAACATTTATCAAACGTTTTAGAAGTCTGAAAATAAAAAAACCCAAACTGAATGCATATTTCCCCCCACAATAGAATTGGCTCTGTAGCTCATCTGGGTTTAAACTGTTTGATGTTGAAAACTTAAATAGACTGCCTGCAAATGAAGTACGATCCCTTGACATGACCTTGAACAACCACACCAATTTCACCAAGATTGTTCAGTGTCCGTACACATAGAAAACAAGACTTGAAACTACATTTTGAGGAAATAAGTTTTTAAGTATCGCAATTCCTACATTGATCTTGAAGAGAATGTGCCTCCTCCTATTTACATAGTGTACAATATTTCCCAAATCATGAATCAAAATGGTTAAAATAGAGCCATTGGCTCTGTAGCTCATCAGGCTTTAAACAATGAACTAAATAAGTTTCAATATATGAATTTACCAGAAGTATTTATAATAGGTATTTCAAATACCGGTACTTTCCGTAATGGAAAAGATGATGAAAAGAGGTTTTTAGGTCATGACCCCCATTTATGTGTACACAACATTGAGATTTTTGTACTGGGGAAGAAGATGAACATAGGTAAACTGAGTAAATTGTTTCAGAAATGCTTAATTCAGAAAAAATATTAATATCGTGGTATTTTAACTGCTTAAAAAATAGAGCCACTGGCTCTGAAGCTCATCAGGAATCATGTTATTAATTATCCCTAAGGAAAAGGTTAAGATATCACATAATAAGTCATTGCTCAGTCATCAAATTTATTATCAAAATTGGTTACACATTAATCCATATTCATTATAAATAATGTAGACCTTTGCAGTTTATTGTTTTACTTCCTTTTTTTATCCTGGAATTATCAACATTTATTACATAATGAAAAAGAGCCCCTATTTGTTTCTAAAAATCCTGTTTCTGATAGGCTCATAGTTTCATAGGCTCCTTTTCAATATTTAATTAATAAATTCTATTAAGCATCTGAGTGTAAGACTAAATCAGTAACACAGCAGAGAAGTAACCTGAAACCTCCGTGTATTAGCAAGCTGTTGTTTGCATCTCTGCCAGGGAGTGGTCACTCCCCAGGTCAACACCTGCAATTATGCAACATGCAGACCCTGGACTCACAGCCAGTAAATTATATATTTTAAATTTTGTTTTCCCAATCTTTATTTATTTTTCTTTATTGGAAAAGAAGATGTGGTATCACAAACTCATGTAGCTAGTTTTAATAGTCTTATCTTACTTCATCACCAGTCATATTTAGTTCAAATATCTAAATGTAAAATAAAACATTTGTTAACCCTTTTTAAATTTTTTCCTATGCATCCTGTCACAATATTCAGTTCACAGGCTATTCAATAGTTCTTATTTCACATTGATTACATCAAACATGTCCATAATATAGTATTACTCTTAAGCTGACATATGAAGTGCACATAAAATCTCATCTTCACAGTTCATTAAAACAGCTGTTTTAAGTGATTACCCCTGTGATCCATATTTGGGGTCACAAGATCACCAAATCTACAATTTAGAATCCCCATTGGCCAAAGAGTCTGTACATTTCAGCTTTCTAGAGCTTTAGGGACTGGAGGAAAAGATGAAAAATGCTTTTTAGGTTGTGACCCCTGTGGCCCTTATTTGGGGTCACAGGGTTACTAAATCTACAATTTAGAATTTCCATCAGTCAAGGAGTCTGTACATAAAATTTCAGCTCTCTGGAGTCATTGGTTCTGCAGAAGATGAAAATAGCTTTTAAGGTTATGACCCCTGGGGCCCTTATTTGGGGTCACAGGGTCACCAAATCTACAATTTAGAATCCCCATTGGCCAAGGAGTCTGTACATAACATTTCAGATCTCTAGAGTCATTGGTTATGGAGAAGAAGTCGAAAAAGTGAAAAGTTTACGGACGGACGGACGACATCCCATGCCATAAGCCCATCGGGCCTTTCAGGCCTGATGAGCTAAAAAATAGAGCCACTGTAGCTCATCAGGCTAAATATACATGAACTAATTCAAAATGTCAACTTTTAGGTGAGAGGTACAACAAATAAGAACTTTAAATGGAGAAGATGAAATAGGTCTTAAGGTCCTTGCCCCTCTGATCAATCTTTGAGGCCAGAATAAAATCCCCTACAAATAAAGACACACTTGAAGATTTAATTCATCACTGTTGTTTCCTATAAATTACCTCCCTTTGAAGAGCACATAAAATCTTAAGATGAAAACACCTTTTTAGGTCATTACCTCTGTGATCTATATTTGGGGTCATGAAATCTACAATTTAGAATCTTCATTGGGCAAGGAGTCTGCACACAACTTTTCAGCTCTCTAGACCTTTGGGGACTGGAGAAGAAGATGAAAATACGTTTTTTGGGTTGTGACCCCTGTGACCCCATTTAAGGTCACAGAGTCACAAAATCTACAATTTAGAATCCCAATTAACCAAGGACTCTGCACACCATTTTCCAGCTCTCTAGACCTTTTGGAACTGGAGAAGAAGATGAAAATAGGTTTTTGAGGTTGTGACCCCTGTGACCCCAATTGAGGTCACGGGGTCACACAATCTACAATTTAGTATTCCCATTAGCCAATGAGTCTGCACACAACTTTTCAGCTCTCTAGACCTTTTGGAACTGGAGAAGAAGATGAAAATAGGTTTTTAAGGATGTGACCTCTGTGAGTGAGTGAGTGAGATGGGGTTTAACGCTGCTTTCAAGAGTATTTCACTTATATCCCGGCTGCTAGTATTATGGCAGGAAGAAAGCCCGCAACGCCATGTGGCTATGCACTGCAGTGAAACCTGCGAGCAGCGGCTGGAACTAGCGAGGTGAGGTGAGGTGAGTTGGTGTTTAACGCCGCTTTCAAGAGTATCTCACTTATATCGCGGCTGCTAGTATTACGGCAGGGAGAAAGCCCGCAACGCCATGTGGCTATGCATTGCGGTGAAACCTGCGAGCATCGGCTGGAACTAGCGAACCATGGGTGGTACTGCACTGAAATTCAGTGTAGCATTGCACCCAAACCTGACTGCGTGTAGAATAGTTCTCTACTGCAGACAAAGTTGCCGTGCCCCTGGCGGGATTCGAACCTCGGACCTCTTGATCCGAAGCCGAACGCGCTAACCACTGCGCTATCCCGCCCCCATTTTGGGTCATGGGGTCACGAAATCTTCAATTTAGAATCCTTATTAGTCAAGGAGTCTGCACACAACTTTTCAGCTCTCTAGACCTTTTGGAACTGGAGAAGAAGATGAAAATAGGTTTTCAAGGATGTGACCCCTGTGACCCGATGTCACGGGGTCACGAAATCTACAATTTAGAATCCCCATTAGCCAAGGAGTCTGCACACAAGATTTCAGCTCCCTAGACCAAATGGTTCTGGAGAAGAAGATGAAAATGTGAAAAGTTTACAGACGGACGCCAGACACCATGCCATGCCATAAGCCCATCAGGCCTTTCAGGCCAGATGAGCTAAAAATGTCTACACAAGATTCAAGCATTAGAGTGTTTTTTTTTTTTTTTTATTAAAGTAGTAAAATTAGAGCCATTGGCTCTGTAGCTCATCAGGAATTGCAGGATCGAGTATTTAAGAGTAAGGATCTAGCCATTGGCTATGTAGATAATCCTTAGGCTTTTGCATGCTTTATAGTCTAAGGTAGTTTATCATATAACCAAATGTCACAAAAATTTATGACTTTTAGTTTGGTAAATTAAATGCAGCTAAAATGTTGTTACCATGGCTCACACATAATTTAACGGCACAAACATGCACACCTATGATTTCAAAACACAAATAAATTAGCTGTTTCAATGAAGCAAACATTAGTTTCTAGCTATAAAATTCAACCAGCACAACTCCCCCTCCCCCCCCCCCCCCCCCCCCCCCCCCCCAAATTTAGATTTCTGTATCAAACGGTATAAGAGAAGAAGTCGTTTAAATATTTTAGGGTGAACCCCTGCCATGTCCATATTTGAAGAAATGTTGGGTCCAAATGAACAAACTTGAGTCTCCATGTAAGGACGATGTTTTCTGAGAAGGTCGTTTAGTGCTAGGTGCAAGGTACCTCCGAAAATTTCAGCTTTGGGAGTGGAGCCGTTCTGTCTAAAATGTGAACGGACATAGTTCGATACCTGTGAGCTAAACTCTGAAAAAATTATCTTTGTTCACTTATCGAGATAATAATTGTCAGTAGATTTGTAATAGAAATTGGTTCTTTGATCAGACAAATAATTTCAAGTCTAATTAATAAAGGTATTACTATCAATAGTAAAACCTTTTCGCAGAAAGCAAACCATTACACCATGGATACTAGTTGTTTTGTGGGGTTATTTTTTTTGGACCAATTGATTAAATTACAAAATTGCTTGGATTAAATAGTCACTTTGTGTATTCCATTTTTACACCTGTAAAGGGAGATCAAAACATCTAAACAATATTTCTTAAAGTGTGTTTTGTGAAAACTGGATATATTTACATTGGCCATGCTGTCTGTAGTATAATCTTGTACATTTCAGCGGAACTGTTTCTCTGAAAAGGTGAGGTGAGGTGAGTTGAGTTGGGGTGGGGTTTAACGCCGCTTTCAAATTTCACTTATATTGCGGCTGCTAGTATTATGGCAGGGAGAAAGCCCGCAATGCCACGTGGCTATTCTTTGCAGTGAAACCTGCGAGCATCAGCTGAACTAGCAAACCATGGGTGGTACTACGCTGAAATTCAATGTAGCATTGCACCCAAACGTAACTGCATGTAGAACAGTTCTCTACAGCAGACAAAGTTGCCGAGCCCCTGGCGGGATTCGAACCCCGGACCTAGATCTGAAGCCAACAAGCCAACCACGCCACCTTGAACTAGAGGTCAAAGCGGGTAACTAAGTATCACCTACTGAACAAACTTCACTCTCCAATTTAACAAAGGCGTTCTTCTGAAAAGTCCTGTTCCAAAGAAGTTGTTGCAAGATACGAGTGAAAAAATGCCTGCCAAGCCTATGTTTGAGGGTGGTGGGGTGAGGGACATTTTCCCACGGCAAGGTGAAAATGTATCGAGATCTCTCCATTTTTTACCTTGCCTTCAACCTTGACAGAAGTGGTGTTGTGATCATGAGTTACGTTCCTTACCATCTGCTAACTTACAGCCAATGAAATAGCCGTTTACATTCGGAACCAATTAAAAATAAACGACAATTCACAGAGACAATACAACTGCCTTCTGATTGGCTTATCCGATTAGCCTGCAGTACATTAAAATCTTAGCACTGAAAATACGAGGTCAAGGTTGGAAGGAGAAGATATGGAAATCTTTTCGTTACTCCCGTGACGTTGTGAAGATGGGTGAGGGACGAATGTACAAACTACTAGGTGCAAGGTACCTCCCAACAAAATTTCAGCTTGGTGTAGTGGTTCTAGTAAACAAGTCTTAAATGTAAAATGTAAAATATCTTAAGACTAGAGATCAGTTCAAATACTGATATTTTAATGATTTTATTTCGTTTTGATATCTGCATGTGTTGATTTACATTCAAACAATCTCGCTCTACTTTATTCATTCTTAAATGCCAAATATGTATGAAAATTACTGGTTTTCAAAGAAAAGCCAGAAATGGGCTTAAACATGTGCAGAAGCAGAAATAAAATGTTTGATTTTCATGTTGTCGCCTGCTATAAGAAGTTTCCAAATTAAGATCCAACAAATTGGCAAGCACCAGGTGCAGTTCACTGTTCCATTTTCAATTTGGATGAGGTGATTTGGGGTTTAAGTTAGCTGCTAAAGTGTTAACGAACATAGAGTGACATTACCCTGTGAAAGAAAGTGAATGAGTTACTGTTTAACATCACTTGGGCAGTATTGCAACATAATTGTTGGAACATGTGCAGATGAATCCACCTCAAAATAATAACTAAACAGGAAATTTGATTTGGATGGTATTTAATTCCGCGGAAAAATGATGGAACAAAACAATGATTATAACTAAAAGTGTGAGAGCTTGGTAAAAAGCCTGATGAATGACAATGTGGTAGATACATGATGACAATATGGTCAGAGCAGCAATGATGTAAACTCCCACTGCCCAGGTTCGTACAAAGGCTGCCAAGTCCTTGCTCCAGCAGCACTCAATAACTGCTCGCTCGCCCGCGCACGCACGTGCATGTGTGCACACGCTTGCTCGCTAGCTCCCTGTTACCATGACGACGGCCTTGCCTGCGGCAGAGCCTGCTGCTTGGTCCCCGTCTCGTTGATAGACTGATATAAAGATAGAAGATAGATCATCGCGAGCAAGGCCTTCAGGGGTTGATATAGCCAACTGAGGTCGCAGCTCTCATGTCTCTCTCCGGAGGTGTGTTACAAAATATATCTCACAGAGGTAGGAAACACACCTACAGAACTAACACATTGACCTACTGTATTTGCCCGTTTGCCTGCCTTTTTGTTGAACCCGTCTGAAAAAGGGAAATATTAAGTGTTACTATGCATGTTGTAAACCTAATATTAGGATTTAAAATTGTCAATTACCAACACTAGAAAAAATAATGCATTTTTAATAAATATTAGTCTCAATAAAAATGAAATAAATTCTTCCATAAAACAAATATTGTCTTGGAAATTAACATTTTCAAATGTCACATAATGTTAAAAACACTTTAATAGTCTTTCTCTGTGAAAAAGCTTACTGTGCCCTGAAAATGCATAATTTTCCTATCATAACTAAAGGCATATTAAATAGAGTACCAATAAGAACCACTTCGTATAGGATAATTCCTGAGCAACTCTTCGTACGTTAAATTATTGGGTGCAAAGGCCCAGAATTTTTCAGGAATGAAGAGTAACAACAACAAGATAATTTACCTATCTAATTTGCATTAAAATTATTCCTCTTTTACAACTTTGCCATGTACAACTCTCAAATAATGTAAAATAATGGAGCGAGAGAACAATTTTGACACGCAAGTATAATTTACATATGTAACAGTGATAGCAATTTATCTGCTCCCCTAAGTGGCTCACACGGTATATTATAGGTATCATAGGAATGTATAATTTTTCAACGACCTGGTGCACATCCAGCAAATGTGGTAGTCATTGGCCACAGGAAAAACTATCTGGACTGATACAACAATGACGTCTTTAGTTTGTATATTATCAATTCCTATTTCAACTTCCCAGGCAAGGCATCAATGATGGCCAGTCACATTACAGGCAAAGTTAAGCCATGTTGCATTTTGTTGCCTTTTCTGTGCCAGAGATTTTTTAATTGCACTACCGAGACCAGGTGCAACAGGCTGCTATGCTGGAACAGACAAGTTGGCAAAATGCAGCAAGACTAGCCAGCTAGTTATGACTTGCGTGGGAAATCATTCAAAGTACAAATATCTTAGTTGGAATATTGAAATTCTTTTGTTGATGCATCTTCTTGATTTCGTCCATGAACGGGGTTATTGATGTTGAATTAACCAGTGAGAGTGGTGACAGTTATGCCTTGTAAGGGAAGTTGGCATATAGAAGTGATGAAATGATTCAAATACTATCCATTTGATGGGGAGAGGGAGAATACCACAGTCTGATTGAAATTTGACTTTTCCGATGACTAAAAGTTAATAAATAGTGCATCTACTGGAATAGTAACTCATATTGTCCATAGGCTCACGTTATTATGCTATTGAAGTAGCCTATCACAGGACGTCCAACAAAAGCTTTCGGTACGAGAAGCTAGTGGTAAGAAACTCCCAACAGGCATATTTTTATCGGTTTAAGTTACTCCAGGAACATGTTAACGAATAATTTTGATTGCTTTCAAAATGGGGACGTTAAAAATCAAGATGTGATTGGTCAGCTATGTGGGTTTGTCTGCACTAAACTGGTACAAAACACTGGCCTATAAGGGGTGTTCTCAGACCTTGTGGAGACGAATCTACAGAATCTGGTCGTATCTCGGTGGATGATTATTTTGCAAATTTTATTCTTGTAACGAGGTCGTTTTTCAATAAAACTGGAGAATATCATGGCAGGCCAAGTTCCCTATAACCACTGTGGAATGAACTATCTTAAAGGGGCAGTAGCATGTTGTTTAGCTCAAATAAGTAGATGAAATGTATTTGAAAAATAATTTCACCAATAGTTAAACACTTTCTTCGGAAAATCGAGTTAAAATTTTTTTAGTGTACGTGGCTCAGTAAAGCCATCGGAAACGTTTCTGTAATTCGAAATTCACAATAAAATTATCGCCATGCAATTTTTGCTTTATACGCAACACCGTTATTACCACTACGGATAATTGGTTTGTGCAATAAGATGTTTTACCCTCTAAAGTAAATTTAAATAACAAAAGTTATCATAAATGGGAAATTTGAAAAAATAAATTTGGCAAATAACGTGCTACAGCCCTTTTAACACTGTATGGCCCTTCAGATAAAATCTCACCTGAAAAGAAGATGAGTAAGAGATTTCTATTATTTGTTCGACTGACGGCCGATAAACTCACCAGAGGATGGACATCCTGTTCTTCGTTTAATATTTGTTACCCCCATAACCGCCCCGTCCGTAACCGCCGCCGCTGTTGTAGCCTCCTCGAACAGAAAATCAAACACTCACAATGGAGCATATCACACATTCTCTTTAAGTTTGAGCATCGTACAAGTAGGAAATAATAGGGTTGGATATCAGCACTAGTCTGGTAGCTCGTGACAATAATGTTCTTAAGAGAGCGAAGTTTAAACAATGCTAATTTGAAGGGCTAGTCCAAATTCATAAGTGGTATGATTGTATAAAGTATATATGGCTAGCTAGTTCTCTGAAATGCAGCTAATATCACTAAAGGGAGAAAACCTACACAGTTGATGCTGCACTGAAATTCGTAACATTGTAGCAAAACCTAACATGTAGAACAGTTGTCTACAGCAATGTTGCCACGCCCCTGGTGTGATTCTAAACCAAACGTTTATCCTAAGCTAAAGAATTTCAACTGAATATGAGATTTCTTTCTTCTCACATTTCTATTTGACAGTCAATTATAACGGTTAGATCAACTGAATTAAAAAAAAATTACAATCATATTCATCAAATGTCCTATACAAAATTAAGTATTTGAAAAGTGATGTCCCATATCCTGATATGTGAACCAATGTGACCAAATCGTTAAAGGTTGAAAAGTATCTCAATGTTAAAAATGTCTTTGAATTTTTTTTCTTCTCAAAAGTGATTTTTTCTTGCTTTGTTTTGAATACAATCTTTTTTTGGTTATGAAAATGATATTATTGAAATGATCAAGTGAATTTATTGCGATAGTTGTCAAGGGATTTGGTTATTGGTCTAACATTGTCCTTGTCAAAAATACTGGTTATTTGACTTTTCACGTCAAATTCCAGTCCCTACTGGGATGCTTACCACCCTTGACAGATCCTCCTGCATAGCTATCGCCATATCCAGAACCGTAACCGCCGCTACCGCCCCAGCCCCCCTGGTTCCCGTATCCGTATCCATCATATCCGCCCCCGTGACCCCAGTTGCCACCAGCATATCCCTGATTGTATCCACCGTATCCTGAAAACAAACGGAAAGATATGTATAAACTACTGTAGTCTTATATTGATCTTCAATCTTCTGTAGATGGAGTGAGGTGAGGGTTTTGGCCGCTTTCAAAAGCATTAAACTTATATCATGACTGCTAGTATTATTGCAAGGAGAAAGCCCACAATGCTATGGTGGCTATGCATTGCGGTGAAACCTGCAAGCATTGGCTGGAACTAGCGAACCATGGGTGATACTCCGCTGAAATTCAGTGTAGCATTGTACCCAAACCATACTGCATGTAGATCAGTTTCTCCACAACAGACAAAGTTGCAGAGCCCGTCTGGATTGAAAAGGCAGATCTCTTGATTCCAAGCACTATCCTGCCCCTCAATCTTCTGGAAAAGGACTTTCTACACCTGGGAGTCCAGGGACTGGAAATGGAACTGCAAATGTCCTCAGGCTGAATAACTCAAAGATAAGTATGACCAAATAATCAGTTTTGTTCCAAGAGGTGGTCTAGGTATATTTCATCACCGTTTTTCTCAACAGGATAGTTTTACCATTGTAAATCGTCGCAGAGGATCCCACCTGTTAAAATTGGCATAAATGACCCTGGTTATGTTGTTTACCAATCACGCTTGTTCAGAATTAAAAAAAACTTCTCTAATTACTTTGTATATTATAATATAAACCATTTGGTATAATTCCACAATTCAGACTTTGCCTATGATCAATGTTAAAGGATGAGATTACAAGAGCCAAGAATCGGCAAGTGGAACTAGCGGTCGACCTCATGGCATTTAGCACACCTATAGAAACTGACATGACTGTAGATAACGTAAACATTGCGAACTTTAAGGGGAGCGAGTGAGTTTTTGTTTAAGGCCGCTTCGGCAGTATTGCAGCCATTAACGGAGAGGAACTTTAAGGAGACAGGTTTGCATGCTGGGACTAGATCTAAGTCCATTTCTTAGACTTCTAAAGTAAACCTAGCCTAATTGAATTGAAACATCAAAGAAAAAGCTGTTTCGCGAACCATCTGTACTTGTGTAATAGAGTTGTCCGTAGTTGTCTTTTGGACTCCAGGTAAAGGTATTCCTTTAAGTCATTTTGTGTTTTTTATGCATACGAAGATACAACAAAAGGTAAATGAATCCTTGTTTGATTATGGTATCTACCTTTGAAATCTTGTAACTTGTTAAATTCTTATATGAATTATTTATCCCTGTACTTGGGCCCAAGCGACTATATAATTGAAATAATAGTCGATGAAAACAAGTACAAAGATAAATGTCCATTTGCTAAAAATAATGAACTTCCGTAATTCAAGAGGAAAACATATTTGGTCTTTAGTTCCATAATAAGAGTTAACCAAGTTTAAATTAATAATTAAAATTTTATTTGATTATACCTCCTGAACCATATCCGTCATTGTATCCATCACCGTATCCACCGCCACTGTAGCCGCCGTACCCTGCAAATGAAGGCATCATTTCAAAAACATTTCTAATTGAATTTTCACAATCATAATGTGAAATTCTGTCATATGTAAAACAGTTTTTTGAAATTGTGTTAAACAGGTCAGGGTGTCGATTTTAATCAGACTGATCAAGCATTTGTTACACATGAGACTTAAAAGGTACATGCCTTTCATAAAGTATGGAGAGATTCAACTGTTTCAGTTCATTTTCCATTTTCATTTGTTCTAAATCAAAATTTTATTCCTCGGAACAAGGTCGATTTTCATCAGACTGACTTCTTGATCATTTTACGTCTTGTCCCATTAGGTGCATAATCTCATTCCAAAAAAACCCATTGAATGTTCTTTAATAAAAAAATCTTTAAAGAAAAATAAAGAAACTACTTGCCTGGGATCCAAAGAACCATGACAAGAGCTACTCTAGCTAGTCTAACATGAGAAATATGTGAAAATGTTCCTACTTCTCTCACCCCCTCTTCCTCCTCCTCCTCCTCCCCTGCCGCCACGCCCCCCTCGCATCCCCCACCCCATCTGCTGGTCCTTGTTTTGAGCCTT
Organism: Gibbula magus; assembly: GCA_936450465.1. Lineage (NCBI taxonomy): Eukaryota > Metazoa > Mollusca > Gastropoda > Trochida > Trochidae > Gibbula > Gibbula magus. Next base: position 6,707,684 of record OW388296.1, on the reverse strand, counting down.
CTTCACTTCCACATCCTTCCCGTTCAAGGGATGTCGCTTCCTTACTGTGGGTAAAAGACAAATTCAGCAATGAAGATACAATACTCCAAAACTCAATACATCAAAAGATGTATTGGGATCAAGTGCTTGAACATCTTAGCTTAGCTTAGCTTGAAATTGATTTGTCAGACAAATATTATAACTCACTGCTTTTGCACTCTATTGTGACTAAAGTAATCACTGTAAACTAAACTAAAAGCATGTAAAGCTAAATGCAACTAATTTTAAGTAAGGTGAAGACCGCAAATAATTAAGTGAGGTGAGGACTGCAAATAATTTGAAGTTGAAGCCAGGGGTTGTATGTTTTAGGGAACATATTTAGCAAACTTTACCTGTGACTTACACAAAATCATTGGATAGGTCAGGTGAATTGACTTTTTGAAAACAACGAAAGTACCAACATCGTATCAACATTCAGATTTAACTTATGGGGTTAAAGGGAAAGTTCTATCACTGTTCTATCGGTAGCATCCGCCATCTTGGTTTCTTGGCATTTTGTGAAATGAAAACACGCTATATTTAACCCAATTTTATATTTTTGTAATAATGAAACATATACACTGATAGAATATCCACATAGTAACACATAACGTATCATAAAACTAACAAACAATATGCTATTCGGCCGTAGCAAAATTTTCTCCGTACGCAGCGTCTATGAATGGCTTCAATTCTCACTGTTTTTATTTTTCAACAAATGTGCTCTTGTCGTTATCAAGTTGTGAATTATAAAGTCATCAAAGTATTAACATCATTAATATCTTTCAATTTGACTGTGTTTAAACCATGTATTATCAGCATAAATGTGTAAACGGGAATATCCTCTTGAATTTTGTTTCCACAAAAAATACCCCGATAGAACCCTCCTTTTAATGAAGGCTCCAACGAAACCCTGTAACATAATTAAAGTTGATTCCTTTGTCTCCATGTGGTTGTCTATGTTTGGACGGTACAACCACCCTCCTCTTGTAACCGTACTTAACTTTACATTAGCGTACTGCTCGGTATCACTTACTGGACTCCTTTTAGTCATTTTCCCCCCAAAACAATTTACTGTACTTCCAGACCAGACTCTGACTTACTGAAAAAAAGTATTGCAAGTGAAAATATTTTTCAACCCCTGCCCCCACTTTCCCCAATGGGTAAGCACCACAACCCCTTTATTAAGTTTCAAATTATTTATACTGGAAATATTGTGTAAACAATAGGTAGCAGTTCTAAATGTTACTTACACACTGCTTTGTCTACACAATCGTAGTCATCAAACTCAACAAATCCGAACCCCTTGAGCTTGCCAGTTTGTTTGTCTGCTATCAGGTTAACACTTTCGATCTTGCCGAATTCTTTAAACACTTCCCGCACTTGATCTTCTGTTGTGTCGTCTTTCAACCCTCCGATGAACATCTTATTAACCGATATCTGAGTTTCAGGGTTTCCACTTTCCTGGGAAAACAAAAGTTGCTTGATTATAAGAAGTTTATTTTGATTTTTTATTATACAACTTGCATTGGAACTAATTCTGTGAATAAGTAATATGTAATCGCCATACACAGGCCTATAAAACTTTACTTTGAATAAGACTTCAATTACGCTGCATGAAAAATGTTCAATCTTTCTATGGCACATTTTTTCAAAACTGAAAGAAGAACATTCTTTTTACTTTTTGTTGGAACAAATAATTATCAACGAAGAGAGAGAAGTACATGATATTTTTTGCAATGATTTTCAAACCCCACCTTAGATGGCTGTATTTTTAACTGGATGTTCTGATTATCAACTTGTTAATATACAACAATGTCCAAAGTAATTATCATTCTTTGTAAGAGGTGAGGTGAGTTAGGGTTTAACACCGCTTTCAAGATTATTTCACTTATATCACGGCTGCTAGTATTATGGCAAGGAGAAAGCCTGCAACGCCATGTGGCTATGCATTGCGGTGAAACCTGCGAGCAACGGCTGGAACTAGCGAACCATGGGTGGTACTGCACTGAAATTCAGTGTAGCATTGCACTCAAACCATACTGCGTGTAGAACAATTCTCTACTGCAGACAAAGTTGCCGTGCCCCTGGCGGGATTCGACCCACGGACTCTTGATCCGAAGCCGAACGCGCTATCCCGCCCCTTCTTTGTAGGAATACTCAGTAGTTTCCTGTCAAAGAACTCTGGCCAATATCATTTCTTGGTGAGAACTGAGAATTCTGAAAGTCAGTGTCTCTGGATTTGTTGGACACCATTACTTCATTGGATAAAGAGTTAAATGTGGTACCTCTCTTGGCATGGCTCTCTTTGACTCGACTTCCCTTCCGTCTATTTTGTGTGGACGGTGGGACTGTGCTTCATCAACCATTGCTGAATCTTTGTATGTGATAAAACCAAAGCCTCTTGATCTGAAATATATGCAAGCAAATTAGTTCAAGTATACAAACATTAGCACTTGATCAACAGTCTTAAATATGTGAAGATTACACCATGTCAAATTATTTTTTAAGTATTGTTTACATCAAAATTGGCAAATAAACAGTTATGTGATAGGTTTAAAAGAGGGAGTGATTTATTGCTAGAAGCCGCTTTGCCAATATCAAATCCGTTAGCAATGTGAAGTATGATGAGTATTAAATACGTTAATTGAAACATCCATTGCAACTTAAAATTGAAATGACAATGCAGTTTTTAAGATGTTGCAAAGTGTAGAATAATTACCTTTTCGTGTTGGGGTCTTTCATTATTATACAATCCACAACTTCCCCCCATTGTTCAAAGTGCTTCTTTAGACTGTCGTCTGTCGTCTCGTAGCTAAGCCCACCAATAAATAGTTTCCTATAGGTTTCATGCTCCGGATCTCTAGGACCATAACTTGGTACCTTCCTAGGCTGGTACTGAAAGTCAATGTTACTCAACTGTAGTTTATACTTTGCAAATCTTTTATGATATTAACGGACATGCACAAAAATAAATTTGTTCCTGTAAAAATTCTAACTTGAAATGATTAACACTTACAGATCTTATGTAATAATTCAATGAAATTTATAACAACATTCTTTCACATTAGTTGAATTGTAAATAACAATGTATAAAGAAATAAAATTTGAACCATTTTTTATGTTTTCCTTTGAAATTACAAGATGAGATACATCTTTGTAATAATAACCAAATCGAAATATCTGCAAAACAAAACGTACTTTCAAAATGTTGATCCATTGCAAAAATGAGATCAAACATGTTCCAATATCATCCTCACAAAATAAGCTCCATTCAAAAGAATATGCGTACGTTTCCTGCTCAGTAATATCATAGATAATGAGATCGGGGAAATCTGACATGATATCCGCTTAAAAGCAGCGGAAAGCATCTCTAATCATCGACCGTTAGAACATGTATTGTTCGAGCAGGACTGGTTTCATTCAAAGGAACCGCCATTGAAGTTCAGGTCACAACAGTTATATTGGCATCAAATCAATCATTCTGGCTAGTTTAAGTACATATATACCGTGCTTACACCATGCATTCCTTCGATTACTACTTTATAACCTTCGCTGTGCTAATTAACACGGAAAATCGCTGCACCTTCTTCGCAAACCACGCTTGTAACACGAAGAAAATGGCGGCTTAGAACACGTGCAAATACCCTACAAAGTGTAAGGAACACGCCGCGATATATAAACAAGTCTAATACGCACATCAAACTTATCTTTAACTCGTTCGTCTGTCTTATTATTGTTCTAACTTACGGAATCATAACCATACGGCATTTTGGTGGTATTCGGCAGGCAAACAGGCAGTAGTAATTTGATCTCACAGATGATGCCGGTCTTCAAACCGGAAAGGTTATTACAAAAGAAGGATTCTGCTTTGTACAAATATGTGACGTGTCATTAATGAAAGTCTAAATAACGTCTTCATAAATTTCGAATTTTAAATAATATTAATCCAAAAATTTTAAGTATTTAAACAGTAATATAAAATTAGATATTATTCACGTATCTTTCACAATAAAGACACAAAGTATTTCTTTCAGCACGAGTACAGTTTTGTAGGTAACCACATTAAAAGTCGGTAAATTCCGACCATTTCCGTCAAGGTGGGACGTGAAGGTTGACGAAATGGGCCATAGAGCTGTGGACTGCATTTGAGACAGCGCTGGTCACTTGGTCAAATTTAGTTTGAAATAGAAAACAAAAAATAGGTCAAGACTTAATGATAAATATGCTTTGGTGAAATATAGCGATTGAAAGGAAACATACAGGTCAACACACTGGTCCGCCAATATAAATCAAACAAATAAAAAAACAACTTTTTATTTGTTTATTTTAAAAGCATTGTTTTAATTTTCACTTCTATCAATTACGACTTACAGGCGCATGGAACCATAAATCACGTGTATCACTTTGATAGCGGCGTCATAACAACAGTGAAAACGTCGCATCCTTCTTTTATCTATATAAATATATATAAGAGCAACATGAATTGTAGTCCAGCTAACAATAATGGTAGAGAGTCAAGTCACAGGTCTTGATTCAAATTAATTAAGCTACTACCCGAACCGTATCGTATTCAAGTCACATTGCAGAAAATTAATGTGATTTCGCATCTAAGGTGAAAATCTCTATTGTAGCCTAAATCCTTGAATTATCGCCCAGCGATTATTAATTTCAAATATAGGTCTTCCGATTTTGCCCAGCCGTCATTCAAGGCGATAATTACTTCAAGGCCATAATGTGTCTGTGCGTGTTTTTTTCTTCAGAAGTTAAAAACAGAAACATCATAATCAATTTGTTTTTATTGATGATATTGTAACAGAAGTTCTTTTAACGAGGTCTTATGTCAGTTAAATAATTGAAATTACATCTTGTTTGCGAAACATAACCCAGTGATTATTCAAGGATTTACGCTATATTTTATGTGAAAGAAATTATACATAAAACAACTTGGTGTGTGTTTTAAAACTATTTGAAAAAAGAAGATTTTATAAGCAAATTTGTAAACTAAATATATATACTCGTATATGTCCAAAATAAATTGAATGGTATTTAAATCGTTTTGTCTGTAATTGGAGGAGTATAAATAGGCTACTCCCAAACACCAGAACCAAATCGATAGAAGAAATAATGTCATAAGAAATCAGCAACTTCAAAAATAAACAAGAGGAATGATACTGCGGTCAAAAGCAAGATATGGCATGCATTTCAAATCACAAAAGTATATTGAAGAAAAGATCCTTACACCGAGGACAAACCCTTTCTGGCGAGATGTACTCAGAGCTTGGGGATTATTTATCAGCAAAAAAGGTTCAAATGTTAATGATGTCAACGATATTCTTTCCCAACCAATCTGGTGTAACGAAAATATAACAATAGGCAAACAGGAAATATGCTATACACATTACATACAACACGGAATAATATTTATAAATGACATCCTGGATGAACAAGGACAGTTTCAAAACTTCGAAACGTTCACAAATTCTTATAAATGTAAAACACATTTTTTAGAATATGCTGGTATAGTTCAGTCAATCAAAGCTTATCTTAAAAATAAAAATCTTGAATTATCAAATAAACTATCCAATCCCATCCTGCCATACTTCATATCAGACATCGTAATACCAATTAAAGGATGCAGACTATTCTATGATATGTTTCAGAGCTCTGCCAATGGTAACACATATAAATACAGGCAGAAGTGGGAAAAGGATTTAAATCAATCTATTACTTCTAGAGAATGAGCCGAAATAAATAAGACGCCATTTTCATCACATCTCGGCACAAAGCAAATTTGGTTTCAATACTCCATCATATATAAAATTCTCCCTCTGAACGATCTCCTATTCAAAATGAAACTGAAAGACACAAACAAATGTACCTTCTGTAAAGTATCTCTAGAAACTATAGTTCACATATTCTATGATTGTCCGATTGTGAATAACATCTGGGACAGAATCAAGACCTGGATAGAGCAAAAAACAGATTCCAAATTGAACCTTTCAAAACGCAATATATGTCTCGGATATCCTGAAAGACGAAATATGATTCTCAACCTTATTATAACAACTGTCAAGTATAATATATACATATCCAAATTAAAAGGATCCTTACCGCAACTTCATACAATAAAACAAGATTTAAAACATGCCTACGAAATTGACAAACTCGTATGTTACTCAGAATGTAATTATTCGAAATTCACTAAATTCTGGTCCGTATGCCATAATCTATTTACCATTTAAAACTCACTGCAACTTCTTGAATGTCAAATAACAGGTTTAAAAAGAAACGAGAGAACTTTAAGTGAATTCCTGTATTTTTGTTTTGCAGTTGTTCTGTACTAATATGTGTTTTTACTTCTATTGAAAACGTTTGTACTATGAATGTAATATCATATATATGTCTGTGTATCTGAAAAAGAAATGAAATTATTAAAAAAAAGATATGGCATGCAAATGAGAAAAACAACTTTTTTCCTTTTTATCCCTTAAAAACAGAATTTCTTGAATAAAAGCAATAACTAAACTAGAAGCGACACAAAGTATATTATAGACTGAGCACAGAAATAAAAAATAGAGCCATGGGCTCTGTAGCTCATCAGAGTTTATTTTGTTTGATGATGAAGACAGAAATATGTTGTCTCAATATAATGCACAATCCCTAACCCTGACAAATCTTAGTCTTGAAATTGAGAGAGAGCACTCAGCAAGGTCAACACACAGGAGATTATGCAATATTCTGACCCCTTGGCTCTGGTTACAAGCCAGCTGTGTTTTGTTTTTTTGTTTTGTGTTTTACCGCCAAATTATGTAATAGACTCTTGCTTGCACTAAACACTGGCAGCACTGATCTAACTGTATAAGGCTTAAAGAGAACAGGCAATGTGATGAATCTCATGGTACATAGTACAATTTTGAATCACCTTGGCTAAACAATCTCGGTTCTAAGCCTTGTCATCCAAACATCTAAACATTCTGAACAAAATATTCCTTCTAGTTTGTTCTGGATGAAAACAGGATTTTAGGTAATGGCCTACGGGGCTCTTATTTGGGGCCACTGGGTCACCAAATCTACAATTTAGAATCTCCATTGGCTAAAGACTCTTTACACAACATGACAACCTTCTAGGTCTTTTCGTTCTGGAGAAGATGAAAATAATCTTATCTTATCATTTCATCACCAGTCATATGCAGTTCACATATCTCATGTAAAATAAAAGAATTCTTAACTCCTCTTCAATTTAGTCCTTAATGCCTTGTCACAATTTTCAGTTCATAGGCTATTCAAAAGTTCTCATTTCACATTGATTACATCAATTTGACAAACATGTTCACAATGTAGATTGTTATCTAAAGTCGACATACATTTCAAATAAAGTGGCTGAAGTGTCATAAAATATCAGTTCAAAATTCATTTTCAAAGTTTTTTTTAGGCTGTGGCCCATATTTGGGGTCACAGGGTCACCAAATTTACAAGTTTGAATCCCCATTGGCTAAAGAGTTTGCATACAATATTACAGCCTTCTAGATCTTTTTGTTCCGGAGAAAAAGATGAAAACAGGATTTTAGGTAATGGCCTGTGAGGCCCTCATTTGGGGCCATAGGGTCACCAAATCTACAATTCAGAATCTTCATTGGCTAAAGACTCATTACACAACATGACAACCTTCTAGGTCTTTTCGTTCTGGAGAAGATGAAATAATCTTATCTTATCATTTCATCACCAGTCATATGCAGTTCACATATCTCATGTAAAATAAAAGAATTCTTAACTCCTCTTCAATTTAGTCCTTTATGCCTTGTCACAATTTTCAGTTCATAGGCTATTCAAAAGTTCTCATTTCACATTGATTACATCAATTTGACAAACATGTCCACAATGTAGATTGTTATCTAAAGTCGACATACATTTCAAATAAAGTGGTTGAAGTGTCATAAAATATCAGTTCAAAATTCATTTTCAAAGGTTTTTTTTAGGCTGTGGCCCATATTTGGGGTCACAGGGTCACCAAATTTACAAGTTTGAATCCCCATTGGCTAAAGAGTTTGCATACAATATTACAGCCTTCTAGATCTTTTTGTTCTGGAGAAAAAGATGAAAACAAGATTTTAGGTAATGGCCTGTGAGGCCCTTATTTGGGGTCACAGGGTCACCAAATCTATAATTTAGAATCTCCATTAGCTAAAGACTCTTTACACAACATGACAACCTTCTAGGTCTTTTCGTTCTGGAGAAAAAGATGAAAATAATCTTATCTTATCATTTCATCACCAGTCATATGCAGTTCACATATCTCATGTAAAATAAAAGAATTCTTAACTCCTCTTCAATTTAGTCCTTTATGACTTGTCACAATTTTCATTTCATAGGCTATTCAACAGTTCTCATTTCACATTGATTACATCAATTTGACAAACATGTCCACAATGTAGATTGTTCTTTCAAGTCGACATACATTTCAAATAAAGTGAAAGAAGTGCACATAAAATATCAGTTCAAAATTCAATTTCGACAGGTTTTTTAGGCTGTGGCCCATATTTGGGGTCTCAGGGTCACCAAATTTACAAGTTAGAATCCCCATTGGCTAAAGAGTTTGCATACAATATTACAGCCTTCTAGGTCTTTTTGTTCCGGAGAAAAAGATGAAAACAGGATTTTAGGTAATGGCCTGTGAGGCCCTTATTTGGGGTCACATGGTCACCAAATCTACATTTAGAATCCCCATTGGCCAAGGAGTCTGTACATATAATTTCAGCTCTCTGGAGTCATTGGTTCTGGAGAAGAAGATGAAAATAGCTTTATAGCTTATGACCCCTGTGGCCCTTATTTGGGGTCACATGGTCACCAAATCTACAATTTAGAATCCCCATTGGCCAAGGAGTCTGTACATAAAATTTCAGCTCTCTGGAGTCATTGGTTCTGGAGAAGAAGATGAAAATAGCTTTTAAGGTTATGACCCCTGGGGCCCTTATTTGGGGTCACAGGGTCACCAAATCTACAATTTAGAATCCCCATTGGCCAAGGAGTCTGTACATAAAATTTCAGCTCTCTAGAGTTATTGGTTCTGGAGAAGAAGTCGAAAAAGTGAAAAGTTTACGGACGGACGGACGGGCGGACGGACGGACGGATGGACGGACGCCATCCCATGCCATAAGCCCATCGGGCCTTTCAGGCCTGATGAGCTAAAAATGCACTATCAAACTATATACCAATAAATGTCGAAAACATTCACCCTAGAAGTGTTATGAAAGATAGACCTACAAAGATTATATGCAGATTATCCGACAATGACACATACTCACTTGAAGAAAATTGCAATATGATAATAATAATAATAATAACCCTTTATTTTCAGCAATATAGTGAACATAGCGTGCAATTAGCACCCGTCAGCCATAGTGTAGCAACAGTTCAATCATTGTTCTGTCCTAATAATGCTGAGCGTCAAGCAAGGAGGCACCAACTCCCATCTTTTAACGACTGGGAATCGAACCCCGGTCGTCCGGGTGAAGAGCGGACACTCTACCAACTAAGCTCGTCCCAGGATAAAAGCGCTTTCAGGTTGCACTAAAACAATACAAAAGAAAAAAGCCCTGTCCATATGATTTCACAGCTGAATTCTATTAACTTTCTATTGGAATGACGGCAAACAATAGCTAATCAGTATATCAAACGAACCATACAGGAAAGTTGAAGCATCTGTAAGTTGAACACAAGGTTATATTACATGCATGCAGAACAAAGATACTTCCAAATGTAATAAGCGAAGATCAAAAGGGATTTAAACCAGCATGGTTAATGACATTTTATGGACTGCACCTAACAATGACATCGTGACGACCTAAATAAACCAGGACATTTGACCAATTTCGAAAAGCATTTGATTCAAAAGAATCATCTTAGTATAGTCAACAAATGTTAATATTTCTTAAATTTCCGACAAGCAATCAAACTTTCGTTAAAAACATCCATATAAATTATATATTGTTCTTGTAAACGCGGGTCTACATAAGAGTTGTTCCACACCACACGTGGTTGCATGCAGGCAAGGCGGTCTCCTCTCACCCTATTTATTCTTCTAGAAATTCTGACTCATGCTGCGACAGAATAAGAAGATAAACGAATAACAATGGAATGAATGAATGAATTTTCAGATGATAGTTATAGATTTAGACGGATCTGAATTCTCAGTTAGAGAAACATTACATGTGCGCATTCTTTTCTGGACTGAAAAAATGTGGCAGTCGATAATTTTAAACACAGAAACTAAGCTGCACGTCTGCAGGTTCTTTTAACCTAGTGTGCATTATTGTAGGGAGTTAAGATTAGACTTAAAACATATTTGTACCCATGCCACACCGTAGGAACGTGTACGCCTGGAAATTGTTACTCAACGGAAGTGAACGAATTTCTCTGCGAGAGGTCAGTTTACAAATGTGCATTCGGTGTAAGATTTTGTTGGATAAATCGGTTTTGAGGTATTTATGAGAAAACATTGTTCAGGCTGTAAAATGGTAGACACTGGTGAATCCGCAGACGAAAGATAATGTCATTATGTGCCCCTAGTCGACTGTTACATCACAATTTAGGAGTCGAATTTCGCATGCGGATATTACGTGTGTTTGATATTAACTTGCTTTCAGAAAATCCATAAAACATACTCATATATACTTTTTACCATGTTGTTAAACATCCATAAATGGACATATATGCGAAATATTGAGACTAATTATTAACAAATATCAAAATTAGAACCACTGAACCACACGTGGTGTCAAAACAAAGTGAACGAGTTACGGGGGTGGTGAACGAATTACAGCCACTTGGTGTTTTCTTAAGGAACGCGTTCACCACGATATTATACCAGCAGTCATTGAATGTAAATATCTCTAATTATTCTTTCGATTTTGACAACATTTTCTAGTTTTGATAAATATGTATCAGCCTTTTTGGACATATACTTGAAAAAATCGTATGTTTGTTTTAAAACAATATATTGACCGCGTCTGTGTGCAAATATGTTTTTTCGGCATGCAGCCTCACATAAAACTGTCTCTTGTAAGCTAGTTCTGCTCAGCTTCTCATTTCTAAAAACAACTTTGTGTTTACTAATGTCTACTATTTTACAGCCAGAAATATCTTTTGTCATAGGTAGCTGAAAACCGAGTTATCAAACAAATTCCTACACCAAATGCACACAATAAAACTGGACTCTCGCAGAGAAATTCGTTCACTTCCGTTGAGTAACAATTTCCAGGCGTACACGTTCCTACGGTGTGCATGCATTCCCAGGCATTCTATTTGAACACAATGAAGCAGAAATGGCAGAATATGAAAACAAATCCCAACATTACCCTTACATGAGTACTATTACTTTCCAAATGCTGATAGATATTGTGTAACAGTGTGATTGTTGCATCTTCTATATCCCACGTCTTGCAAAGTGTAAAGGATTAATCAGATGACTGACATTTTCACATACGTTCCATGTAAACCCGGGTACTCGATTTTGATCCTTACATTTGTAATATAACTTAACGTAGTACCCGGCTTTTCCACTATGTCTTCTTTCTTACTTGTCAACAATGATTACCGAAAGGTATACAAATTAAAAATTTCATATAAACTGACTTTCAAAAGAAACGCCACCACATTTTCAACGGAGTACAAACTGAAATACTGCTGTCGGATGAAGTCGATTTTAAGTGGCTTTGATAATAATAAAGGTTTGGAAACAAGTACCGTATTTCCTCTAATAGGGGCCCAGGCCCTTATTAACATGTAAGGGCTCTTACCCCCCGGCGCGTGTTTGTCCACAAAAACTTTAACCTTGGCCATAACTTTGGATTGCTCAGAGCTAGGGCTTTCATACTTGGCATGTGCATACCTTGTGATGAGACCTTTCAGATGAGGTCATCATATTTGACCTTGTGATCTTGACCATGACCTTGCCGCAGTGGACATCTTCATTAAACTTTAACCTTGGCCATAACTTTAGATTGCTCAGAGCTACGGCTTTCATACTTGGCATGTGTATACCTTGTGATGAGACCTTTCAGATGAGGTCATCATATTTGACCTTGACCTTGTCGCAGTGGACAATATTCAGAAAACTTTAACCTTGGCCATAACTTTGGTATATCCGGGGGCATCCGTGTTTGACAAACAAATCTTGTTTATTTTATTTTGAAAGGCGTTTTTTCCAAAAAACATGAACATCTAATGTTAGGAAATTTAACAATTAATTAATTCTGGAGAATGATGTAGCCCTCTTTCAGTCGTTTGTATTACCCGTTGATTTAAATATCACGTATTTTTTATGGTGGCATTTCTTTTCCAAGTCAGTTTATATAGAAAAGGTCACCCGGGGGTCCGAACTTAGCAGTTATGAGCTGAAGCTGCTTGCTTGAATTACTCTATATATAGTAATATTTTCTCGCCTCATAATACGCTGTTTATAACGCAGGATTTTGGAATCAATAATCATAAAATGTAAATTTTACATTTAACGGTTTATAAATTTGTAAGAAAGGTCCTCTGCTCCAAGAAAAACCTCGAGGTCGCGCTAATTCGCTTTATCACATGTTCCCCTTAATTTCGCCCATTGCCTTATTATTTTCATGAAGACTTTGTATTGTGTCGGTTTATAAGACAGATAAAACATATCCCGGTTTTGTTTGAAAATAAAATTGACTTTCTAAAAGAGAACAGTACATTTGTATCCTCAAATAATATCAATTGTCGTAGGTTGAATATTATTAAAGTTATCTATTCTGAAACGAGAGCTTATGCAAAGAAATGTTCACTTATCTCGTTCTTCAGTCTCAGGTTAAGTTTATTCAAAGGTGCATTTTATGTCCTTTCGGTTTATGTTTTTTTTAAAACAGATTCGCCATGGTGAAATGGAGAAATCAGATAGCGGTATGGTCCTATGCCCAGAGTTTTTGGAAGTACATCTTTGTTTGTATACATCAATTGTTGCATGGCTTCAATTACTAATCCCTCTTACTGTGACAACTATTTGATGCCAAGATGACTTGCGTATATTTTCAGACAGTTCGCTCCCAGTCCCTGATCCCCTCCCCCAAAATAAATCACCTTTGGGACTGCAGCGGTTCTTGTGGAGAAGTCGAAAATGTAAAATGTTTATTGAGATATCCAAGACCAAAATCCTATCTGGCTAGATGAGCTGAAGTGATGGAGTATTTTCTATCAATTATGAACAGAGGAGTTATTTTCTTTCACATTTTCATCAGACCAAATGGGCTATAACATATGGAACAGCACCGTCCCCCAACTCTTAGTTTAACATTTGGAAATTTCCTAAAGCCATGTAAATTTGTGTCTCTTAATTCTGTGAGCACAGCTTGCTATGGCTAAAAATTAGCTTTCTAACAAAACTTAATGTCTGTGACACCATTTATGAGTGAAATGTAAGCATGTATATTTAGCAATGGTCGTTGGCCTGTCCTCACAGCCGAGCTTCATGTAATGTCATGTCATGTATTGTATTGTGTAAAGCCATGGGAATTTGTCGTGTGTATTCAACAATGACCGTGGTCAGTGTGTTGCGGGTCATTAGGTCAGCTGGGGTGGTGGTGTGGTGTATGGAGCAATGATATTACGCCTATTTCAGGCATGTTTTCAAATTTATTTGATAATATTAATATTCATCCCTCAGTTTTACACCGGATGCATTCTAAAAGTTCATATATAACCACAACTTCCCAATGCAAGGCATAACTCTTGCCAGTTCCATTACTGGCCGATTTAGGCCTTGCAGTATTTCCTTAATATCTCTGTGCTAGGAAATCGGGGCCCACTATGCATTTCAGGTGCAGCGCTTCACTATCTTGGCACGGCATAGCGAGGGAAATACTGCAAGGCTTAATTCAGCCAGTAATGGAAACGGGCAAGAATTATGTCTTGCGTTTGGAAGTTGATATAACCATGAAGGAATTGTACTTTCAAATCATCTACGAAGCACTTCCAGTGACCATGTAGATTCATACATCTGGTTTTTGAGGTACCTAGTTAATCAGCTGGTGGGTCTTGAAGGCAGACCTTTTTAAAAGATAGAGATGTAAGAGCAAATATGAGAGTGGCATCATCCTGTCACCCAAGACCTAATGTTAAGAATCTATAATACATAATAATGTAGCCTGAAGTTACATTTACCCTTGCAAAAGGACATGTTTGAGCAAGTCGCATTAAGTGGTTAAGTTGACAAAGAAACACACCATCTAGTTGTATTAAACTTGTTAGATTGTTACATTTGGAATCATGCAATGTGCAGTAGTTAAAGTTCTTCAACTCTCTTGAAGATACATCAATTGTGTTCCATAACAAAAAATTCGCTTTAAAACGTGCCAATATACGATATGTGCTGATTTCAGTTGAACCAATTTCACTCAACTTATACATATTCATCCCCAACCGTCAAATATATCATATGTACTACTTTCCAATAAAATCGAGAAACAATTATACATGTGCAGAAACTACATGCCGCATGTATATGCACAGTAGTTATAAGACCTATTAAACATTATCAACACAAATTTATCTGTTGTAAGTTTTGAAGATTATGTTTGACAGACGCGGGCAACAAACAGTGCATTGTCTGGTTTTCAATCAGAAATCGATACTTTTACCTTTATATCGCTTGTATACTGAGTGGACTATCATCAAAATGGAAATTTTGGGCAAAAGTCATTACTTCTCGATAAAAAACAGGTTTATATCTTGTTGCATATATGACCCCAAACACAATGGCTGCACCTCTAAGAAGAGTCCTTGGCAAAAATCAAAACCACACAGTCAGTCAGACACTAGAAACCTTAACAGCTTTTATTTTTGTTCCAGAAAGAAAGAATTTGTACTTTGATAAAAAATATTGATCCCAATATAGTGTTCATTTTCTGAAAGGCTTGTATTTCTTGCCACATGGCTCAAAAATCAAGGCTAAATAGGAGACCAGATGCAAGCCATTTTCTTTAATGTTTATGGAAGCAGGTTGCAATAAGATTTTTGAGTCTCCTTTTGATGAGCGATAGTGAAAAGTCAACTTCGCCGCAAGGCATAACTTGTTCCAGTGTCAATGGCTATTTCAAGCCTTGCTGCATTTTGTTGGCTTTTCTGTGCCAGAGATTTTTTATTACACAACCAAAACCAACTCCAGCATACTGCTATGCTGGAACAAAAAGGTTAACAAAATGCAAGGCTAAATTAGCCAGCAAGTTATGCCTTGCAGAGAGTATTAATATCTTAGATGGTTTGAATACTGAAATTCTTTTGTTGCTGCATCTTTGCTACTTCAGTTAGAACCTTCCAATCATGTTAATTCTGCAAATCTAAAGGCTCGAAAAATATTTAGAAAATAGCAATGATGATAAGCTTAAGTCAGGAAACAGCGTATCTCTTCCGAAGAAGTTGAAACTGTTACGTAGCTGAAGTCAGTGGTAGAGCTACTTGCACATTGTATGTACATTAGTGTATCGCTGCATAAAAGTAATAAAAACCTCCACAATTGTACATACAAATACATTTTATTTGTTTTTTCATTCAACTTTCAAATAATACAGCACTTAGTAGGAAGTGATATTTCCAATTTGTAACAACAGACATTTCAACATGTAACCCACTCAGTTCTAAAGCGAAGACGTCAAGTCTTGTCACACTCGTACACCGAGATGTCCATCCCATGGCATACAGAGGAACAATGAAGTTATTCTAATGTACTTGAGTTCTAAGGTGGGTGACTATTAAAGTGCTGCAGCCCCTGAGATGATCTCGATAAGCTCCCTGGTGATCACAGCCTGTCGGGTTCGGTTGAAGCTCAATGTCAGTTTGTCAATCATTTCACCTGCAACATAGCGGCAAAATGAATCAATTCTTCGGGATGATGGAAAATAGAAATAGAGATTCTTACCAGAGGAATTGTGTCATATGATTTTTAGGATTTTAGTACTGCCTCAGCGAGAGTGTGGGTTATACATATTAAACTTTGCATGAGTTTCGTTAAGTCCTATGACACACTTTCAAGTGTAATATTTTCTTTATTACTATTGTATTAGTATTATTTTATTCCATTTGAATCATGAGAAAATAACAAGGAAACAGCTTACTTCTCATATGATGCATGCTAAGCTACAGCGACATTGCAAAAAATTGTTTTATGACGTTAAATCCGATGAAATACGGGAAGTTTCGCCGATACAATGGTTGTTAGACAAATGTGATATGTGCACATTTGCTTCCATCAAAAACTTGAACTCAACTGTAGTTATTTTCAACTATGTGGGTAATAAAAAATATTATGATGCTCATATATTAAACCATACATATTTGAAAAGATCAGAGCTTACATTTGATATAAACAGTGATACAGATGAATAGGTTACAACAAATTTATATTTCCATTGATTCCTATGATCAAGAGTTGAACCTTCTACCACTTTGGGACTTTTTTTTATATGTCATATAGACTTAAAACCATTAAAATCTCTGTTGCAATTTGCGATGGGTTTGGTCACTATTTTACCAAGATGACTTGACTAGAAATATTTGGTTTAATACCACTTTTTCAACATATCAGCAGCAAAAAATTCAAACAAAATTGACAATAAATGTCACAGCAAGTATTAACTAAAGTGGCCAAGTAACATTCTGTTGAAAGCAGGATAAAAGATTTGACATAAATTAAACACTGATACGGACCTGCGTTCTTGCTAGCGGCGTCCATGGCAGTCATCCTGGAGCTCTGTTCACTGCATGCTCCCTCCTTCATCGCGTAGTAGAGGAGACTGGCGAGAGCGTACTCGTTGTAGGAGCGTACCACTTCCTCGTCCAGACTGTCGTACACGTTGAGCTTCTCAGACGCGGACACTGTGTCGATGGAGAAGATGGGCTGCTGTGTCGTCTTGTAGGACACTACACTCCTGTGGACAGTTGTGGTCAGTGTGAGTTGGGGTCATCATATTTCATTAATATTGAGAGTTATTATTGCAGTTTCCAGGCCTATAACTGCTACTAAACCTTTCTGTTTAACTTGAGACTATTAGCTTGGACTAGTGGACTGTCAGTGGTACAGATATTCAGAGTGTAGTAGTTAATATTCTACAATTTTCTAAACATGCTAACAACTAGCTCACTTATTCAGGCCTAAATTCAAGCAAAGAGTTGATCTATGCTCGAGCCTCCTACAAAAATACCTTTAAATGCTCGAACAGGAAATGGCCAGTAGGATAATCAAGCTATCAATTTATCTAAAATTGTATGTTAAATCACCAGCTAAAAAGTTGCTAAAACATGTTGAAATTTGATAAGCAGGACTAATGAATTCTCGATTGTGACATCAGCCGACAGGATACGCTTCAGTGATCACAGCAGCCTTTTCATTTAGTCTGTTGGCCAATTTGGCGGTGTTTTAAAAATGATGTATATTAGTAATTTATCGCACAATTTCATAACTCCCAAAGTTAAGTAATTGTCCAATTGAAATCTAATGAATCCCAAAAGTGGGGCATGAGAGTCAACCTTTAAATCATTCAAGGAGAGAAGAGATCGTGCACACCTGAAGACATTGTAGAGCATGGTTCCATGGTCAAATTTGTAGCCGGTCTCAAGAATAGCATTTGCTATCAACGAGGCATCAGCAAACACTGGCGGCTTCTTGCCGATGTCGTTGAAGGACAGCAGCATACTCTTTGGGAATTGTCTGTAGAGCAAAAAAATGTTTTCATTGTCTGTAATATGAATAAGTTAAAGATATATGTGAGTATCATATCGATCAAAACAAGCAGACAGAGTCGGCCATATCCCCCGCCTTTGGGAAAATTTATTGAAGAAGTTTCGTTGAGATATGTCTTATAGTTTTCGAGTTCTGTTCCGGAAACGAAATTCTAAGTTACATTTCCATGGAAACGGTAAAAAAAAATAACTCGAATAAGTTGAAAACCCCAAAAGGCACATCTACACATGATGATTGTTCCACACACCAAGTTTCGTTGAGATATGTCTTATGGTTTTCGAGTTCTGCTCCGGAAACGAAATTCTAAGTTACATTTCCATGGAAACGGTAAAAAAAAATAACTCGAAGAAGTTGAAAACACCAAAAGGCACATCTACACATGATGATTGTTCCACACACCAAGTTTCGTTGAGATATGTCTTATAGTTTTCAAGTTCTGTTCCGGAAACGAAATTTTAAGTTACATTTCCATGGAAACGGAAAAAAAAAAATAACTCGAAGAAGTTGAAGACCCCAAAAGGCACATCTAGACATGATGATTGTTCCACACACCAAGTTTCGTTGAGATATGTCGTATAGTTTTCGAGTTCTGCTCCGGAAACAAAATCGGGACGGACGGACGAACGGACGGAGCCCATTTCAATATCCCCCCCCAACTATGTTGGCGGGGGATAATAAGCTGATATGATTAGGACCAATTGTATGATATGGAACATTTGATATAACTATATGAGTGTTTGCGGGACACCACAAAAGTAGAGCAGCTCCGAAACTTAGGGTCTCGGCTTTCCCTGTTCCGCCTTCTCGCCAGCATCAATAAAATGGGAACTCATTTTAACAAAACCATGTTCATTATTCGAGTTATTACCAATCTTCACTGGGGTCACTTTTCACAAGTTTGTTCTTAAAACCTATTTCTTATTTCAAAATTTGATCAAAGGATTAACGTGGCCTTAACCAATATCTCATGACCGTGACCTGATGGCACAAAAAAAGTTTATCAATGTTTACAAAGATTGTTGTAGTGATTTCAGAACTCATGACCTTGACCTTTGACCTTGAATGTGAACATGTCAAAATCATTCACCAGGTGTATAAGAAAGAAGCTATGTATATGAGGTGTGGATACCTTCTTGGAAAAAAAGTTATTTAGTGATTTCAGAACTGGTGACCTTGACCCTATCTTGTGAACTAGGTCGGAGCTGCTAATTAGCACTAAACCATTTCTAAATGACTGGCATTCAAGAACCTATTTTGAGGGTATCATTGTTAATCTAGGACGCTCAACTGACAAAAGTTCACCTTTGAAATGCATACCTTAAATGTTGCTGCTTTAGCACATCAAAATATATACAAAGTTCTAACACAAACCTTTGAAGCATGGCCTTTGCCTTGTCTCCAACACAGACCAACTTAGTGTCTACTCCAGATTTCTGTTCGTTCATTGTTCCACGGATGGTCTTGATGATGCTGCTGTGAGTGCCTCCACACAGGCCTCGATCAGATGATATAGCAATGATTATGCGATTTGAGGCATTTTCATCTTGTTCAATTTCCGCCTTTTCATAGAAAGCTAAAACAAACCAAAACATGCAATATAATATTTGAAAATCAGCTTTTTGACAGTGTTGCAGTTTGTTTTAATAAAGCTACTAATTGGTTTAAATGTAAAATTACATTGATTCAAATGACCTGCTATAGAATTTCTCTGAGTATTTTTGTTTTATTCTTTGCTTCATTGTGCACCGTTAGATGATCTGGTTACCAACATTTCAAACTCCTTAACATCTTTCCATATCCAGTCTCTTCCCACACAGGTTACCCCCTTCAGATTTCTGATCCTAACCACCATTCTATACCGCTTAACATAAACAAGTTATGGAATATACTGTATCTATATACTGTATACTGTATGATATTGCAGCATCTACTAATAAAATAGTTCAAGTCATGTGATCTAATTATTCTTTAGTAAGAATAGAAGGTAACATTTGGCAATAGGCTTCAAAGATATCTCAAAATGACATTCAGTGTTTTCATATTTTATTTGTCTTTGACACAGGCCAAAAAAAAGTGTTGATTTCGGTTCTAACAGTTTCACTTGGATATTCATCCAAGATCGCCAAATATTAATAATTACTTGTTTCCAATGAAATTTAAACTACAGCCTTATACATGTGCACTGTGCAGCAACAGAAACATGTCTCATTTACAGGCACACTTGTTGTGAGCTATTAAACATGACCAATCAATTATTTCTTTTTGTTTGTTGGAGATAAGTTTCCAAAATTGCGTTTGACTAATTGACGCCTGCCAGAATTGTGTACGGTCTGGTTTTCGATCAGAAAATAACTTCCTTAGAATTAAAGCAGTACTTTCTGGCAACAAACCTTTAGTAATGCTATTTATAATATTTGACATACGGGACTCCAACAAAACACAAGATGTTATTTTGAGCTATGATTTTATTTTTCTCTGCCCTGTTTGTTTACCTTTTGCCCCCATTCCATATGGTCGGGCTGGTCGGAGCTCCCGCTCAGCTCTGGAAAACTTTGCGGCCGACACCATCTTCATGGATTTTGTGATCTTTTGAATGTTGGTGACAGACTTGAGACGGAGACGAACTGGAAACAGGTGAAAGATGTATATTGTATATCAGAATACCCCATACAGCACAATTAAATTTTAAAATATAAATACCTCTAATCCAGTTTATGATATCTTTTCTGACAGTTTAGGGTTTATGGTAAGAAATATTTACTAGCCCTTCTCAGAATGGTTCCAGGTCCAGCAATGTTTAGACAGCAAGTATTATAAATACAAAATATACAAGTAATTGTCACAAACGTGACCATGTCCCCCGCCGCAATCAAGGTTGAAGGGTTCATAAGATATGGCGCTAACAACATTTTCAAAACTGGTCAAAGTCTCGCCGTGACCTTGAAAATGAGGTCAAGGTCAACGAAAACTTTTCAGGTCTGCTTATTCCCCAGATGAATACCAGTACGAAGTTTGAAGATTCTAGGTTGAGCGGTTCATTAGATATCGCGTTAACAATATTTTCAAAACTGGTCAAAGTCTCGCCCTGACCTTGAAAATGAGGTCAAGGTCACCAAAAACTTTTCAGGTCTACATATTCCCCAGATGAAGACTAGTACCAAGTTTGAAGACTCTAGGTCGAAGGGTTCATGAGATATCGCGCTAACAACATTTTCAAAACTGGTTAAAGTCTCGCCGTGACCTTGAAAATGAAGTCAAGGTCACCAAAAACTTTTCAGGTCTGCGTATTCCCCAGATGAAGATTGGTACCAAGTTTGAAGATTCTAGGTTGAGCGGTTCATTAGATATCGCGCTAACAACATTTTCAAAACTGGTCAAAGTCTCGCCGTGACCTTGAAAATGAAGTCAAGGTCACCAAAAACTTTTCAGGTCTGCGTATTCCCCAGATGAAGACTAGTACCAAGTTTGAAGATTCTAGGTTGATCAGTTCATTAGATATCGCGCTAACAACATTTTCAAAACTGGTCAAAGTCTCGCCGTGACCTTGAAAATGAGGTCAAGGTCACAGAAAACTTTTCAGGTCTACATATTCACCAGATGAAGACTTGTACCAAGTTTGAAGACTCTAGATCGAAGGGTTCATGAGATAATTGCGCTAACAACATTTTCAAAACTGGTCAGTCTCGTCGTGACCTTGATAAAGAAGTCAAGGTCACCAAAAACTTATCAGGTCTGCGTATACCCCAGCTGAAGACTAGTACCAAGTTTAAGATTCTAGGTTGATCAGTTCATTAGATATCGTGCTAACAACATTTTCAAAACTGGTCAAAGTCTCGCCGTGACCTTGAAAATGAAGTCAAGGTCACCAAAAACTTTTCAGGTCTGCGTATTCCCCAGATGAAGATTGGTACCAAGTTTGAAGATTCTAGGTTGAGCGGTTCATTAGATATCGCGCTAACAACATTTTCAAAACTGGTCAAAGTCTCGCCGTGACCTTGAAAATGAAGTCAAGGTCACCAAAAACTTTTCAGGTCTGCGTATTCCCCAGATGAAGACTAGTACCAAGTTTGAAGATTCTAGGTTGATCAGTTCATTAGATATCGCGCTAACAACATTTTCAAAACTGGTCAAAGTCTCGCCGTGACCTTGAAAATGAAGTCAAGGTCACCAAAAACTTTTCAGGTCTGCGTATTCCCCAGATGAAGATTGGTACCAAGTTTGAAGATTCTAGGTTGAGCGGTTCATTAGATATCATCGCGCTAACAAGAAGCGGGACGGACGTACGTACGGAGCTGAATACTATGTCAACCGCTCCGCGCTTCGCGGCGGCGGGGGACAAAAAGGGCAGATGGGATTGCTGGTAAGTTTGCGACTGACCTCTTAAAGCAACTAACAACCAATTGGCTGGCAGATAGGCATAAAATCTTTGATCATTTCTTACATGTTATGCTACTTTCAATGATTAACTATTGAAAATAATGTTTAGAACAATATGATTTGATTGATTAAAAAGTTCTCATTCAATCGGGAACGGATTTATGTAGAGATACATACTGTCCTTCAAAGTCGCCATGCCTCTGACTTGCATGCTGAAAAAAAGAAAGATTGTAAATTATAAACACAAGTTCTGTAGCTAATGAACTTATTCTGGTGAATAATTTATGAGGTGAGGTGGTATGAGTTAGGGTTTTACGCCGCTTTCAAGGGTATTTAACTTAAATCGTGGCTGTTAGTATTACGAGGTGAGGTGAGGTGAGTTAACGTCGCTTTCAAGAGTATTTCACTTATATCACGGCTGCTTGTATTATGGCAGGGAGAAAGCCTGCAACGCCATGTGGCCATGCATTGCGGTGAAACCTGCAAGAATCAGTTGAACTAGCGAACTATGGGTGGTACTACGCTGAAATTGAGTGTAGCATTGCACCAAAACCTTACTGCGTGTAGAACTGTTTTCTACTGCAGACAAAGTTGCCATGCCCCTGGCGGAATTCGAACCCCGGACCTCTTGATCCAAAGCTGAACACGCTAACCACTGCGCTATCCCGTCCCCAATAATTTATGAACTCACTCGAGTAAACTAGTCAACTGTTGTGAAAAATGCCACTTGAATAGTTCAATAAATTTTCTTTGATAATCATATCATACCTTTATTGATTGGTAAGTTAACAAAATGTTACTGAAGACATTTATACATCCAGATTTGGTTTTCACACACACCATATTGCATATTTGAGAAATCTGTTGAATTATCTGTATTATGCATCAGTAAACATTAGGACTCACAGGTTGTTGAAATATGTACTGACTGTACTTTATATTTATTTCAACAAATACTTAGTTTTCCGTTCATATTAATACAAACGAAACACTTGTCTCCTTACTGCTGTTTCATTCGTGTTTCATGTGATTTAGATATATTTTCTTGCTATAATACCACACTAATTCCTTTATGCAATATACATGATACAATAAGGGGAAAACTACTACCATAACCCACTATAAATAAGTTGAGAAACTGACCTATAAGTGGCTAAATATGATTTTGGCAAGAACAATGCGGGAAATAAAACTCAACTTTTAATTTAATATTTTCTGTTTAATTATGAAATAACGTGATATTTATTGTAATCATTAAATGTAATAGTAACTACATCACTTTCTGTGATGATGGTGTATGTTTCAAACATAAATTGGAAGCACACGAACAAATATAATATTCCAAATACATGAAAATATATAAAACTAAACTGAGCTCCCTGTGAATAAGTATTTTTGAAATAATTGCTGGTACAACTTTGGAGACTTTTAGATTTTGACAATCTGACAAAAAAATACACATTCATTCTAAAACAAAAACAAATCATTCAACACTGAGAGCTTTTCTATGGTACAAGTAACAAGAAATTGCCAATAATTTGATCATAAACTATTGTTACTTGTTGATATTCTATGTAGAGGGGAATGCAGAGGAATGGAGAGTTACAAGGATCGCCCAACTTAAATTACCCTCATGGGATCGTTTATTTGTATGTTCGCTTTAAAAAGTTAGTCAAAAATAATGGAGCGGGGGTACAATAGATGAATAATGTTTAATTATAATCAAAAAGTTGTAAATGTTTAAGTGTTTTTTCTTTCTAATTTCACATAATACACAAAAGAAAAAGGTCGATATTCAGATGGAACCCTTACTCAAACTGACCGATATTTGACAATATGAAGATTGAAGACTATGACATTTGATAATAATACTTTACTGCCTTTTCAGGAATTTGTTTTAAATCAATGCCTAAATTATCACAGACATGGATGTACAAATCCATGACATATTATTTATCTTGATAGATAAATTTTAGTATTTTCAAAAAGAGATGCAGTAACACTAGGTCTACTGCTTTTGGAACAATTTGCATTTGATAAGAAATACTAACAGGATAAAAAAAGAAGTATGCACAAGAAATTATATAATCATACTTTGATATCGAAAAATTGGTGACAATAATTAATAAATCATTGCCATAGGCTTTCCATTTGGATACATAAGTATTTCCACAGATCACCTTGAGACTGACTTTCATGTTGTCGAAAGACATGCCAAGAACGTCCTTAGAAATATAAGTAATATTATTGCATTACATCACAAATATTGACAGAAATTTAAAATAAATATAGTAAATAGTATCAATTGCAGTTGATATTGTCTTGCCAACTGTTCAATTACACACCATTGTGGCGAAACAAGAGGCACCGAGCGTGCTAAAATGGCTTCCATCTTGCCGGTCACCACAGCGAGGCTGAAACAAAGGGACGTAACTCACGAACACGTAAAAGATCTGCAGCCCGCTATCAGATGCAATGTAGAGTTCGACATTCTGTGAAATGAAAAACACTGTTTTTTCACTAATTTCAATTATTTTAGATAATAAAACATATGTATTGATGAAATATTCTCAAAGTAATATATCATTAGAATGGCTTCACTAGTGTAGTGATTGTTTTCAATTTTGAATGAATGTACACGCTAGCCTTTATCAAAATCCATGAAATTTCAAATATAAAGTCATAAAAATATTAACATCAATACATTGTTCGAAATGGATTGAGTAATAAGCTTGTATTACTAATAGACATGTGAATGTCCTCACGAATTTCGTTTCTGAAAAATATACCAAGATAGAACCCTCGAACCTTCGAAAACATTTGCACGTCACATACCCCCAAAAAAGTAAACGTATTAATTAGTTTGTTGTTGTATAGATGAAAAGCTTTTGCATTAAAAAGATCATCCATCAAATAATACCAGTTTACAGATTAATACTAATTACTTAATATTTATTTCTATTTTGTGTAGAGAAACAAGGCACTTGTTAGCGATAATGTTTGAATTTATAGATATTTACAGCGCACAAACATGCTAACATCTTTTTCCTTCATTGTAGCGCAGATTTCGGAGAAACGTTAAAACATTGACATATGACATTGGATAAAAATAGGATATTTGACATATTTCGTTGCAAATCATATTGTCTGTTCAAGTGTAGATGTGAAATTTCAACTCAACTGATATATGACATGAAAACGTCAAATGTCCTATGTATGATAGGCCTTTCCCTCTAAAACTGCAAACGTTCATTGTTTAATGAAATATCCAGGTCGTCTCGCTTAACCAAGCTCATCTCATGATGTAATTATGTCGTTAATTGGCGAAAGGGGTTATTCTGATGAGTTGAATATGTCAAGGCACATCTCTGTGTGCATGCATATATATAGTATATGAAAAACATAACGTAATTTCACTTAGTATATGAACATGGGTATACAGATATATTATAGAATCATTGAAAAATGATGCATTAAGTTCAACAATTAATCAAGGAATAATTACTTGTATACCCAAGCCGGGCAAGAATAGGACAATGTTAAAAAATTGGAGACCTATCACACTCTTAAATATATTATATAAGATATTAAGCTCATGTATATTGCAAATAGATTAAAATCAGTTCTACCATCCCTTATACATAGTAATCAAACGGGGTTCATATCCGGTAGATGAATAAGTGATAATATTCGTTTGTTGTATAATATTATATTTGAAACTAAATTAAGAAAACAACGCGTGCTTCTTGTATTAATTGACTTTGAAAAAGCGTGTGATAATGTCTCAAAGACGTTTATAATAGATGTCTTAAAAAAATTCAGTTTGGAACAAACATGATAAAATGGATCCATATATTGATTAATAATAATCAATCTTGCGTTTCACAAAATGGTCATCTTTCCACATTGTTTGATAACGAAAGGGGATGTAGACAGGGCGACCCGATATCCCCATAAGTTTTTTATTAGTAGCAGAAATATTAGGGATAATGATTAGGCAAAACAAAGATATCAAAGGTATCGTTTTACATGATACCGAACAGAAGATAGGACAATATGCTGACGATACAGAATTATTTCTAAATGGGGCGGAAAAGAGTCTACAGGCAGCAATGAATACTTTAGATACATTCTATAAAATGTCTGGATTAAAACTAAATAAACAAAAAACAAAGGTTGTATGGCTAGGCTATATGGCAGGGAGTACCGGTAGTATAACAATATGCAGCAATCTTCAATTAGATTGGGAAGAGGGTAACTTTGAAGTTTTGGGAGTCACACTAAATGCAATGTTAGAAGATCTATGGGCAATCAATACACGAAAAAAACTAGACAATATTAAACAAATTACTGGGAAACTGGCGAAAACGCAACTTAACTTTAATTGGCAAAATAATAGTCATCAAATCTCTAGCGGTATCAACATTAGTTCATATATTCACAGCTTTACCCAACCCGCCAACTACTGTTATTAAAGACCTAGATAAATTACTTTTTGAATTTCTATGGAATGACAAAAAAGATAAAATAAAACGGGAAAATATAATGCGAAACTATAACGAAGGAGGGCTAAGAATGGTAGATATCACTTTATTTATTTCATCCCTGAAATTATCATATTTTCAGAGATACATAAAAAAGATATTGAATATCAACAAAATTTCCCAGATGGAAATTTATTTAAACTCGGGGCTAACATTAATACTTTTGTTTCTTTAGAAAAACCCCTTTGGCAAAATGTATTAGAAGCTTGGAACTCCTATTATAGGCTCGACAAATGTAATGGAAACAAAATGGAGGATATTTTAGCTGAACCTCTATGGCTTAACAATCATTATATTCATCCAAACTTTATCATCAAGTCGTGGTTTTCGAAAGGAATTTATACGATTAGAGATATATGTGATTCTAAAGGTGTATTATCTTTCGCACAGTTAAAAAAAATGTATGATTTAAATGGTACTTTACTGCATTACAATAAAATGATATTAAATATTCCTATGCAATGGAGAAAATCTATTGCGGACGAATACTTCATTAATGAAAATATGAATATTTCAGAACCTTTAAGAAATGTGTTTCTGTACTAAATGGAAAAAACAATTTCCAGAAGATATGAACTGGAAAACTGTTTTCACCAAAATGTACAACATATGTTAAACTGATTGACTTCCAATACAGATTTATTCATAAGAAAATCTACACCAAACATGAGTTATTATACATGAAAATTTTTGATGATGATATATATATATTCTTTCTGTATGGAAGAAAAATAAAATGTGGAACATGTGTATTACTATTGTAAGCATATCAAAAACTTTTGGTCTCGCTTAGAAGTTATTTAAAGGAAAAAATACCGGATTTTGCCTTAACTAAATTCATAGTCTTTTTTGGTTGCCAAAATTCAGATCATCTTACAAATCATATCATTCTCCTAGCCAAGACATATATACATAATATCCCAATATTTAAACATTTTATCAAATCTTTAAACAGAGATAATGAAAATAGAGAAATATATTGCAACAAAGAACAACAAAAGTTTTATATTTGAACACAAATGGAGACCAATGGTGAACGATATGCTTCAGTAGTTGAAATTGCAACTATCCCAGTCTACATGTTCATATATGTAAAATGATGAATGATTGCAAGACCCTGAATGTATGTAAAGAACTTTTAAACAAATAACTTTGAACTGAATAAAAAATATGAAACAAAAAAGAAAAAAAGAAAAGAATTATCAATGGAATAAACAAACATTGTAGCCCAAGATCACCGTATATGGTATGCAAGTTCCCGTTTCTCGTTTTATTTTCAGCACATCTGTCGGCCCACATAAAAATACGTTTCGTCAGGCGGTAATTTAAAGTGCCACTCACTCTTTTATATAAGCAGAAATACTTTCCCATTGGCGGACTCCCAAATTTCCAATGACTCTATTTTGTACTGCATTTATACCCCCCTCCTCTCTTTATCCGCCCCTCTAATGCCATGATTCCATTCCTATTGTACCGTGTAGGCCTACTCGGAAAATCCAGCAGTATATTCATATCAGACTCTGTTTCAGTAAGCAGTACCAGACCACCAACATACGCTAACATTACCATATATTCTCCAGCTATATTAACGTCAAACGTCAGATGTCCACATGTGCTTATATCATTGATATTAACTCCGTTTTTTTTAATCATATGAGTAATGAAATTTATTAAAACGGGGATTATTTGTTCGTTAAGTGCCATGCACATGTGCCTCAAATCCTTTCCTATAAGCCGTTGTTCACGTCTTCTTTGTAACGAAGCGCCCTAGAATGGTTATGTAGTGAAGACCTGTCGGATTCTTGACCAATACACATCATGCAAATGAATATTTGGGGATCCTGTTGGCCCATACACTGGTATATATGCCACTATTTATAAGTTTCTGATATGTTTCAAGCCGTTCTCTCCCAAAGAAACTCATGCTATGTCTATTCACATTCGGAAGAACCGACTACGCGGAGAGAGAATGGTTTAATGCAGGTTTTAAACTGAAAGCTTATAGAAGATAATGTTCACAGAGGTTACGAAGTTTAAACAAACCCTCCTTGACTTCTTTTAAAGACCTGAAGAGACAGAATGACCAATAACGGATGTGGTTATAGGTTATTCGTTTGTAGACGCTATGAGTTCAATTGATTTAAAGCATTATTCGATATGCAGCTCTTAAAGCAACTTCCCAATTGCGAGGCATAACTCTTGCCAGTCTCCATTACTGGCCAAGATGGATGACCGTTTCACACCTTCTTTACAGCTTTCATGGCTCCTTGCAGTATTTCCTTCAGAAATCTGTGCTTAGAAATCCAGGCCCACTACCCAGCAAACAGACAACGTTGAACAACGTTGTAGCAACGTTATGGTTTGGTTACGTTTTATTCTAACGTTATTATGACGTTGCTACAACGTTGGAGAGCCAACGTTTTCATGTAACGTCCAGACAACGTCACAAAATAACGTTAATAGAACGTTGTTACTTGGTTAGGTAAAAAACCAACGTTCCTACAACGTCATATGGACGTTGTATTCTAACGTTGTATTGTAACGTCGATATAACGTTAAAACATAACGTCATTACAACGTTGTAAATGTGTTAGGTTAAAAACCAACGTTCCTACAACGTCAGAAGGACGTTGTATTCTAACGTCTTATTCTAACGTCAAAACAACGTTGAAACACAACGTCAATACAACGTTGTGAATTGGTTAGGTTAAGAACCAACGTTCTTACAACGTAGTTAGGACGTTGTATACTAACGTCCAATTCTAACGTCAATACAACGTTAAAACACAACGTCAATACAACGTTGTGAATAGGTTCAGTTAAAAACCAACGTTCCTACAACGTCATGAGAACGTTGTATTCTTACGTTGCATTCTAACGTCAATACAACGTTGAAACACAACGTCATTACAACGTTGTTGTTTGGTTAGGTTAAAAACCAACGTGCCTACAACGTCATATGAACGTCTTATTAAAACGTCATTACAACGTTGAAACACAACGTCAATACAACGTTGTACATTGGTTAGGTTAAAACCCAACGTTCCTACAACGTCATTAGAACGTCGTATTCTTACGTTGCATTCTAACGTCAATACAACGTTGAAACACAACGTCATTACAACGTTGTTGATTGGTAATTTTAAAAACCAACGCTCCTACAACGTCATATGAACGTCTTATTAAAACGTCATTACAACGTTGAAACACAACGTCAATACGACGTTGTACATTGGTTAGGTTAAAACCCAACGTTCCTACAACGTCATTAGAACGTTGTATTCTTACGTTGCATTCTAACGTCAATACAACGTTGAAACACAACGTCATTACAACGTTGTTGTTTGGTTAGGTTAAAAACCAACGTGCCTACAACGTCATATGAACGTCTTATTAAAACGTCATTACAACGTTGAAACACAACGTCAATACCACGTTGTACATTGGTTAGGTTAAAACCCAACGTTCCTACAACGTCATTAGAACGTTGTATCCTTACGTTGCATTCTAACGTCAATACAACGTTGAAACACAACGTCATTACAACGTTGTTGATTGGTAATTTTAAAAACCAACGCTCCTACAACGTCATATGAACGTCTTATTAAAACGTCATTACAACGTTGAAACACAACGTCAATACAACGTTGTACATTGGTTAGGTTAAAACCAAACGTTCCTAGAAAGTCATTAGACGTTGTATTCTTACGTTACATTCTAACGTCAATACAACGTTGAAACACAACGTCATTACAACGTTGTTGATTGGTAAGTCTAAAAACCAACGCTCCTACAACGTCATATGAACGTCTTATTAAAACATCATTACAACGTTGAAACACAACGTCAATACAACGTTGTACATTGGTTAGGTTAAAACCCAACGTTCCTACAACGTCATTAGAACGTCGTATTCTTACGTTGCATTCTAACGTCAATACAACGTTGAAACACAACGTCATTACAACGTTGTTGATTGGTAATTTTAAAAACCAACGCTCCTACAACGTCATATGAACGTCTTATTAAAACGTCATTACAACGTTGAAACACAACGTCAATACGACGTTGTACATTGGTTAGGTTAAAACCCAACGTTCCTACAACGTCATTAGAACGTTGTATTCTTACGTTGCATTCTAACGTCAATACAACGTTGAAACACAACGTCATTACAACGTTGTTGTTTGGTTAGGTTAAAAACCAACGTGCCTACAACGTCATATGAACGTCTTATTAAAACGTCATTACAACGTTGAAACACAACGTCAATACCACGTTGTACATTGGTTAGGTTAAAACCCAACGTTCCTACAACGTCATTAGAACGTTGTATCCTTACGTTGCATTCTAACGTCAATACAACGTTGAAACACAACGTCATTACAACGTTGTTGATTGGTAATTTTAAAAACCAACGCTCCTACAACGTCATATGAACGTCTTATTAAAACGTCATTACAACGTTGAAACACAACGTCAATACAACGTTGTACATTGGTTAGGTTAAAACCAAACGTTCCTAGAAAGTCATTAGACGTTGTATTCTTACGTTACATTCTAACGTCAATACAACGTTGAAACACAACGTCATTACAACGTTGTTGATTGGTAAGTCTAAAAACCAACGCTCCTACAACGTCATATGAACGTCTTATTAAAACATCATTACAACGTTGAAACACAACGTCAATACAACGTTGTACATTGGTTAGGTTAAAAACCAACGTACTAACAACGTCATAAGTACGTTTTATTATTATAACGTCTAATTCTAACGTAAATACAACGTTAAAATACAACGTAGTTACAACGGTGTGAATTGGTCAGGGTTAAAAACCAACGCTCTTACAACGTCATGAGGACGTGAATACAACGTTGAAACACAAACGTCAACGTCAAGAAAACGTTGTGAATGGTCAGGATTAAAGCCGACGTTCCTACAACGTCAGAAGGACGTTGTATTCCAATGACAAATTCAAACGTCAATCCAACGTTGTGCATTGGTTATATTAGGTTAGGTTAAGTTTAGCACAACGTCATAAGAGCGTTTTATATTAAATTCGTTAGATTAAGAGTTATGAACAAAGTACACGTGTTGATAAGTCAACCTTTCTTATCTAGCCCTAACCATATGTTTATGTATGTATTCTAATGAATGCTCATTGCTAACTAATGTTTCATTTCTCTCCTGGCATATATCCTATACGACTGGCTTGTATTTCTCTTCTCACGGTGTTTACAAGTTTACATATTCAGTTTAGATATTATATTGTGTTTAAATAATCGATAAAATCAAACAGACTTTAATTGGAGGCTTATTTTACAAATAGGGACCGGGCTACACGCTCACATGTACGTTTCACATAAACAAAGCTAAAAGTAGATTAACTAAGTATATTTTTTAAATATTTTATTAATAATAAATCATGAAAAATAACTATATGCAGCTTTTAGACAAAAATCACGCAATGTCTTTTATATCCTCTTTTTGCTTTCCGACACAGATCATGTGCAACCCTTGATTTGTCCATTCATAATGTGACATCAGGTGACACAAAACGATATTTTGGCAAATGAAAATTCATTCCCTGAACATAAATATAAAATAAATATCAACTACTGTTAAGATTATTTTAAAAGAATAAATAGCGGATTGTGCTCAAACTAAATCAGGTTTATATAATGTTGACTGAAAAGAAAACATGACCATGAATTCATATAATGAATGTTGTACTAAAATGTCAATGTCTAATTTTCAATGTATATATTCAGACAAAAGTACATCCGAATATATTTATTTTAATTTTTTGGATGCTGTATGACCGTTAAAATATGCAGTCAGAGATATCTTCAGAGATGTTTCATTGTTAACCTATTTAGTGAAGCGCGTTAAAATATCAAAATTATCGCCCCTTTGACAATTCCGTTGACGTTTCCCGTAGGTTTGCACATAAGCATTTTACTGTAAAAGTAATTAGGTACACATTAATTGTATGTATTTATTATAATGTCATAACTAAGCAACACTATGCCTTTGTATCGCGAGACAGCAACATTATTGAGGTTTGTTTTAAACAAACGTATCATTTCAAATTTATCAATCTATATTGAAACCACGTTAACTTTCCCAATTTACATTTAAACCGTAACAATAACAATACAGCATGGACATGACGTTATAATGACGGGGAAAGAACCCGTTTCAAGAATAATCACTGTAATCGTATCAAGAGACGTGTTTTGACTGTTTTCACATGGACTCCTACAACATGTTAACGCAACTCGGACCAACATGATTGCAGCGTTTATGAATAAGCACAGTCTATCACATGTATAATCTAGAAAGTTATATTGAAATACGCCTTCTTTCTGGAACTGTTCAGAAAGCTGAGTGGGGTAACCATGTTCAGTTTGAAACTACACAAAATGGGAGAAACAAGTTGCGTCAATATAGGCATTTTAACAGTGATTATCTCACTGAGGATTACCTTAAACATGCATCCATGTGTTTCATAACATTTTATTTGTTGCAACTCACCATATGTGCTGTTTATGTACAATTATTTTCACTCACCTTGCATGTTCATCCCAATCGCAAATTTAACATATTTACTAGTGTCCAATTAATATTTAGCAACATAATTATGCATGTGCAGAAATCGAAACTACACTTCCGGCCATTTACAGGCGCAATAGTTATATGATCTATTCAACATTATTAACTCATATTTGCCTTTTTGTTTGTGGGAAATAAGATTCCAAAATTAGATTTGACTAATTGACATGGCGCGCGTCAATCGCGGTGCAGTGCGCGGTTTCCGATAATAAAAAACCCCCCAAAAAACTACTTTTACCTTCATATCGTCAATGTACAAAGTCGACTATTGTAAAAATTTTAGTTTTCGATAACAGTAATAGCTTCCCGATACAATAACACCATTTATTCGTTTGGAATAATTTGTGACCGCAACAACACAATGGATGAACCTTTAAATGTCCTTTGCCTCGTACACACGGTGCCTTCGCTAAATTTCGGTTTGGAGTTAACACATTGAAGATTAAAACAGATCGCTTTGCAAACGTTAAATTAATGGATAAATAATGTTTTAATTGCATTCATGAAACTAAGGATGAACTCAACACACTATTAAAATGCCCGTTGAATCACATGTAGGCCTATGCATGACTTGTCTGTGCCAAACTTTTGAAAGCGACGTTAATTAAAACTCAAATCATCTCAAGTCAAATCATTTCCTATCTTTTGACTAAATACTGTCTCACTATACATACATTGTGCTTACTGCATTTCATGAAGCCTAATTTAATCAATGGTTTTTAATACGGACTTTCAACTATCACAAAAATACGAATGCTGTCGCGCTTACATTATTGTTGGTATATGATTTAGTTTAAACACTGGAGAAAATATTACTTTCATCGTGTATGCTATCGAAATATACTACGTTCACAAATATATTGAAAGTCTTAAAAATGCACCTGTGTCAAGCTAAAGAAATACATTCAAATACTTTCAACTATACCAATTATTATTTACCTACTCTTTGTACATTCTAATGTAATCTAATCGGTTATTCTGAATCGACCTTAATTATTATCATTACTAAGGATTAGGAAATTTACATGCATGTTGAGTTTATAATTGTGCTGGTTTAGGAACACTAATAGTCTATAGCTGAGTGTAGCTGAAATAATGGAAGGACATGATGAAATATTAACAATTGTAATTCTCTATTCAACTTCCCAATGCAAGGCATAACTCTTGCCAGTCGCCATTACTGGCTGATTTAGGCCTTGCAGTATTTCCTTAAGAAATCTGTGTTTAGAAATCCAGGCCCGCTATGCATTTCCAGTGCAGCTATTCACTGCCTCGACACAAGATAGCGAGGGAAATACCGCAAGGGTTAAATCAGCCAGTAATGCAGACTGGCAAGAGTTATGCCTTGCGTTTGGAAGTTGTTCTCTATTATGT
The DNA here is from genome assembly GCA_936450465.1 of Gibbula magus. NCBI lineage: Eukaryota > Metazoa > Mollusca > Gastropoda > Trochida > Trochidae > Gibbula > Gibbula magus. The sequence continues at coordinate 6,672,997 of OW388296.1, read as the reverse complement.
ATTTAAATTTTCACATTACCGGGTAAGACTTACACATAAATAAGTTAGTTTTGGCATAATCATGTACATTAATTAGTTAGTTCATACCATTGCCAAAAGATACACTTGGAATATTTATTATGATATATCAAGAATAATATTTCCCTTTGTTTGCTGACAATTGATTGATTGAAACATATTTTATTCATTTAAGAAACGAATTAGGTAAAAGTTATAAAACTTATAGAAGCCCTCTCAACATAATCGACAAATCAATTGACAAGGCTAAAATACATAACACATGCAGAAGAGAATTTAAAACTCTACAAATGAAGGAAAGGCATAGTTTTAGTTGGTAAACATGTCATATAAATCATTAACGCGTTATACAATGACAAATATCATTGCTATGACAAGTACATAATATGTATGAATATGTTTTAATTGAACCGCTGACTCTTTCCAATGAATTCATCAACATGGTGAAACATGTTTTCATTGACTTATTGTGGTAGATTTGGATTTTGGGGTTGTGCTTAGATTTAATTCTTCCTTTAAATTTTTAAAAACGGTGAGCGAATTGAATTAGTTACTTATTTTAAATATTTGGCTATATAGTCTTTTCCTGCAGAAATATTGTTGTTCAAAAGCATGCCAAGATACTCTGGCAAAACAATGAAATAAACCTTTAGCGCCTGTTCTTAATATGTTCAGTTGTTTCCAGAATTTACCAGTAAATACAGTGACTTATTTTCGGAATTTTCGATTGGAACGAAAATGATACGGGTGTGTTTTATTTATAAATAAAAATATATATAGTTCACATTACGTTTTGTAAATATGTTCTTAAAATAAACCGATTTTTTAATGTTTAATGCGCAGTAATTAGTGTTAGTAAATTAACGGTCGATTAAAGTTAAAGTATTTAACATTATTAGAACGTTAGAAAATCGGTCGGTAAAACGTCGTTATTCATATGCAACGGTATTTCGATTACCAAGGGCAACGTATATGTGTCCGATTTGTACTATTTTCATATATGTTTGGCAAACTCAAGATGTTGGTGATGTGAACAAGTGTTTAGTATATTTAAATCGAGTGCGAACGATGTGTGGATGCGAGACTGCATGGTCCGTCCATTGCATGCATCTTCTACTTTACCATCTTACTGTACCTTTTAGACGACCCTTCGGATGGAGCCATTTATAAATCAAAGAAAGTCGCTTCCTTTCCAATTCAGATGTACTTCTTCCAAACTAAAATATTATCACATCGACGCTCTTGTTCGAGTACAATCATTGAGGCTAATTGCCCATTTTGTGGGGGTGATCTTGAAGATGAATACATGCATACCAAATTGAATTGAATTTATAGATATATTAAACACACTTTTAAGGGATAATTGTTCCACTTTATTATCACAAGTATCCAACAAGTTCATTCAACTAAACTGTCCAGCCATGATAGTACACTTATGAACAACTTAAAACTTTATGTGACAAAACTGTTGAATGTAAATAATATAAATCTAAATAAAAGACTGTCGGCATCACCGGGCATACTGTACTGTATAATGAAGTCTCTAAGTCGGAAAGGTTTGACATCAGTTTATTGTCTTGAATGAATGCATTTGTAATTCTTTTCATCAGAATTTCGACAATGACGTGCACTAATTTTAGATAATATATTTATCGTTTATGTTCATAAGAATCCTACAGTATATCTTTGTATTTGCTATATTTTCACTTTAAGCAATGAACGAAATACGCGCCTGTCAATAAACATAAGGGTATTTTTATTTAAGAAATAGAAGACGAGTTGGTGTACTTTATCGTTGAATAAAACATAGCATTGAGCATGAAACACGGGATGCCCTTAAAGGTACATCCATTGTGTTGTTGGGGGTAAAATATGCAAAACGTTATATATATTTATAAATGGTCTTATTTTATCGAGAAGTACCAACTGGTACCGAGAACTACCATTTTTATGATACTCGGCTTAGTATATTGACGATATGAAGGTAAAAGTATCGATTTCTGATCGAAAACCGGACAATATACAGCGTGTGGCGCGCGCCAATGAGTCAAACGTAATTTTGGAATCTTATTTAAACCAGACAAAATAACAAATTTGGGTTGATAATGTTCAATAGATCATATAACCACTGTGCATGTAAATAGGACGTGCACTTTCGGTTTCTGCACATGCATAATGATGTTGCTCGATTTTAATTGGAAACTAGTAATTATGATATGTCTGGCGATTGGGGATGAATATGCAAGCTGATTGAATTTGTTTGAATTGTAAACAGCACATATGGTGTGTTGGAACGTATTAAAGCCATATAAAATTTTATGAAACACAATGGATGCACCTTTAAACAGTTACTCACTTATATATAATAACACTAATAATAGAGACACTTGGATCGGTTGGCCAAGGATATGAACGATACTCGATATCCGGACGACAAACCTAGCTAAAAAGATACAATTATTTACAAATTTTTGATATCCTACTACAATACCCTCATTCCCTGAGCCAAAAATGCAAATTAGTGTTAGTATATTGTTCCTGTACATGTAAGTCACATGGGAGTTACACCTTTTTCTACCTGTTGATTGGTTGTTACAAAATAAATAATTTTTCCATTGGTTGCCGGAACTATTTCATTCATCTTCTAAATTGTCCCGACTGTTAACTGTAGAATCCATCTACTGCATTTAAACATGGTTTATTTGTTTCTCGTAGTTGAAATTAGAATGTTCTCACATGTGCCTACGCATCAAATGTCGGACGAAACAATTAAATTGTTATAAAATTTAAAATTAGCGATTACTAATTTACTATATATATAACCACGGAAGCTTCAAGAGCGACGGCTATCGTTCGAAAGCAATGACGTCATAGGTGTGAGTGGTTATGATGTCACAGTGTTGATTGTAACGTCATAGAGGTTTTCGGTTTGCGCCGACATGCTTTTGGGCTTCCCAAATCTCTTGATATGAAATTTGTAATAACTTATATGTATAATCATGGATTGATAGTATTGGGCAGAAATACAACACTTTCAGATAAAACCACATCTATGTTTTATTGTGAAATACATTTTCGCAGGGGACATTTTGATCGCGCGTAGTAAACAAGGATAGGTACGCAAGTAGTGAATCCACGTCACTAACGTATGGATATGGAGATTCCCCTCTTTCTCTGGTCCTTTTAGGGAAACTGTTGAAATCAATAATTTCTAAAAAAAAAAGTGAAAATGAAAGTGAAAACTTGGTACTTTCTGCTCCAAGCCCACGATTTGTCATTCCCCGTTTCTCGTTAGTTATTGTCTATTAGGTCTATTCAGTATTTACCTAAGTGATACCACAGCATTGTGACATCATCGACATCATGTCGTGAAAGACTTAGGCCTATTACGTCATCAACTCTGAGACGTCATGGCTTTGTCAGCTATGTTCACATTCTGAGAGGTTATTGTAACATGACTTCAGTGTATCCTTGATAATGATTGATTGATTTCCTTATGTTGAATGACAATGAATACCCTCAAATTACATGCGGCGAATCACCGCGAACTGATACATCATGTTTTCTGGATTTAGTTCGACTCAAGATTTAACTTTTCTATTTCTCTGATATGTGTGGGCCTTACTCAAGTTTGACATGTGTCATTGTCATTTTCTAACATGTGTATATAATACCGTATTGGTCACAAATAACTCTCAATATGAAGTAACTTTTTTTTCAAGTAACTTAAATGTTTTCAACTAAAGTTAAATTTGTCTAAGTTTGGCGCCATCTTTTATGCGGCTTTTTTCACAGAATACTGTTGCCATTGCATGACGCCATAGTGATCAACCGTTTTGAAGTCACAATGCTAGCGTCATTGTCACAATTGTTTAGATGTTTGTTCCTAGGTATTTTTTAATAACGTCGATAAATGTTTATCGCCATCTAAAAGGATACGTGAATATTTTAAGTGACCTGACCACATCTCTTACAAAATGGAAGAGTCGCAAAGTCTTCTCCACTCAGAGTTAGGTAGGCCTACACAAAACGAGAGTTCGCTTCAAAACGCCTGATAACTATCGGTCATGTTACAATATCGATTAAGAGTTGCGTTTGTAAAATTTCCGTGATCCATTGTTATTGAACACCTGCAAATTTCAGCGTTTAAAACGTCCGGCTTTAACGTTTATTAGAGCACAGTCAAATGCTTTCGTCCAATCATATGAGTGTATTGTGGTCACGTGGAGTACATTTATATCCCGATAGATGTACGGTTGTCTGGTTGCGTTCGGGTATCATGTTCATAAACTGGTTCACAGACTTCCATAAAAAACAACAAACAATGTCAACTGATAGTTTTATTTATGGAGATAATACACAATTAAACACTTATTACATTGACAAATGACCTGCTGTGTTCTCTTTCCGAAAGGAAATAGTCGCTTCCGTTGAAGGGGATCTTCTATATTAAGGAGCTTGGTACTCCTAAAAGAACAACAAAAGCATGTAAATAAAGCAAGTAATGTGGGGTCAATTGGGATTTTTTCAAGTGTATTTCATTTATATTACAAGTAAGTGAAACAATGACAAGCTTCAAACAATTTTACCAATGTTTTATATATTTTCAACCACGATATATAAAATAATATTCAAAATAATATAAAGAACGACATAAAAATGAGAAATAAGAAAGTGATATCAAATTACCTTCTTCGAGTGTTAGAGGATGAAGGCTGTATCCTGTATCGTCACACAGTGTCCGAGCGATGTCCAGTACGACGTTACATTCTTTCCTACAGACAGTGCGAGTTCCTATGCTGCAGTAACCTGAAATAATGTATATGCAATATAGACGGGATGCACACTAGCATATGAAAATAGATAAAAAAAACTTGCATATTGATAAAAACAGCTCAACAAACAACTAATCTTGTTGGTAAAAAAAAATAAATACAAAAAAAAATGATAACTGTTATAAAATTAACCAATTTAATGAAAATTAGTTTGAATTTTAAAATTAAAGAGTTTAAAAAATAAGGAGTAAAAAAGAAAAATCACCTTTCCTGAATGAATAGTGTACTTGTCCTTGGACTGTCCATGATGAAGCCATTGTGTGAACTGATTCATTCCACAAACCTCTCAGTCTTTATAGACAATGAAATGTATTACTGCTCAATGTTGCTGAATGAAAACGTGCTTAAATCATGCATATGCGTGATTCAAGCACGACGCTTATGCTGTAGCACGACTCGTACGCTTTATATAAAATGTACGCCTCATGCACCTCGGACAATTTCAGAAATTCAGTGCTCACAGTGCCGAAGCTGACGTCAATGTCCCTAACATTTGCATATGAAAATGAGAGATGTCAATGTTTTGCATGTTGTGTTCGAGCGAATGTTTCCCAATTTTGTTGACAAAATATTTGAAATAACTTCATTTTAAGACATTTTCTTGACGACTCAAGCATTTGACTGTGCTCTAAGATAGATAGAGAACTCGCAGCAGTACATTATCGGGATATAAATGTACGGGTTTGAGAAGGTTAGGCTCGGCTAACGCCTCGCCCAACCCTCTCAAACCCGTACATTTATATCCCGATAATGTACTGCTACTCGTCCTCTATCTATTACATATAAAAAACTAAACGATGTCCCGTGTGATAACATGTTTATGAAACTAGTGAATGGTTTGGCATTTATAAGATAAATAGTTGCGTTTGTAAAATTTCCGGGATTCATTGCTATTCAACACCCGCAAATTTAGTTTAAATCCGACGGCCATTCACGAGTTTCATAAACATGTTATCAAACGGGACTGAGTTTAGTATTTTATTTATTACTCAATGATGTAAATAGCGCTGAATTGCAAGAACATCGTTTTTAGTGACGCTTACTTGCAAATAGGTCACCCGCTATTGCAGTCGCGCGGCTAACATTGTGACGTCAACATAAAACGACTATGACGTCACGCGCCGGTTTTGACGTTACGGCAGCACGCGGTGGTATCACACATGTGTGTAACCAACTCATTGTTATCTAATGAGTGATCTCACCACGGTTGAGTAATAAATATAGAATACTAAACGACGTCCCGTTTGATAACATGTTTATGAATCGATTGGATGGTTTGGTATTTTAACGAGCGAAAGCGAGTTAAATACCGATGCCATTCACGAGTTTCATAAACATGTTATCAAACGGGACCGAGTTTAGTATTTTATTTATTACTCAATGATGTAAATAGCGCTGAATTGCAAGAAAATCGTTATTAGTGACGCTTTCTTGCAAATAGGCCACCCGCTATTGCAGTCGCGCGGCTAACATTGTGACGTCAACCAAACAGGACTATGACGTCATGCGTCGATTATGACGTTACGGCAGCACGCGGTGGTATCACACATGTGTGTAACCAACTCATTGTTATCTAATGAGTGATCTCACCACGGTTGAGTAATAAACCAAATTTGCGAGTGTTGAATTACAATGAATCCCGGACATTTAACAAAAACACCTATTTTTCTTATAATTGATCATGTATCGAGGTGTGATTGATAATTCTAATGTTCTATGCTACAAACAAAGGAGTAAAAAGGAATCAATTCAAATCAACATATTGGAGCGCTTTTATACCGGTTCTATGTAAAACACAGCTACGAATCAGGAACATTGTTCCAGATCTCGTTACCGTGTCAAAATTGTGTTACTATTATATACAGGTAACTTAGCAATTGCGACCAAAAACAAACAAGTTATTTTATATAAAGGCACTGTGCACTGTTGGTACATTATTATCGCTCTTTCATTCATTAGCTTTTATAGGGCAAAGACTTTTAAGTTTAAATATAACATACATTATTATAAAAGGCAAAGTAAGCGATCTGTTGATTCATGTAAAGGTGGTTACATGTTACTTGTCGTTTTCATTAATGAAGAAACTTAATTAATCTATTACGTAACACCAATTCTAATTTTAATTGTTTAACTTAAAAACGAGCACATGGTTACTATACCAATTTATATTTGACAAAATCTAAAAATACGCTTTGGGTAGCTTATGTCTAGAGATGGGACGAAGAAATTGAATTCACTTACGGTAACATTTTGCGAAACAATCTATTGTTGTAAATGAATCTTAAAATATATGCATTACATTTGTTTAAGCATAGATCAATTAACTAACGGAAAGCGCTTAACATTGCTGCAACGCCTTTTAAACGGCAACTTTACGACATGCCGCATGTCGTTGCCATCACCTATATTCGCAGTATATATGTGACCATGTGTGTTATTTCAATTACGTACATATCTCCAGTAAGTGATGAATATAAATCGCCTTGTATAATAAACTGGTAGTTGTTCTTCCATTAAGCACTCGTATATTGATAGTATATTCAATAATAATTACACAATAGGCCGTCAAAGTTACATTTGAATTTATCAAAACTGTCGTGACGTAAGATTTTTACGTTTATGTAGGTGATTTAAAAAATGAGGTTTAAGTGATGAAAAACGTTCTCTGACCCCCTATTATTATTTCTGAATTTGTTTGCTTATACAACTGCGCACACCATGTTAACGTTTTAGCAATATCTAAAATATGTGTGTCAGTGAAAAATCCTGTTGAATATGCGAAAAACGATGATAAAATGCCATTTTTATTTAAAAACTGCTTAATCTCATTTTATTACATTTAACAGTAGGCTACTAGTGTCATTAACTTTCAAAATTTAAACTTGCTTTGTATCCGCATACATGTATGTGATAAAGTAGTATCTGAAAAAATAAGCGAATTCTAAAATATTTCATTTCATCGTCCATCTCTCCGTAAGAGCCTATATATCATTTCAGAGACTTAATTGTAGTCTAGGCTATGTCGTAAGTTATATTCTAGCCATCTTAGACTTCCAGAAAAAGGCGTCAATACTATATAACTATTCATATCGAGATGATATAATGAAAATAAAACAAACACGTTTAAACAATCGTTTGTAAAAATAACGAAAATGTAAGAATAAAATGGGAAGGTGTTCAGGCATTATAATATTCTATATTCAACTGAAGCCAAGTTTTATGTAACATATGAACATGCACATGGCTGATCTGAGTGAGAGATATTTACAAATTAGTTCAACATTGTTGCAACGTCATACTGAAGAAATGGGCAGCAAGATGAAATCAGAAAACGACAACTATGTTTTAAACGGAAAGATACATTGTTCACGCATTTTGGGTTTTTAAAGTTTGCTAAGCTTGCAAACATCTGAGAGGTGATTTTCATTGAAAGGCTGAATTTACACTGCGACCGATCTTCTCTGCATTGTGTCACTCGTTTCGTCCAAAAAAGCGCAAGCAGTAGCCTACTGAAGTACGTGAAGAAAATCTCAAAACTGAAATCACAAGATACAAACAAAATGCAATTTTTATCGATGTTATAATTAAATATGGTAATAAAGGGCAAGTAAAATTATCTTGAGCCAAATTCCATTCTGTCCTGAGAAGAAGGAGCCACTTAATCAGGATAAAAACAGACATTACAGGAAAGGTAAGTTGTTTTCCTTTATCCACACTTACTAGGCCTACATGTACTTTGTGATTAAATTGGGATATATGCGGTCGAAAAGGGGTATGAAGGTTAACCCTATAATGTCGTAGGTCTTATAATTTTACATGCATATGCAACTTTGTTGAATCTTGCTCATCCTCGATAATTTTGGAAAACACGGCTGGTTTAAAAAAACATTCACGTCCCGCGATCACCAACCTGGTTCCCTGGGCTAGTTACGCTGCGCTATGCTGCGCTACATTGGCACAGGTTGCGCGATCACTTCCTATCCATATGATATTGTTAATCACGTGACTACCATTCCAAATAGAATTATGTGTAACGCTTGATCAAGTCTAAGTGTGGTGGCGAAGCGTCTACATTAGCCATAATTAAATTTGTGCTGCTATCATAAAAGTTCATTGTACCAAGGTAATTTTGCAATTTTTCTGTAAGAGATGCACACCAAGAATAGGAGTGGGGGCGACGCGGTTGACGCGAATCGACGTTACCATGGGCACACTTGATTACGAGGGGGAGGCATGTAATGGAACAGCCGGAACGTCGTTCAATTTGTTACGTCATCAACAAACTATACTTTTTTTCGTCCGTCTTTTCTTGACTAATACCACGTTTACCTCATCGACTGAGGTAGAAAGTATATATTTTCACGAGATGAGATAAATATGCATGTTGTTTGTCAAGAATTGACATATATTCTATTTATTTTTTTATGTTATCCTTGTAATTTACGCCTTCATGTTGAGCGACCGCTTGGAACATCCGGTCACAACAGAAACAATTTGACATCATAAGCCAATTCGCTACATCAAACCATTGTTTTATGACGTATTATATAATATATATAGAGAATAATAAACGACATCCCGTGTAATAACATAATTTTATATTTAGGTAAAAAGGGATGGTTTGTATTTAACGATCGGGTTTCATAAATGTGTCATTAAACGGGGACGAGTTTAGTATTTTATTTATTATTTTAGCATATACCTTTTTAAAATGGAAATAGAAGAAATTAGACCGGACACCAAGTGCATACAAACATGAAAATTGTAAGCTAAGATAACATGTTTTCACCTAGAAAGTGATTTTTTAGCTCCGGTGATAGAGAATGTGTCTGTCAGTTATGATATTTGCTCCCGATTTTTACATGAAAACGTTCAATATCAAAGTTTTCGCCCTCCTGTCGATTTGCCGCTGACTGCTCATGACGTCATCAACTTGAACGTTGCTTTACGTCATCTGTGATGGGTAGATAGAAACTGATAGTGTCATCGGCTGTTCATTCTAAAAATAAACCGTTTGGTCACTTTGCCCCGGGGGCGCACTTTGCCCCGGTCTCCCCTACTCATTGATTTAAATGTCACTTAATTCTACAAAATCGTCGATAAATGGGACACACTGTGACAGCAGCGCTAACATTGTGACGTCATATTTATGCTATTATGATGTCATATGTCAATCTGCAGCACGCAATGTTATTACATAGAGGATATCTGTCTTATCTTGACTAATACCATGTTTATCTCATCGAATGAGGTAGAAAGGTTATATTTTCACGAGTGGCGCAGCCATGAGTGAAAATATATAATTTTTCTACCTCACGAGATGAGATAAACATGGTATTTGTCAAGAATTGACGGATATTCTGTTTATTATATGATATTATCCATGTTATTACGTCCGAAAAGGGTCGTTTTCACGCAAAGCGGCCGCAAGGAACAGCCCGTCACCACAGTAACACTGTGACGTCATAAGCCAAATCGCCGCGCGAGACCATTGTTTTATGACGTCAAATTATATCAGTCACCGTTCGCAGTGAAAATATAAGTTATTTTCACTGTAGCTTGATAGACAGTTTATTTCACTGATAAATCCCAGTATTTCACTGCTCGTCATATAATAAACAATGTGTAATAACATTGTAGATTTATTAAACTGCGATATCTTCAACGGGCGAGTAATAAATAATTACATGTATGTCAGTCACTGGTCACAGTAGAATATAAGTTATTTTCACTGTAGCTTGATAGACAGTTTATTTCACTGATAAATCCCTGTATTTCATTGTTCGTCATGTAATAAATAATTTTATTTGATTTATCAGGATTTTATTTGACCACTTGATTTACAAAAATCTATCATTCTTAGATACAATCGAAAATCACTCTAAGGGGGATAACTCTAAGGTAAAGTTTCCGATGGGGGTTACACATTTCACTTCAGGAGCCACGCTGTTTTCGGAGTGTTTTACACAAGACAGCTGGGCATGTTTCAGTGTAGATTGTTCCTTTCAGGTATAGTAAACAACATAAATATCATTTCCACAACCAGATTGTATTCTCAAGATCACATTTACATAATGTCGTTCTGTTGTAGTCTGCAGTCAAAAGATAAAGTGAACAGGGTGAGTGCTAGCTTGACGGGTTTCACGGACAACGAGACCGATCATGACCTTGTCAGTATTTTTGTTTTATTTTATAAATATAGCAATTACTGTCATCGTATATATGTTTTATACAAATGAAGAAGGTCGTGAAAAATATTCAGTGTAATAAAAGTTTTATCGATTTAATTCTTATTTTGAAAGCAAAAGTATTTGGAATTTTAAACCCTAGTTGTCTCCCATGTCCGCTAGGTGTCGTATAATCCAAGATGGCTGCGCCCACGGTTGATGAAGTTACATGTTTACGTTATGGTTCATGGTGTACACCGAGCCTGAGAGTGTTAACCTGTAAATGGCTAAAAAAAATATTGTATTTTGGTATGAAACCATGTTTGTTTTTTTCTCAGAACACCGTGAGTCGTGACCTAGAATCAGGATGAACTCCCTGTTGATGAAATTAAGAGACACGCAAGGATCTTGCAAAGCGTGACGTGATGTAAGGCAGTTTTTGGACACATTGTACAAACGTCTGTGAAAAAAACTTTTACTTTTACTGAAAACGGGCTTTAACCTATCGGAGTCGCCACTTTTATATTTTTAATCAGACATTTGTTTGCAACAAAATAAAAAGTTGTTTATGTTTGTTGAGCTTGTTCTCTTCAGTCAGTTTGGTTGGTCATGAACCAGATATGGATTTATCAAAGAAGAAAATAAAAGAAAACATATATTTAATACAACTATTTTCAGGATACACATACTGTACTGTAATACTGTACATATTTCATATTTTGGCTGTGAGAACAACTTGCAACATCATTAACACCTCTGACATAGAATGATATGAATGTTACATGATTAACATATGTGTAATGGATATGTGAAGAGTATTTGCCGTAATGTCAGGAATTTCAGGAATTAAAAGTTACAAAAAAATGTTAATTAATTCATCAAAATAAAACCCGACCTCTATTGTTTTGTTATACCCCCGACCAACGGTTGGGGGTATATAGTTATACCAACGATTCCGTCCGTCCTTCCGTCCGAAGACAATTTTTGTCCGATCGATTACAGAAAAACTATTCGTCTCATCCTTTTTAAATTTGGTACATGTCTTCTTCACCACTAGGAGAGGTGCAGTGCGAAGTTTAAACCGAATTGGTGAATTTTAGAATTTTTGGCGAATTTTTTTTATTTTTTAACTTAGTCAAATTCTGAGCATTTTTTGTCCGATCGATTACAGAAAAACTATTCATCTCATCCATTTCAAATTTGGCAGATGTCTCCTTCACCACTAGGAGAGGTGCAGTGCGAAGTTTAAACCGAATTGGTGAATTTTAGAATTTTTGGCGAATTTTTTTATTTTTTAACTTAGTCAAATTCTGAGCATTTTTTGTCCGATCGATTACAGAAAAACTATTCATCTCATCCATTTCAAATTTGGCAGATGTCTCCTTCACCACTAGGAGAGGTGCAGTGCGAAGTTTAAACCGAATTGGTGAATTTTAGAATTTTTGGCGAATTTTTTTTATTTTTTAACTTAGTCAAATTCTGAGCATTTTTTGTCCGATCGATTACAGAAAAACTATTCATCTCATCCATTTCAAATTTGGCAGATGTCTCCTTCACCACTAGGAGAGGTGCAGTGCGAAGTTTAAACCGAATTGGTGAATTTTAGAATTTTTGGCGAATTTTTTTATTTTTTAACTTAGTCAAATTCTGAGCATTTTTTGTCCGATCGATTACAGAAAAACTATTCATCTCATCCATTTCAAATTTGGCAGATGTCTCCTTCACCACTAGGAGAGGTGCAGTGCGAAGTTTAAATCGAATTGGTGATTTTTTTAATTTTTGGCGATTTTTTAAATTTTTTAACTTAGTCAAATTCTGAGCATTTTTTGTCCGATCGATTACAGAAAAACTATTCATCTCATCCATTTCAAATTTGGCAGATGTCTCCTTCACCACTAGGAGAGGTGCAGTGCGAAGTTTAAACCGAATTGGTGAATTTTAGAATTTTTGGCGAATTTTTTTATTTTTTAACTTAGTCAAATTCTGAGCATTTTTTGTCCGATCGATTACAGAAAAACTATTCATCTCATCCATTTCAAATTTGGCAGATGTCTCCTTCACCACTAGGAGAGGTGCAGTGCGAAGTTTAAATCGAATTGGTGAATTTTTTTAATTTTTGGCGATTTTTTTAATTTTTTAACTTAGTCAAATTCTGAGCATTTTTTGTCCGATCGATTACAGAAAAACTATTCATCTCATCCATTTCAAATTTGGCAGATGTCTCCTTCACCACTAGGAGAGGTGCAGTGCGAAGTTTAAATCGAATTGGTGAATTTTAGAATTTTTGGCGAATTTTTTTTATTTTTTAACTTAGTCAAATTCTGAGCATTTTTTGTCCGATCGATTACAGAAAAACTATTCATCTCATCCATTTCAAATTTGGCAGATGTCTCCTTCACCACTAGGAGAGGTGCAGTGCGAAGTTTAAATCGAATTGGTGAATTTTTTAATTTTTGGCGAATTTTTTTATTTTTTAACTTAGTCAAATTCTGAGCATTTTTTGTCCGATCGATTACAGAAAAACTATTCATCTCATCCATTTCAAATTTGGCAGATGTCTCCTTCACCACTAGGAGAGGTGCAGTGCGAAGTTTAAACCGAATTGGTGAATTTTAGAATTTTTGGCGAATTTTTTTATTTTTTAACTTAGTCAAATTCTGAGCATTTTTTGTCCGATCGATTACAGAAAAACTATTCATCTCATCCATTTCAAATTTGGCATATGTCTCCTTCACCACTAGGAGAGGTGCAGTGCGAAGTTTAAATCGAATTGGTGAATTTTTTAATTTTTGGCGATTTTTTTAATTTTTAACTTAGTCAAATTCTGAGCATTTTTTGTCCGATCGATTACAGAAAAACTATTCATCTCATCCATTTCAAATTTGTCAGATGTCTCCTTCACCACTAGGAGAGGTGCAGTGCGAAGTTTAAACCGAATTGGTGAATTTTAGAATTTTTGGCGAATTTTTTTATTTTTTAACTTAGTCAAATTCTGAGCATTTTTTGTCCGATCGATTACAGAAAAACTATTCATCTCATCCATTTCAAATTTGGCAGATGTCTCCTTCACCACTAGGAGAGGTGCAGTGCGAAGTTTAAATCGAATTGGTGAATTTTTTAATTTTTGGCGATTTTTTTAATTTTTTAACTTAGTCAAATTCTGAGCATTTTTTGTCCGATCGATTACAGAAAAACTATTCATCTCATCCATTTCAAATTTGGCAGATGTCTCCTTCACCACTAGGAGAGGTGCAGTGCGAAGTTTAAACCGAATTGGTGAATTTTAGAATTTTTGGCGAATTTTTTTATTTTTTAACTTAGTCAAATTCTGAGCATTTTTTGTCCGATCGATTACAGAAAAACTATTCATCTCATCCTTTTCAAATTTGGCACATGTCTCCTTCACCACTAGGAGAGGTGCATTGCAAAATGTAACACGATTTGGTGAATTTTTGAAATTTTGGCGATTTTTTATATTCTTTTACTTTATCATAGCTAGAATGAATGAAGCTACATCTGTATTGTGATTTGTTGACTTCATCATTTTCTTTTTCATGTAACTTTCATCAAAAGCTACTTCTGTGTTCTCGTTGATTTTACTATTTTATATTTCCACTGGTTATATTTTGGGAAAAGTTAAATTTTCTTTCCTTTCAGCCATAAACTGCTGTATATCTCTCACTGTGCCTTCAGGGGTGTGCTTCCATGTACCTGTTGTTTAAAGTCACTCGAATGAATCATTATGATGGATTAATTTCCAAAATAAAGTTGAAATCAGTGGTAATAGCAGTAGTGTATTATATTACCAATACCTTTTCAAGTTACTTTTATTCCTATTTTGACTTAAACCACCTTTTTCACATGAAGATCGAGACTTGTCCTACCATTTTCACAAACAGTTTAATCTTAGCAATTACATTTCAAAGCTTATCAATCCTTAGGTGTGCAGACACCTCTCTCTTTAAGTAAAATAAAAATGTCAAACTGAAACAGTCGGGGGTATTAGTGAGCCACGCTCACTTTTTTGCTTGTTTCTTCTAGATATAATCCACGTTGACATCATAGGAGTGATGCTAGTTTATCTTAAGACTACGCATAATGGGTAATCATCAGACCAGTTACAATGATATGACTGTAGGCAAATAGAGAACATATCCAATGTAGTATATTATAAAGTTCATTAAGTAACAAATTAATTCCTCCTTTTGATGCTATTTCTAGGATTTCAGTGATATTGATCAAATAAGTTCATTATCTTATCTTAGAAATATGTTCAACAATAAGTTTTAATTAAGTTGCATAAATTAAAATACTGGCAAGTGTTGGATATTGTTTAACTATTTATGTCTATAATGTATACTTCAGATAATTATGGGGATCTGATGGATGCAAGCGGGATCGTGACTACATTTCCATATGATTGCCTAGCATTGTGACTACAGGTCTCTTCACCAAATGAGGGTAATTTAAGTTTGATCCTTGGCTACTGTTTGTCACAGCATGAGGCAAATTTTATCATGTAACATTGACTAGATACATGCTGATGATATATGCTAGATACATGCCTGTACAAACATAATAAAATCATATGTAAAATATATAACTCATAACAAATAAATCATTTGTTTTGGCAAACAGATTACACTTAATATCATTTTGGAGTAATATTCATCAAAACCATCTGCAATTTCTTACCATTGTTTTAAATTGATTGAATATATTGATTAATATATATATATATATATATATATATATATATATATATATATATATATATATATATATATATATATATATATATATATATATATATATATATATATATATATATTTATATATATATATATATAGGGATCATGACCTAAAAACCTATTTTCATCTTCTTCTCCAGTACAAAAAAAGCTCTAGAAAGCTGAAATTCCTTGGCCAATTGGGATTCAAAATTGTAGATTGCGTGAGTCTGACGATGTGACCCCAAATGTGGGTGTCGGGGATCATGACCTAGAACCTTTATATTTCTACAGTGCCAATTTCTAGAATATTTTCAATTTATTTCTTTGATTTACAAGACACATTAACACTAAGGTGATTTGTTTCCAATCATACAATCAGATTTGCAACAACTTCAATTTATATTTCAGTTGCTAGCAGACTTTTAAAGACTTGATTCAAATACAACCACAGGCATTATGGACACACTGTTGATGGATGGCGTCAACAAATATCATGAGGCTATCGCTTGTTTGGCCCAAGTTTCAAGAAAACATCTTTGAAGCAAGTGGACACGGGACAGAAAATGTAAGATTTACACCGACAGTTTAATGGGTGAAATTTAGTGAGCACAAAAATGTTTGGAACAGTATATTGTCAATTTAAACATAAATTGAGTCATATGTACTTATTTAATTCCACATATTGCATTTTCTAATTTACATATTAGTCATTTAGATGATACAATCTACTAAGGATGTTTAGCTCATCAGGCAAAATAGACATACATCATGGGTCATCGTCCGCAAACCTTTCACATTTTCGACTTGTCCCCCAGAACCACTGCACCCCCAAAGCTGAAGTTTTGTGGGGAGGTAACTTGCAGTTTGTGGATCAAAGTTTGTCTATTTGGTCTTGACGTCCCCTTAAATATGGGCGGACAGGCATGTTCACTAAAACCTTTAAACGACTAGTTCGCCGAAAGCTATAAGAAACACACATTTTCTGATTAACAGGTTCATAATTCATATATGTTGAAGACAAATTTATTAATTTTGTCCTGAAACCCTCATATGGGCGTGGCAATCATTTTGCAGGGATGCCTACTTGTACACTTTTGGTGTATTTTGTACACTTGACAGTCTTAGAATATGATTTTAAACCAATGTTGCAAATTGTACACCTCTTCTCTGGAAATATGTAAAAAGTTCATTTCATAAATTTATGTATAGAGTAATGAAGTACCGAACTGTTACAGAGTTGAATTATAACCTAATTCCAGAGTTAACCCAAGTAAACAAAGTCAGACAATGATTATTGTTGTCAAACCAGAGCATGATATCTTGGAACTAATAGTACCATGCTTACTTCATCGAGTTGTACACCTTAACATTACAAAATACTCCAAAATAGCTATATATCTACATTTAACTTGAAAGGAGGGTAGACAGCTCTGATTTTGCCTGAAACCTTTTAACGACTACTCCAAAACAAAAAGATATAGGAAGCTAACATTTCAGGATAATATCATTGTTACATGAAGACTGTTCATTTGGTCCTCTAGGCTCTAGGCTCTAGAGAGCTGAAATCATTTTGATGTGAGTTCTTCTAACATGTGCTTTGAGAAATGGTTGTTGAGAAAGAGAAGTCGAGTCTTGAAAACAAAACATTGATGGTCAAACAAAATTTGCCAATATTCTAAATTTAAATTTGGTGACCGTTACCCAAAACATGGGCCACAAGGGTCTTGACCTAAAACTGAAATGTTGTGTACTGAATCATTGATAAATGCGGATTCTAAATTGCAGATATGGTTACCCTTTGACCCACAATGTAGGTCACAGGGGTCAATGACCTAAAAGCTATTTTCAAGGATATATGAGTTTCAAATGTAGAGGGCCTTAATTTCATTAAAGGGTTATGGTTACACGTTTTTGCAAGACAAAAATAAAATGTTATCGTTATTTTCAAGCTTTTAACACTTAAAATTGGAATTTTACAAATTTTATTGCTTTCTGTTAAACATAAATATGTATCAGGTCTTTGAAGGGCATTTAGAAATGGTATACATAAGAACAAGAAGATTATCTGGATAACAACTTCTTTAATGTGAAATTACACGACGTTTCGGAGTACATACTCACTCCTTCATCAGGTGGAATGTAAGGAAATAACAATATATGGTACATTTATATAGCAAACAAAAACATTAGTGAGGAAACGGAATCAGGGAGATTAACATGCATGAGAATGGTATACAATGGGGATTTCTTATACATACATGCTGGGGGTGAAGCATGAGAATGGAATATATAATGAGGATTTGCAATACAAACATGAGGGCCCCAATGAAAAAGTTACTGGGAATCCCAGTGGGATTCCGGTGGGATCCCGCCGGGAGAAAAAAGCGGGATTTATCGGGATCCCGATGGGATCCCAGTGGGATTCCGGTGGGATCCCAGTGGGATTCCGGTGGGATCCCGGTGGGATTCCGGTGGGATCCCGCCGGGAGAAAAAAGCGGGATTTATCGGGATCCCGATGGGATCCCAGTGGGATCCCAGTGGGATTCCGATGGGATCCCGGTGGGATTCCGGTGTGATCCCGCCGGGATAAAAAAGCGGGATTTGTCGGGATCCCAGCAGGATTCCGGTGGGATCCCGCCGGGATAAAAAAGCGGGATTTGTCAGGATCCCAGCGGGATCCCGCCGGGATAAAAAAGCGGGATTTGTCGGGATCCCGCCGGGAGGAAAAGGCGGGAAACAGTCATGTTCTGCAACAAACAGAAAACACACTTTGTTAACAGTTACTGTTCTGTTATTAATTCAATAGTATGTAGTTACAAATCATTATACAGAGTAAACACTATCAGCAAACTAATTAATTATTTTACACTTGGTTACTCTGCTAAGAATTACTTACTCTGAGATTGTTTGACCAGTGATCATGACACAAGTAATTTGATTCAAACGGGAAAATATGAGTAGCAGACATGAATTTTACTTGAATATATGCTACTTGCAACTGGAAAATACTGAAATATAACTCAAATAAACTCTTACTAAGTGACACAATGTCAGGGAAACTTACTCAACATGATAGTAGAGTTTACATTATTTTATGCATGAACTAACACTTGTCCAGTACTTTACACATTAAAACAGACAACATGGGCTGATAAGAAGATCAAATAAGAGTTTAAGCATTACTATACCTGAGGGTGGAGCCTCTCTGGCTCTAGACATGATGTTTTTGACAAGAAATTACATTGCTAAGATCTACTTCATCATTGTTTTGGTTCCCACCGTTTGGCGTCTGCTATTCTACAAAACTCCCAACATCACTGTAGCTTAAGTAAACCCAAAAGGGTGCAATGAACGCTGCAAAGAGCTTGGAGCTAGAGCTCCTTGCACTGAAGACTGAGCATCATATTAGCTGATAAAATGTTGCATGCAATGCTTTGAGTTTAAGAGTGGAAGAAGCACCCATAAAATCCCTTAAAACTTAAAAATATCATTAGGAAATAGAACAAATTTAAATTGCCTTGTCAAATGAAACTATATAATTAAATTGAAATATTTACATAAAATGCACATTTAAAGGAAAGTATTTTTAGCAAGTTTTGATGGTAGTGCTAAATAATAATCCATTAAACGATATTTGTTTAAGTGGTATAGTAAAACAAAAAATCCACATTGCCTGTAGAAAAGGAAACAATTTTATTTTAAATATATATAAAAGAATTATATTTCAATATCATAAGGCATACATATATATTGCCTTTGCACTAATAGGCACAAATTCTTTGCTTTTTTTTTCAACTTTCCACACTTTTTTTTTAGATCTTTGAAGAAAAAAGGATATAGTAGGATGAGTCTGTGCCAACTAGAGACATTGAGTACACATACCCATATTCATTTATCTCTATGTAAACATAAGTTTTGGGAGATGAAAAGTTAAGAACCAATATTTATGGTAAATTTTTAATTTATGGTTGTTTTACTTTGTTGGAATGGGGATTTATTAGAATCCGGAGATTGTTTGTGATTTCCATTTGTGCATAACATAGTAATCCTAATTTAGGTACTTTTTAAAATATTAATTTTCTAAGTGAAATCTTGGTTTGTTAAGGGGTTTGAAAAATGAAATTCCCGGTTTGATCCGGGATTTCAGTATAAATTCCAGTCTGATCCGGGATTTCAATGTCATATTTTCCCGATTGAACCGGGATCCCGGTTGTTGAAAACTAATCCCGGTCATCCCACCTATTCCCAGTATATCCCGGTCTGAAAACCGGGATTCCACCGGGATACACTGGGATCCCGCTGGAATCCCGGTTTCTTTTTCACTGGGGGGGGAGTAAGTAGATAAACAATGGCCTGTAGGCTTTATTGAAGATGTAAATGAACACACATGATGAGACGAGGGAGGCCAGTTGGCTTTATTGAAATTGTTGAACAAATAATAATTACAGTTGATTGGAAGAGAGGCCAATTGTTGATGTGGGTGGCTTTGAAGTTTTTGCATGGTGATTGGAGCTGATAGGTGTTGATTGGTGGGGACTCCTCGGATTATTTGCTCCGACAGGAGTGGATGGAAGGTAGGGATACTTGGATTTGGTTGGTTCGGTTCTCCTCGGATATTTCCTCCGACAGGAGATAGAAGTTCTAGATGAGTGAATCCCAAGCACATGGGCTTTCCTTACATTCCACCTGATGAAGGAGTGAGTATGTACTCCGAAACGTCGTGTTTTTTCACATTTAAGAAGTTGTTATCCAGAAAATCCTCCTGTTCTCATTAATATGTATGTCAAATAATCACAAGATTTAGATTTGCTTGGGGAATATATCACTGTTTGATAAAAATATATTTCAACAACAAATTTAAACCAAAAGCATATGTTTCAAGGCTAACTTGAATAATCCTTTTTTAAACCTTGAGAAATTGGCAATTTTAACTGGCAAGAGAGATAACTCTTATAATGCGTATATATGCACGACCGTTTCCCCTTAAAGAGGTTCCCAACAATAATCAAAATACATGAAAAATTGCTGTAAATTGGCATGATGCAAGCGGAATATGTATTATTCGAGATTCAAAAAGAAAAAGTGCATGTTACGGACCTTTTTTGGTGCAAAATGATGGGTTTTTTTTGTGGTAATGTCTAAAAAAAATGGCAAACTTGTTTTATTTTGTTAAAGTCACTTTTTAAAAATAATGACACTCATTCAGAGCTATATTGTTGTTTTCTTTCATGAATGGAATGTTATTGGAATAGAACTGTGATTTCTAAAATTTGTATGTTTTTTTTTTCATTAACCTTTATATGATAAACTATAATGTCAACAATGGATTCTGTAGAAATAACTTCAAAAGTCCTGTTCAAGAATCAAAATAAATGAAAAATAATTCAAACATGATATAACTTGTGGAAAACTCGCCACTGAAGAATAACAGAAGATAAAAAATATATGTCACGGACCTACGTTATGAGTAATTTAATGCTGAAAATGAATTTTTATGTAAAGTATTGGCAAAGGGAGGTAACTCTTCGGTGGAAAATTAATCTTTACATTATTAAGTTATATAAGGTTGAAGAGCAGAATTTTGATTTACCATAAAACATAAACTATTTCACACAACCATAATGCCATTACCTTTCTTTATTAGTATTCCAAAGGCAATTTGATTATGTCCCCCGAAAATGTTTTCGGGAGACATAATGTTTTCGCCTCCGTCCGTCATTCCGTTATTCCGTCATTCCGAAATGCTTTCTTTTCCGGGCCATATCTCAAAAACCGTTCAATATTTTTTCACGAAACTTGGTATGTGGTTAGACCTAGTGGTGGAGTTGTGCCTTTTGCTATTTTGGTTTTTCTGAATTTTTTATTTTTTCTGGTTTCCATCGAAACAATTTGAACTTAGTGCAAATTGGGGGTAGGGACCTTTTCCGGCCTCTATTTCAAAATCTATCTAGTATTTCTTTACGAAACTTGGTATATGGTTAGACCTAGTGGTGGAGTGGTGCCTTTTGCTACTTTGGTCATTCTGAATTTTTTTGTTCTGGTTTCCATGGAAACAATTTGAGTGCATTTTGGGGGTAGGGACCTTTTCCGGTCTCTATCTCCAAAACCGTTCAATATTGTTTCACCAAACTTTGTATTTGCAGAGACCTAGTGATAGAGTGGTGCTTTTTGCTACTTTGGCTATTCTGAATTTTTTATTTCTCGTTATTAATGCAGTTTTGAACTTTGTGCTTAGCGTAAGTGAAAAATAAGGGTAATGACTAGGTTGGATTGAAAGTTGGAGCGGGGGACATCACAGTGCATCACATGCACATATTTCTAGTTTTCAATGTTTCTTACAACACACTGTTGATGAAACATTGACCAATGCTATTAAGTTCTGAGAGCGAAAATCTGACAATTGAAGATGTACGTGGGCAATTGTTACAAACCACCTAGATTACAGAGTAAAATAACAAAATATATCTCTTTATGATAAAACAAATACTATGTTTCACAATTATAATACAATGATTTTTTTCATGTGCATGTAACTACAAGGTCTATCTTAATCTGACAACTGAGGATGCTCAGAAGCAATGGTAAAGAACCCCCCTTAAGTATGCTATATATAACTATGAAATAACTATAGAAGAAGAGAACAAATATCACTTATTTTTTTACTATTTTCTGTCATGATATGGGGATTTTAGTCTACACCATTTGAATTAGAAAGATCGAAAGGACCGTGCAGAAAATGTGCAGCAATTGTGCACCTACACTGAAACTCGTGACCTTCCTATGGTATCTGACCTCGCTTTCGCTCGATCAGATACCATCGGAAGGACACTCGTTTCGTATAATTCGTATATAATGAGACCTCGTGTAGTATTCTCTATTTACTGAATTACTAAGCAATATTAGGCTTGAATATGCAGATCCGAAGTATACAGACGATGAAATAGATGAGACAGATGATGCAGAAGGTGACCATTTGATATTACAAGTGAATCTGCTTATGGCACTATTATGTTCTGCTTTCCATTGAAATATTTTGAACGAAGAGGTCAGACAAGTAAAATAATTTGAACTAAGAGGCTATGAAACGAACCTCAAATACGGAAACAAGTTCATTTCTTCTACATTTGTAATATATTAACCTTTTTGGATTTTCTTCTTTTGGTTTGGCGTAAGTGGTAAATTCGGGTAAGGTAATAAGGTTGGATTGAAAGTTGGAGCAGGGAACATCTTTTTATTTGGCTTCAATACGTTCCAAAACACAATTATGTGCCATATGTGCTGTTTACAATACAAACAAATTGCATATTCATCCCCACTTGGCAAACATATCATATTTACTAGTTTCCAATTAAAATCGATTAACATCATTAATATGCATGTGCAGAAACCGAAAGTGCACGTCGTATTTACATGCACAGAAGTTATATGACCTATTGAATATTATCAACCAAATTTTGTCTAGTTTTAAAAAGATTCCAAAATTACGTTTGACTCATTGGCGCACGCCACACGCTGTGCATTGTCCAGTTTTCGATCAGAAATCGATACCTTTACCTTCATATCGTCAATATACTAAGTCGAGTACAATCAAATGGTAGTTTTCGATAACAGTTGGTACTGCTCGATAAAATAAGACTATTTATAACGTTTGGCATGTTGACCCCCATGGCCAACAACACAATGGATGTACCCTTTGATATCTGAGGCCACGGGCATTATTACACCTTTGTCCTGTGTCAGTACTTCAAATTATTTTTTAGATTTAGATTCGCATCACAAATGGTTGATTGCTAATAGATGAAATATTTATATTTCTGTTTTAATTTCAGGTATTATGAAGATCCAAATGGTGATTCAACTGTAAACCTTCCAGTCCCGTACTGCTGCTTTGTTTAGTGGAGAAAAGAAGCATGCAGTTAACAAAATTGCGACTTACCATGTCAAGCTTATAAATGAAAAATTAATGTGCACAATATGTATTTACACTGCGATGCAATAAACTTTTGGTTCTGACTTGTCTTGTCTCTTTTGCATGAGTTGAAGTTAAATTATCCTAGTGCCCATTGTCCTCTTTTCACAAATCACACTTAGGTGATCGTTAAATACTGATGTTATGTTTGAAGCAATTTGAAAATCAAACTTTTGTGAAATAGCCCTAACTGGGTTTGTTTTTCATTTACAAATTGTCTATTAGAAACCGCTGACATTTAATTGATCCTTCAGAGAATCTAATGTTCAAGATTGCTAACTAAACAATTCCTTAAGTAGGATTCTAAGAGGCAATTGTCAATGAAAAATACATGGTCGAATAAGTACCAAAACATGCACTGAATATCGTAGATAAACAAACATGTATGAGGTTACATGTTACAAAAACAAAACTTCAGCAAGCAAACATTTCATACAAGTTTAAAGGTTTCCTGTGTTCAGGGGAGTTAGTTTCTGACATTAATGGGATGTAGGTTTTCTATTTTCAGGGCATGTTCGGTTCCAAAGAAACATTGTTTTCCGATGTTCAGGGGACGTTGGTTTCTGACGTTGTGGCGATGTTGGTTTCCGACATTGAGAAAACGTTGGTTTACAACGTTCAGGGGACGTTGGTTTACAACGTTGAGTGGATGTTGGCTTCCAACGTTCAGGGGACGTTGGTTTCCGATGTTGTGGGGACGTTGGTTTCTAACGTTGTTGGGATGTTGGTTTCCGACGTTTAGAGAACGTTGTTTTACAACGTTCAGGGGACGTTGGTTTACAACGTTGAGAGGACGTTGGTTTTCAACGTTCAGGAAATGTTGGTTCCCAACGTTGTTGGGATGTTGGTTTCCGACGTTGAGAGAACGTTGTTTTACAACGTTGCTAGAACGTTGATTTTGTAACGTTACAAAACTAACGTTAGAATTACGTAAAAAGGAATCTACAAATAACGTCCAAATAACGTTACAAAACTAACGTTGGCAGGACGTTGGTTTTGTAATGTTTCAAAACTAACGTTGCCAGGACGTTGGTTTTGTAACGTTACAAAATAACGTTATAATTACGTAAAAAGGAATCTACAAATAACGTCCAAATAACGTTACAAAACTAACGTTGCAAGGACGTTGGTTTTGTAATGTTTCAAAACTAACGTTGCCACGACGTTGGTTTTGTAACGTTACAAAATAACGTTATAATTACGTAAAAAGGAATCTACAAATAACGTCCAAACAACGTTGCAAACAACGTTACTGACACCTTTTGACAACGTTGTCATAACGTTGTGACAACGTAAAATTGTTTGCTGGGTATGCATTTATGGTGCAGCGATTCACTATCTAGGCACGACAAAGCGAGGGAAGGCTTAAATCAGACAGTAATGCAAGCAAGCGTTACGACTTGCGTATTGAAGTTGCTCTTAAAGGGGCAGTAGCACGTTTTATCGCTCAAATAAGTCGATGAAATGTATTCGAAAAATAATTTCCCCAATAGTTAAACACCCTTCTCTCTTAAATATAGTTTAAAATAAGTGTACATAGCTCAGTAAAGCCATGGGAATCGTTTTTGTAATTCGAAATAATAAAATGTGTTCACAATAAAATGGCCGCCATGCAATTTTTGCTTTAAACGCAACACCGATATTACCACTACGGATAATTGGTTTGTGTAATAAAATGTGCTACAGCCCCTTTAAACCTCAGGTGATGACTCCTATAAAGTTGGAGATTATAAATACAGACTCATTTAACAGTTTCAGCTTTCTAAAACGTTCAGTTTCTTGAATTCTCACATGTACCCGGAAAATGGAAACTGGTAACAGTCTACGCATCTTACCCAGCGCGAGAATCCAAGATGGCTGACAGTTTCACACCTTCTCTACAGCTTTCATGGCTTTTATAGATAGGTAAGCTTTTATGTGTATTTAGCGTATCATGGCTTATGTGAAAATGTCAACCGTTTAAGAACTTTCAACTTTGTATAGTGTATTTAAATGAAAAAAAAATTGTTGGAGGGGTCACTGTGACTACAAATTATTGTACTCATTAGTACTGAACCTTTCAGAACTTTATTGCAGAAGAGAACAATATATAGACTGTAGGGCGTCACTCATGAAGTGCCTAACAGACTTAGAGTGGCCTCAATATCAAGAATTATTTAATAATTTCCATTGACAAAGGAACCTTTATAAATAATTTCAGCTTCATTGTGCCAGCTGTTCTGAGAAAAACTGACAATGTGAAACGTCAAGGACAGACAACGGATTCCTGGGCACATCAAGTCATCAGGCAAGAGAAGCCTGGTGAGTTGAAACTACGGAAACTAAACAAACGACAATACCATGATAAGCTCCATGCTTTCTTGCCGAGAACTCACTTGGCAACTTCGCAAGTCTATATTTTGTTTGCAAATGCAGATTTTGATGGTCACAATGGGGAGATCTCAGGTGCAGTTTTTAACGTTGTTATATGTAGATTTTGGATAGTCTTCAGGATTGCTATAAACAAGGACGTTCAAAATATTACCAAAAAACCCCATTCGTCTACCACATTCAATGTGTGTATTTAAGATTTAGGGTGACGTGTCCCTCTCTGGTCAATAGTACGAGGTAAATGCTTTGATGCACCGAATTATACTCTTCAAAAAAGAAACTTGACACTGATTCAAATAATAATAATAATTTGATATAAAAACATTTTTTTGGAGAGAGGAGACAGAAAGCAACACTCAAACCTCGTTTGAGGGCCCAAGCACACAATGCTGCAAACATTAATCGTGTCGACCAGCCAGGTACACACACCATATATAGAGTTAACTTCACAGGTGTACAGGAAATATAAACCCGGCCTCAATCAATCTCTTACGTACTGTTTGATCTGAAATTCTGCGCAACCCAAGAATCTGCGTACTTGTAGACGCCGCAGTCGTAGTGCGGTCTCGAAGACGGATCGACAGTCTGATCTATTAATCTTGTGCTGCAGTTGTCACCCTTGGTTTCCCTGACCTTGGTATGTCGCCAACGCTGTTGGTTTGGTAGCACCGGTCCAAATGTACATTTTTGTCTCTCGGGATTCGTCTAAATGACTGAGCACACCTTGCTTACTTGCTCCACTTGTAATCTGCCGTTGTTACGTTGAGCTCTTTTCAGTCTTGGTAGTCTGAAATTGCGTCTACTGCCGTTATACGGTCTTTGTGAACACCCGTTGATGTGGCGTTTCATACCCTTTGAGCAAGGGTTCCTGCATGCATAAATGCCAGGTCATGTGATGCACGTTTTGACAGCCAGTTGCATTTTGAGGAATTGGTAAAATTGTTCTCCAAACGCTACGTCAGTGCGGTTTTGATGTGTTTCTGTGAATCTGGGAAAACCAGCCTTCTCTTTGCTTAATTCAAGGTCCTTTTAACATCATGCTTTCAAATATTTTGAGGAAAGTGTTTTACACCTATGTCAAAGTTCTTATTTAAAGAGTATACATGTATTTGAAGATTATTCTTTCTTCCTGAAAAGAGCATCCAGTTTGCTTTTAAGTTACAATGCTTCATATTTACACTTTTGAATGAATAAAAAAGCTGCCTTATGCGTAAATTTTATTGAATAATTCATCCTCAGTCTTTCACACCCGCATCCATTGTGTCTCCTCCGCTGTGCTCTACGCTGGTGCGCTCTTCTCGTTGTCGAGTTGCTGGTAAATGAAAATTAATCAATCAAACAAACAATCAAATTACAATCAAACATTTATTTACCAACCAACGGGTGACAGACTTACTGTTCATTAAATACGTTTATATTAGTTTCCTTTTTGATATATTACACGAACCTTCAAAATATAAACATACGACTAATAACTTTATAGGTTGTCCTTGTTGTTAGAGAGCTAACTGTTTGGAAAATACAGCAAGGTAAAATGAACCGCCCCGCAACAATCTCTTGTTATAACTATTTTTGTATCGTTTTTGTATCAAAATTTTAATTGGAATAATCTTTTCATTTTGACATCTTTAAATTATCTAAGGGTCGAGGATCAAGTTATGTAATTTGTGTCATCAGCTGCTATTTGTGTCGTCATTTGTACCTTGAATATTGTTGGGAAATATTACTTTCCGTTCGTTATGAAAGGTTATCCAAATGGACAAAGACATATTTACATGTATGATAAGTTTGTTTAGATCCTCGCCATGGTCTCCGTCAATTGCTGAAACACAAATTACACAAAATATAAAATAGTGTTATAAATGATCAAAATAACAGAGGGTATTTAACATTTCTCGTCGAATATCATGTAATGAGCGCATCCACGAGTGTAAATATATTATTTCTATTTCACGAGATGAGATATACATGGTAATCGACGAGAAATGTCAATTATTCTATTTATTTAAATTATGCAAAGTTCGTAAATGACGTTAATTTTATGAATGGATCATCCACGGTCGCCTTGTTTTACCCAGGCACTCTACATAGAGGGAGCTCGTTACATCATCATTTCTACTGAACACTGCAAGAAGACATCGTCTCATCGCGCTTCATCGCACAAGCGACCTGACGCGGGCGTGAGTGCTTATATAATGGAGAAACCCCATTTCGAGGAGTTACCAGAGATTGTGTATTCCTGAGAGGATGTAACCACGGACTTAAATTACGTAATTTAAGTCCGTGATGTAACCGACACTCAGGGTCCACAATCTCTGGTAAGTCCGAGAAAGAGGGGTTTGTCCAGTTTGTCCTTCTTATCAACCGTTTTTTAAAGTTTAAAAGCCGCTTTATTATAGCGTTATCGAAGATATCTGATAAATATAAGAGTCGCTCGTAAAATCCCTAAAATCTCCTAAAATCCTTATTACAGCCACCATTTCTAAGTAAGCTGCACAGTTCGAGACGCGCTTTTCTCAAAACATTTGTAGTTCATATTATACTATTTATTTGACCAAATAGTCAGACGACCCAATTGTCAGACAGAAGAGTAGTGGTAAACCAAGAGCTCACCTATTGTGATAATGGACCTGTCCTAATTAACCAAATATATCATAACTACTAGTTTCCTATAAAAATCGAGAGACATCATTTATACATGTGCAGAAACCGCAACTACACGACCCATTTACTAAAAAGTTTCCAAAATGACAAGTGACAAGTGACAAGTTTATTCTGTTAAAAGGCCTCGTGGCCAAAAGCACATAAAATACATATTTCTTTAACTTTGACGCATGAGATGATAATCAAGTTTCTTTTCAAGTTTATGGAAAAAATTGCTATGTAAATTGGGTTGTCGGATGATGTATACCGTTGTTGGATACATATACAACGTCACGGGTGGAGTGATAACGTAGTGTATACTGTCAAGGTTGGAGTGATAACGTAAAAGTATACCATCACGGATGGAGTGATAACGTAATGTATACCGTCACAGGTGGAGTGATAATGTAATGTATACCGTCACAGGTGGAATGATAACGTAATGTATACCGTTACGGGTGGAGTGATAACGTAAGGGATACCGTCACGGGTGGAGTGATAACGTAATGTATACCATCACGGTTAGAGTGATAATGTAATGAATACCGTCACGGGTGGAGTGATAATGTAATGTATACCGTCACGGGTGGAGTGATAACGGAATGTATGCCATCACGGGTGGAGTGGTAATGTAATGTATACTGTCACGGGTGGAGTGATAATGTAATGTATACCCTAATGGGTGGATTGATAATGTAATGTATACCATCACAGGTGGAGTGAAAACGGAATGTATACCGTCACGGATGGAGTGATAACGTAATGTATACCGTCACGGGTGGAGTGATAATGTAATGTATACCGTCACGGATGGAGTGATAATGTAATGTATACCATTACGGGTGGAGTGATAACGTAATGTATACCATCACGGTTAGAGTGATAATGTAATGAATACCGTCACGGGTGGAGTGATAATGTAATGTATACCGTCACGGGTGGAGTGATAACGGAATGTATGCCATCACGGGTGGAGTGGTAATGTAATGTATACTGTCACGGGTGGAGTGATAATGTAATGTATACCCTAATGGGTGGATTGATAATGTAATGTATACCATCACAGGTGGAGTGATAATGTAATGTATACTGTCATGGGTGGAGTGATAATGTACATGTATACCATCAAGGGTGGAGTGATAATGTATTTGCATACCGTCACAGGTGGAGTGATAATGTAATGTATGCCGTCACGGGTGGAGTGATAATGTAATGTATACTGTCACGGGTGGAGTGATAATGTAATGTATACCCTAATGGGTGGATTGATAATGTAATGTATACCATCACAGGTGGAGTGAAAACGGAATGTATACCGTCACGGATGGAGTGATAACGTAATGTATACCGTCACGGTTGGAGTGATAATGTAATGTATACCGTCACGGGTGGAGTGATAATGTAATGTATACCATTACGGGTGGAGTGATAACGTAATGTATACCATCAAGGGTGGAGTGATAACTTAATGGATACCGTCATGGGTGGAGTGATAACATAATGTATACTGTCACGGTTGGAGTGTTAACGAACATGTATACCATCAAGGGTTGAGTGATACAGTCATGAGTGGAGTGATAATGTAATGTATACCGTCACGGGTGGAGTGATAACGTAATGTATACCGTCAAGGGTGGAGTGATACTGTCAAGAGTGGAGTGATAATGTAATGTATACCGACACGGGTGGAGTGATAACGTAATGTATACCGTAACGGGTGGAGTGATAACGTATTGTATACCGTCACAGGTGGATTGATAAAGGAATGTATAAAGTAACGGGTGGATGATAACGTAATCTGTACCGTCACGAGTGGAGTGATAATATACATGTATACCGTCAAGGGTGGAGTGGTAATATACATGTATACCGTCATAAGTGGACTGATAACGTAATGTATACCGTCACGGGTGGAGTGATAATGTACATGTATACTGTCATGAGTGGAGTGATAACGTACATGTATACCATCAAGGATGGAGTGATAATGTAATGTATACCGTCACAGGTGGAGTGATAACGGAATGTATATCGTCACAGGTGGAGTGATAACGGAATGTATACCATCAAGGGTGGAGTGATACCGTCAAGTAACGGGTGTAGTGATAACGTAATGTATACCGTCATGAGTGGAGTGATAACGTAATGTATACCGTCACGGGGAGAGTGATAATGTAATGTATACCGTCACGAGTGGAGTGATAACATAATGTATACCGTCACGGGTGGAGTGATGACGTAATGTATGCCGTCACTGGTGGAGTGATAATGTAATGTATACTGTCAAGGTAGGAGTGATAACGTAATGTATAAAGTAACGGGTGGAGTGATAATGTAATGTATACCGTCACGAGTGGAGTGATAATTTAGATTTATACTGTCACGGGTGGATTGGTAATATACATGTATACCGTCATGAGTGGAGTGATAATGTAATGTGTACCGTCTCGGGTGGAGTGATAATGTAATGTATACTGCCATGGGTGGAGTGATAATGTACATGTATACCATCAAGGGTGGAGTGATAATGTATTTGCATACCGTCATGGGTGGAGTGATAATGTAATGTATGCCGTCACGGGTGGAGTGATAATGTAATGTATACTGTCACGGGTGGAGTGATAATGTAATGTATACCGTTATGGGTGGAGTGATAATGTAATGTATACCGTCACAGGTGGAGTGATAACGGAATGTATACCGTCATTGGTGTAGTGATAACGTAATGTATACCGTCACGAGTGGAGTGATAATGTAACGTATACCGTCACGGGTGGAGTGATAACGTATTGTATACCATTACGGGTGGAGTGATAACGTAATGGATAGCATCACGGTTGGAGTGATAATATAATGTATTCAGTCACGGGTGGAGTGATAATGTAATGTATACTGTCACGGGTGGAGTGATAATGTAATGTATACTGTCAGGGGTGGAGTGATAATGTAATGTATACTGTCACAGGTGGAGTTATAATGTAATGTATACCATCACGGGTGAAGTGATAACGTACATGTATACCATCATGGGTGGAGTGATAATGTAATGTATACCGTCACGGGTGGAGTGATAAAGTACATGTTTACCATCACGGGTGGAGTGATAACGTAATGTATACCGTCACAGGTGGAGTTATAACATAATGTATACTGTTACGGGTGGAGTGATAATGTAATGTATACCGTCACGGGTGGAGTGATAATGTAATGTATACCGTTATGGGTGGAGTGATAACATAATGTAAACCGTTAAAGGTGGAATGATGACATGATGTATACCGTTATGGGTGGAGTGATAACATAATGTATACCGTCAAGGGTGGAGTGGTAATATACATGTATACCGTCATGAGTGGACTGATAACGTAATGTTTACCGTCACGGGTGGAGTGATAATGTACATGTATACCGTCATGAGTGGAGTGATAACGTACATGTATACCATCAAGGATGGAGTGATAATGTAATGTATACCGTCACAGGTGGAGTGATAACGGAATGTATATCGTCACAGGTGGAGTGATAACGGAATGTATACTATCAAGGGTGGAGTGATTCCGTAAAGTAACGGGTGTAGTGATAACGTAATGTATACCGTCATGAGTGGAGTGATAACGTAATGTATACCGTCACGGGGAGAGTGATAATGTAATGTATACCGTCACGAGTGGAGTGATAACATAATGTATACCGTCACGGGTGGAGTGATGACGTAATGTATGCCGTCACTGGTGGAGTGATAATGTAATGTATACTGTCAAGGTAGGAGTGATAACGTAATGTATAAAGTAACGGGTGGAGTGATAATGTAATGTATACCGTCACGAGTGGAGTGATAATGTAGATGTATACTGTCACGGGTGGATTGGTAATATACATGTATACCGTCATGAGTGGAGTGATAATGTAATGTGTACCGTCTCGGGTGGAGTGATAATGTAATGTATACTGTCATGGGTGGAGTGATAATGTACATGTATACCATCAAGGGTGGAGTGATAATGTATTTGCATACCGTCATGGGTGGAGTGATAATGTAATGTATGCCGTCACGGGTGGAGTGATAATGTAATGTATACTGTCACGGGTGGAGTGATAATGTAATGTATACCGTTATGGGTGGAGTGATAATGTAATGTATACCGTCACAGGTGGAGTGATAACGGAATGTATACCGTCATGGCTGTAGTGATAACGTAATGTATTCCGTCACGAGTGGAGTGATAATGTAACGTATACCGTCACGGGTGGAGTGATAACGTATTGTATACCATTACGGGTGGAGTGATAACGTAATGGATAGCATCACGGTTGGAGTGATAATATAATGTATACAGTCACGGGTGGAGTGATAATGTAATGTATACTGTCACGGGTGGAGTGATAATGTAATGTATACTGTCACGGGTGGAGTGATAATGTAATGTATACTGTCACAGGTGGAGTTATAATGTAATGTACACATCACGGGTGAAGTGATAACGTACATGTATACCATTACGGGTGGAGTGATAATGTAATGTATACCGTCACGGGTGGAGTGATAAAGTACATGTTTACCATCACGGGTGGAGTGATAACGTAATGTATACCGTCACAGGTGGAGTTATAACATAATGTATACTGTTACGGGTGGAGTGATAATGTAATGTATACTGTCAAGGTAGGAGTGATAACGTAATGTATAAAGTAACGGGTGGAGGGATAATGTAATGGATACCGTCACAAGTTGAGTGACAACGTAATGTATACCGTCACAGGTGGAGTTATAACATAATGTATACTGTTACGGGTGGAGTGATAATGTAATGTATACCGTCACGGGTGGAGTGATAATGTAATGTATACCGTTATGGGTGGAGTGATAACATAATGTAAACCGTTACAGGTGGAATGATGACATGATGTATACCGTTATGGGTGGAGTGATAACATAATGTATACCGTCACGGGTGGAGTGATAATATAATGTATACCGTCACGGATGGAGTGATAATGTAATGTATACCGTCACGGGTGGAGTGATAATGTAATGTATACCGTCCCGAGTGGAGTGATAATGTTCATGTATACCGTCACGGGTTGAGTGGTAATATACATGTATACCGTCATGAGTGCAGTGATAATGTAATGTATACCGTCACAGGTGGAGTGATAACGGAATGTATACCGTCACGGATGGAGTTATAACGTACATGTATACAGTCATGAGTGGAGTGATAACGTACATGTATACTGTCAAGAGTGGAGTTATAACGTATCTGCATACTGTCACAGGTGGAGTGATAAAGTAATGTATACCGTCATGGTTGGTACCGTAAGTACACGTATATTGTCACTGGTGGGGTGATAAACTAATGTATACCGTCACGTGTGGAGTGATAACGCACATCTATACCATCAAGAGTGGAGTGATAACGTATCTGCATAGCGTCACGGGTGGAGTGATAACGTAATGTATACTGTCATGGTTGGTACCGTAAGTACACGTATATTGTCACTGGTGGGGTGATAAACTAATGTATACCGTCACGTGTGGAGTGATAACGCACATCT
Source organism: Gibbula magus (assembly GCA_936450465.1). Taxonomy (NCBI): domain Eukaryota; kingdom Metazoa; phylum Mollusca; class Gastropoda; order Trochida; family Trochidae; genus Gibbula; species Gibbula magus. The sequence goes on along the minus strand of OW388296.1, from coordinate 6,638,705 downwards.
ATACCATCAAGAGTGGAGTGATAACGTATCTGCATAGCGTCACGGGTGGAGTGATAACTTACATGTATACCTTTAAGAATGGAGGCATAACGTATCTGCATACCGTCACAGGGTGGAGTGATAACGTACATGTATACAGTCATGAGTGAAGTGGTAACGTATCTGCATACCGTCACGGGTGGATAGAGAACGTACCTGTATACCGTCACGGTTGGAATGATAACGTACATGTGTACCGTCAAGGGTCTGCATATCGTCACTTGTAGAGTGTATACGTACCTACAACCTGCGTGGGGTGATAATGTAATGTATACTGTCACGTGTGGAGTGATAACGTACATGTATACCATCAAGAGTGGAGTGATAACGTATCTGCAAACCGTCGCGGGTGGAGTATTAACGTACATGTATACCGTCACGGGTGGAGTATTAACGTACATGTATACCTTCAAGGGTCTGCATACCGTCACGGATGGAGCGATAACGTAATGTATACTGTCATGGTTGGTACCATAAGAACACGTATACCGTCACTGGTGGAGTGATAACGCGCCTACAACCTGTGTAAGGACACGTATACCGTCACTGGTGGTGTGATAACGTACCTACAACCTGTGTAAGTACATGTATACCGTCACTGGTGGTGTGATAACGTACCTACAACCTGTGTAAGTACATGTATACCGTCACTGGTGGGGTGATAAAGTACCTACAACCTGTGTGAGTACACGTATACCGTCACTGGTGGGGTGATAACGTACCTACAACCTGTGTGAGTACATGTATACCGTCACGGGTGGGGTGATAAAGTACCTACAACCTGTGTAAGTACACGTATACCGTCACTGGTGGGGTGATAACGTACCTACAACCTGTGTGAGTACACGTAAACCGTCACTGGTGGAGTGATAACGTACCTACAACCTGTGTGAGTACATGTATACCGTCACGGGTGGGGTGATAACGTACCTACAACCTGTGTAATTATACGTATACCGTCACGGGTGGGGTGATAACGTACCTACAACCTGTATGAGTACATGTATACCATCACGGGTGGGGTGATAACGTACCTACAACCTGTGTAAGAACACGTATACCGTCACTGGTGGAGTTATAACGTACCTACAACCTGTGTAAGTACATGTATACCGTCACGGGTGGGGTGATAACGTACCTACAACCTGTGTAATTATACGTATACCGTCACGGGTGGGGTGATAACGTACCTACAACCTGTGTAAGTACACGTATACCGTCACTGGTGGGGTGATAACGTACCTACAACCTGTGTAAGTACATGTATACCCTCACGGGTTTGGGTGATAACGTACCTACAACCTGTGTGAGTACACGTATACCGTCACTGGTGGAGTGATAACGTACCTACAACCTGTGTGAGTACACGTATACCGTCACTGGTGGGGTGATAACGTACCTACAACCTGTGTAAGTACACGTATACCGTCACTGGTGGGGTGATAACGTACCTACAACCTGTGTAAGTACATGTATACCGTCACGGGTGGGGTGATAACGTACCTACAACCTATGTAATTATACGTATACCGTCACTGGTGGGGTGATAACGTACCTACAACCTGTGTAAGTACACGTATACCGTCACTGGTGGGGTGATAACGTACCTACAACCTGTGTAATTATATGTATACCGTCACGGGTGGGGTGATTACGTACCTACAACCTGTGTAATTATACGTATACCGTCACGGGTGGGGTGATAACGTACCTACAACCTGTGTAAGTACACGTATACCGTCACGGGTGGGGTGATAACGTACCTACAACCTGTGTAATTATACGTATACCGTCACGGGTGGGTTGATAACGTACCTACAACCTGTGTAAGTACACGTATACCGTCACGGGTGGGGTGATAACGTACCTACAACCTGTGTAAGTACACTTATACCCTCACGGGTGGGGTGATAACGTACCTACAACCTGTGTGAGTACACGTATACCGTCACTGGTGGGGTGATAACGTACCTACAACCTGTGTGAGTACATGTATACCGTCACGGGTGGGGTGATAACGTACCTACAACCTGTGTGAGTACACGTATACCGTCACTGGTGGGGTGATAACGTACCTACAACCTGTGCGAGTACACGTATACCGTCACTGGTGGCGTGATAACGTACCTACAACCTGTGTGAGTACATGTATACCGTCACTGGTGGAGTGATAAAGTACCTACAACCTGTGTAAGTACACGTATACCGTCACTGGTGGGGTGATAACGTACCTACAACCTGTGTGAGTACACGTATACCGTCACTGGTGGAGTGATAACGTACCTACAACCTCTGTGAGTACATGTATACCGTCACGGGTGGGGTGATAACGTACCTACAACCTGTGTAATTATACGTATACCGTCACGGGTGGGGTGATAACGTACCTACAACCTGTGTGAGTACATGTATACCGTCACGGGTGGGGTGATAACGTACCTACAACCTGTGTAAGTACACGTATACCGTCACTGGTGGAGTGATAACGTACCTACAACCTGTGTAAGTACATGTATACCGTCACGGGTGGGGTGATAACGTACCTACAACCTGTGTAATTATACGTATACCGTCACAGGTGGGGTGATAACGTACCTACAACCTGTGTAATACACGTATACCGTCACTGGTGGGGTGATAACGTACCTACAACCTGTGTAAGTATATGTATACCCTCACGGGTGGGGTGATAACGTACCTACAACCTGTGTAAGTACACGTATACCGTCACTGGTGGAGTGATAACGTACCTACAACCTGTGTGAGTACACGTATACCGTCACTGGTGGGGTGATAACGTACCTACAACCTGTGTAAGTACACGTATACCTTCACTGGTTTGGGTGATAACGTACCTACAACCTGTGTAAGTACATGTATACCGTCACGGGTGGGGTGATAACGTACCTACAACCTGTGTAATTATACGTATACCGTCACTGGTGGGGTGATAACGTTCCTACAACCTGTGTAAGTACACGTATACCGTCACTGGTGGGGTGATAACGTACCTACAACCTGTGTAATTATATGTATACCGTCACGGGTGGGGTGATAACGTACCTACAACCTGTGTAATTATACGTATACCGTCACGGGTGGGGTGATAACGTACCTACAACCTGTGTAAGTACACGTATAACGTCACGGGTGGGGTGATAACGTACCTACAACCTGTGTAATTATACGTATACCGTCACGGGTGGGGTGATAACGTACCTACAACCTGTGTAAGTACACGTATACCGTCACTGGTGGGGTGATAACGTACCTACAACCTGTGTAAGTACACGTATACCGTCACGGGTGGGGTGATAACGTACCTACAACCTGTGTAATTATACGTATACCGTCACTGGTGGGGTGATAACGTACCTACAACCTGTGTGAGTACACGTATACCGTCACTGGTGGAGTGATAACGTACCTACAATCTGTGTGAGTACACGTATACCGTCACGGGTGGGGTGATAACGTACCTACAACCTGTGTAAGTACACGTATACCGTCACTGGTGGGGTGATAACGTACCTACAACCTGTGTGAGTACACGTATACCGTCACTGGTGGGGTGATAACGTACCTACAACCTGTGTGAGTACACGTATACCGTCACTGGTGGAGTGATAACGTACCTACAACCTGTGTGAGTACACGTATACCGTCACGGATGGGGTGATAACGTACCTACAACCTGTGTGAGTACACGTATACCGCACTGGTGGGGTGATAAAGTACCTACAACCTGTGTGAGTACACGTATACCGTCACGGGTGGGGTGATAACGTACCTACAACCTGTGTGAGTACACGTATACCGTCACGGATGGGGTGATAACGTACCTACAACCTGTGTGAGTACACGTATACCGTCACTTGTGGGGTGATAACGTACCTACAACCTGTGTAAGTACACGTATACCGTCACGGGTGGGGTGATAACGTACCTACAACCTGTGTAAGTACACGTATACCGTCACGGGTGGGGTGATAACGTACCTACAACCTGTGTAAGTACACGTATACCGTCACGGGTGGGTTGATAACGTACCTACAACCTGTGTAATTATACGTATACCGTCACGGGTGGGGTGATAACGTACCTACAACCTGTGTGAGTACACGTATACCGTCACTGGTTGGGTGATAACGTACCTACAACCTGTGTAAGTACACGTATACCGTCACGGGTGGGGTGATAACGTACCTACAACCTGTGTAAGTACACGTATACCGTCACTCGTTAAGTGATAACGTACCTACAACCTGTGTAAGTACACGTATACCGTCACGGGTGGGGTGATAACGTACCTACAACCTGTGTAATTATACGTATACCGTCACGGGTGGGGTGATAACGTACCTACAACATGTGTAAGTACACGTATACCGTCACTGGTGGGGTGATAACGTACCTACAACCTGTGTGAGTACACGTATACCGTCACTGGTGGGGTGATAACGTACCTACAACCTGTGTGAGTACACGTATACCGTCACTGGTGGGGTGATAACGTACCTACAACCTGTGTGAGTACACGTATACCGTCACTGGTGGGGTGATGACGTACCTACAACCTGTGTAAGTACACGTATACCGTCACGGGTGGGGTGATAACGTACCTACAACCTGTGTAAGTACATGTATACCGTCACGGGTGGGGTGATAACGTACCTACAACCTGTGTAATTATACGTATACCGTCACGGGTGGGGTGATAACGTACCTACAACCTGTGTAAGTACACGTATACCATCACTCGTTAAGTGATAACGTACCTACAACCTGTGTAAGTACATGTATACCGTCAAGGGTGGGGTGATAACGTACCTACAACCTGTGTAATTATACGTATACCGTCACGGGTGGGGTGATAACGTACCTACAACCTGTGTAAGTACACGTATACCGTCACTCGTTAAGTGATAACGTACCTACAACCTGTGTAAGTACATGTATACCGTCACGGGTGGGGTGATAACGTACCTACAACCTGTGTGAGTACACGTATACCGTCACGGGTGGGGTGATAACGTACCTACAACCTGTGTAAGTACACGTATGCCATCACTCGTTAAGTGATAACGTACCTACAACCTGTGTAAGTACATGTATACCGTCACGGGTGGGGTGATAACGTACCTACAACCTGTGTAATTATACGTATACCGTCACGGGTGGGGTGATAACGTGCCTACAACATGTGTAAGTACACGTATACCGTCACTGGTGGAGTGATAACGTACCTACAACCTGTGTGAGTACACGTATACCGTCACTGGTGGGGTGATAACGTACCTACAACCTGTGTAAGTACATGTATACCGTCACTGGTGGAGTGATAACGTACCTACAACCTGTGTGAGTACATGTATACCGTCACGGGTGGGGTGATAACGTACCTACAACCTGTGTGAGTACACGTATACCGTCACTGGTGGGGTGATAACGTACCTACAACCTGTGTGAGTACACGTATACCGTCACTGGTGGGGTGATAACGTACCTACAACCTGTGTAAGTACACGTATACCGTCACGGGTGGGGTGATAACGTACCTACAACCTGTGTAAGTACATGTATACCGTCACGAGTGGGGTGATAACGTACCTACAACCTGTGTAATTATACGTATACCGTCACGGGTGGGGTGATAACGTACCTACAACATGTGTAAGTACACGTATACCGTCACTGATGGGGTGATAACGTACCTACAACCTGTGTAAGTACATGTATACCGTCACTGGTGGAGTGATAACGTACCTACAACCTGTGTAAGTACACGTATACCGTCACTGGTGGGGTGATCAATGTATACCCTCACGGGTTTGGGTGATAACGTACCTACAACCTGTGTGAGTACACGTATACCGTCACTGGTGGAGTGATAACGTACCTACAACCTGTGTGAGTACACGTATACCGTCACTGGTGGGGTGATAACGTACCTACAACCTGTGTGAGTACACGTATACCGTCACTGGTGGGGTGATAACGTACCTACAACCTGTGTGAGTACACGTATACCGTCACTGGTGGGGTGATAACGTACCTACAACCTGTGTGAGTACACGTATACCGTCACTTGTGGGGTGATAACGTACCTACAACCTGTGTAAGTACACGTATACCGTCACGGGTGGGGTGATAACGTACCTACAACCTGTGTAAGTACACGTATACCGTCACGGGTGGGGTGATAACGTACCTACAACCTGTGTAAGTACACGTATACCGTCACGGGTGGGGTGATAACGTACCTACAACCTGTGTAATTATACGTATACCGTCACGGGTGGGGTGATAACGTACCTACAACCTGTGTGAGTACACGTATACCGTCACTGGTTGGGTGATAACGTACCTACAACCTGTGTAAGTACACGTATACCGTCACGGGTGGGGTGATAACGTACCTACAACCTGTGTAAGTACACGTATACCGTCACTCGTTAAGTGATAACGTACCTACAACCTGTGTAAGTACATGTATACCGTCACGGGTGGGGTGATAACGTACCTACAACCTGTGTAATTATACGTATACCGTCACGGGTGGGGTGATAACGTACCTACAACATGTGTAAGTACACGTATACCGTCACTGGTGGGGTGATAACGTACCTACAACCTGTGTGAGTACACGTATACCGTCACTGGTGGGGTGATAACGTACCTACAACCTGTGTGAGTACACGTATACCGTCACTGGTGGGGTGATAACGTACCTACAACCTGTGTGAGTACACGTATACCGTCACTGGTGGGGTGATGACGTACCTACAACCTGTGTAAGTACACGTATACCGTCACGGGTGGGGTGATAACGTACCTACAACCTGTGTAAGTACATGTATACCGTCACGGGTGGGGTGATAACGTACCTACAACCTGTGTAATTATACGTATACCGTCACGGGTGGGGTGATAACGTACCTACAACCTGTGTAAGTACACGTATACCGTCACTCGTTAAGTGATAACGTACCTACAACCTGTGTAAGTACATGTATACCGTCAAGGGTGGGGTGATAACGTACCTACAACCTGTGTAATTATACGTATACCGTCACGGGTGGGGTGATAACGTACCTACAACCTGTGTAAGTACACGTATACCGTCACTCGTTAAGTGATAACGTACCTACAACCTGTGTAAGTACATGTATACCGTCACGGGTGGGGTGATAACGTACCTACAACCTGTGTAATTATACGTATACCGTCACGGGTGGGGTGATAACGTACCTACAACCTGTGTAAGTACACGTATGCCATCACTCGTTAAGTGATAACGTACCTACAACCTGTGTAAGTACATGTATACCGTCACGGGTGGGGTGATAACGTACCTACAACCTGTGTAATTATACGTATACCGTCACGGGTGGGGTGATAACGTGCCTACAACATGTGTAAGTACACGTATACCGTCACTGGTGGAGTGATAACGTACCTACAACCTGTGTGAGTACACGTATACCGTCACTGGTGGGGTGATAACGTACCTACAACCTGTGTAAGTACATGTATACCGTCACTGGTGGAGTGATAACGTACCTACAACCTGTGTGAGTACATGTATACCGTCACGGGTGGGGTGATAACGTACCTACAACCTGTGTGAGTACACGTATACCGTCACTGGTGGGGTGATAACGTACCTACAACCTGTGTGAGTACACGTATACCGTCACTGGTGGGGTGATAAATTACCTACAACCTGTGTAAGTACACGTATACCGTCACGGGTGGGGTGATAACGTACCTACAACCTGTGTAAGTACATGTATACCGTCACGGGTGGGGTGATAACGTACCTACAACCTGTGTAATTATACGTATACCGTCACGGGTGGGGTGATAACGTACCTACAACATGTGTAAGTACACGTATACCGTCACTGATGGGGTGATAACGTACCTACAACCTGTGTAAGTACATGTATACCGTCACTGGTGGAGTGATAACGTACCTACAACCTGTGTAAGTACACGTATACCGTCACTGGTGGGGTGATCAATGTATACCCTCACGGGTTTGGGTGATAACGTACCTACAACCTGTGTGAGTACACGTATACCGTCACTGGTGGAGTGATAACGTACCTACAACCTGTGTGAGTACACGTATACCGTCACTGGTGGGGTGATAACGTACCTACAACCTGTGTGAGTACACGTATACCGTCACTGGTGGGGTGATAACGTACCTACAACCTGTGTGAGTACACGTATACCGTCACTGGTGGGGTGATAACGTACCTACAACCTGTGTGAGTACACGTATACCGTCACTGGTGGGGTGATGACGTACCTACAACCTGTGTAAGTACACGTATACCGTCACGGGTGGGGTGATAACGTACCTACAACCTGTGTAAGTACATGTATACCGTCACGGGTGGGGTGATAACGTACCTACAACCTGTGTAATTATACGTATACCGTCACGGGTGGGGTGATAACGTACCTACAACCTGTGTAAGTACACGTATACCGTCACTCGTTAAGTGATAACGTACCTACAACCTGTGTAAGTACATGTATACCGTCAAGGGTGGGGTGATAACGTACCTACAACCTGTGTAATTATACGTATACCGTCACGGGTGGGGTGATAACGTACCTACAACCTGTGTAAGTACACGTATACCGTCACTCGTTAAGTGATAACGTACCTACAACCTGTGTAAGTACATGTATACCGTCACGGGTGGGGTGATAACGTACCTACAACCTATGTAATTATACGTATACCGTCACGGGTGGGGTGATAACGTACCTACAACCTGTGTAAGTACACGTATGCCATCACTCGTTAAGTGATAACGTACCTACAACCTGTGTAAGTACATGTATACCGTCACGGGTGGGGTGATAACGTACCTACAACCTGTGTAATTATATGTATACCGTCACGGGTGGGGTGATAACGTGCCTACAACATGTGTAAGTACACGTATACCGTCACTGGTGGAGTGATAACGTACCTACAACCTGTGTGAGTACACGTATACCGTCACTGGTGGGGTGATAACGTACCTACAACCTGTGTAAGTACATGTATACCGTCACTGGTGGAGTGATAACGTACCTACAACCTGTGTGAGTACATGTATACCGTCACGGGTGGGGTGATAACGTACCTACAACCTGTGTGAGTACACGTATACCGTCACTGGTGGGGTGATAACGTACCTACAACCTGTGTGAGTACACGTATACAGTCACTGGTGGGGTGATAACGTACCTACAACCTGTGTAAGTACACGTATACCGTCACGGGTGGGGTGATAACGTACCTACAACCTGTGTAAGTACATGTATACCGTCACGGGTGGGGTGATAACGTACCTACAACCTGTGTAATTATACGTATACCGTCACGGGTGGGGTGATAACGTACCTACAACATGTGTAAGTACACGTATACCGTCACTGATGGGGTGATAACGTACCTACAACCTGTGTAAGTACATGTATACCGTCACTGGTGGAGTGATAACGTACCTACAACCTGTGTAAGTACACGTATACCGTCACTGGTGGGGTGATCAATGTATACCCTCACGGGTTTGGGTGATAACGTACCTACAACCTGTGTGAGTACACGTATACCGTCACTGGTGGAGTGATAACGTACCTACAACCTGTGTGAGTACACGTATACCGTCACTGGTGGGGTGATAACGTACCTACAACCTGTGTAAGTACACGTATACCGTCACTGGTGGGGTGATAACGTACCTACAACCTGTGTAAGTACATGTATACCGTCACGGGTGGGGTGATAACGTACCTACAACCTATGTAATTATACGTATACCGTCACTGGTGGGGTGATAACGTACCTACAACCTGTGTAAGTACACGTATACCGTCACTGGTGGGGTGATAACGTACCTACAACCTGTGTAATTATATGTATACCGTCACGGGTGGGGTGATAACGTACCTACAACCTGTGTAATTATACGTATACCGTCACGGGTGGGGTGATAACGTACCTACAACCTGTGTAAGTACACGTATACCGTCACGGGTGGGGTGATAACGTACCTACAACCTGTGTAATTATACGTATACCGTCACGGGTGGGGTGATAACGCACCTACAACCTGTGTAAGTACACGTATACCGTCACTGGTGGGGTGATAACGTACCTACAACCTGTGTAAGTACATGTATACCCTCACGGGTGGGGTGATAACGTACCTACAACCTGTGTGAGTACACGTATACCGTCACTGGTGGGGTGATAACGTACCTACAACCTGTGTGAGTACATGTATACCGTCACGGGTGGGGTGATAACGTACCTACAACCTGTGTGAGTACACGTATACCGTCACTGGTGGGGTGATAACGTACCTACAACCTGTGTGAGTACACGTATACCGTCACTGGTGGGGTGATAACGTACCTACAACCTGTGTAAGTACACGTATACCGTCACGGTTGGGGTGATAACGTACCTACAACCTGTGTAAGTACATGTATACCGTCACGGGTGGGGTGATAACGTACCTACAACCTGTGTAATTATACGTATACCGGCACGGGTGGGGTGATAACGTACCTACAACATGTGTAAGTACACGTATACCGTCACTGGTGGGGTGATAACGTACCTACAACCTGTGTAAGTACATGTATACCGTCACTGGTGGAGTGATAACGTACCTACAACCTGTGTAAGTACACGTATACCGTCACTGGTGGGGTGATCAATGTATACCCTCACGGGTTTGGGTGATAACGTACCTACAACCTGTGTGAGTACACGTATACCGTCACTGGTGGAGTGATAACGTACCTACAACCTGTGTGAGTACACGTATACTGTCACTGGTGGGGTGATAACGTACCTACAACCTGTGTAAGTACACGTATACCGTCACTGGTGGGGTGATAACGTACCTACAACCTGTGTAAGTACATGTATACCGTCACGGGTGGGGTGATAACGTACCTACAACCTGTGTAATTATACGTATACCGTCACTGGTGGGGTGATAACGTACCTACAACCTGTGTAAGTACACGTATACCGTCACTGGTGGGGTGATAATGTACCTACAACCTGTGTAATTATATGTATACCGTCACGGGTGGGGTGATAACGTACCTACAACCTGTGTAATTATACGTATACCGTCACGGGTGGGGTGATAACGTACCTACAACCTGTGTAAGTACACGTATACCGTCACGGGTGGAGTGATAAAGTACCTAGAACCTGTGTAAGTACACGTATACCGTCACTGGTGGGGTGATAACGTACCTACAACCTGTGTGAGTACACGTATACCGTCACTGGTGGAGTGATAACGTACCTACAACCTGTGTGAGTACATGTATACCGTCACGGGTGGGGTGATAACGTACCTACAACCTGTGTAATTATACGTATACCGTCACGGGTGGGGTGATAACGTACCTACAACCTGTGTGAGTACATGTATACCGTCAGGGGTGGGGTGATAACGTACCTACAACCTGTGTAAGTACACGTATACCGTCACTGGTGGGGTGATAACGTACCTACAACCTGTGTAAGTACATGTATACCCTCACGGGTGGGGTGATAACGTACCTACAACCTGTGTGAGTACACGTATACCGTCACTGGTGGGGTGATAACGTACCTACAACCTGTGTGAGTACATGTATACCGTCACGGGTGGGGTGATAACGTACCTACAACCTGTGTGAGTACACGTATACCGTCACTGGTGGGGTGATAACGTACCTACAACCTGTGTGAGTACACGTATACCGTCACTGGTGGGGTGATAACGTACCTACAACCTGTGTAAGTACACGTATACCGTCACGGGTGGGGTGATAACGTACCTACAACCTGTGTAAGTACATGTATACCGTCACGGGTGGGGTGATAACGTACCTACAACCTGTGTAATTATACGTATACCGTCACGGGTGGGGTGATAACGTACCTACAACATGTGTAAGTACACGTATACCGTCACTGGTGGGGTGATAACGTACCTACAACCTGTGTAAGTACATGTATACCGTCACTGGTGGAGTGATAACGTACCTACAACCTGTGTAAGTACACGTATACCGTCACTGGTGGGGTGATCAATGTATACCCTCACGGGTTTGGGTGATAACGTACCTACAACCTGTGTGAGTACACGTATACCGTCACTGGTGGAGTGATAACGTACCTACAACCTGTGTGAGTACACGTATACTGTCACTGGTGGGGTGATAACGTACCTACAACCTGTGTAAGTACACGTATACCGTCACTGGTGGGGTGATAACGTACCTACAACCTGTGTAAGTACATGTATACCGTCACGGGTGGGGTGATAACGTACCTACAACCTATGTAATTATACGTATACCGTCACTGGTGGGGTGATAACGTACCTACAACCTGTGTAAGTACACGTATACCGTCACTGGTGGGGTGATAATGTACCTACAACCTGTGTAATTATATGTATACCGTCACGGGTGGGGTGATAACGTACCTACAACCTGTGTAATTATACGTATACCGTCACGGGTGGGGTGATAACGTACCTACAACCTGTGTAAGTACACGTATACCGTCACGGGTGGAGTGATAAAGTACCTACAACCTGTGTAAGTACACGTATACCGTCACTGGTGGGGTGATAACGTACCTACAACCTGTGTGAGTACACGTATACCGTCACTGGTGGAGTGATAACGTACCTACAACCTGTGTGAGTACATGTATACCGTCACGGGTGGGGTGATAACGTACCTACAACCTGTGTAATTATACGTATACCGTCACGGGTGGGGTGATAACGTACCTACAACCTGTGTGAGTACATGTATACCGTCAGGGGTGGGGTGATAACGTACCTACAACCTGTGTAAGTACACGTATACCGTCACTGGTGGAGTGATAACGTACCTACAACCTGTGTAAGTACATGTATACCGTCACGGGTGGGGTGATAACGTACCTACAACCTGTGTAATTATACGTATACCGTCACGGGTGGGGTGATAACGTACCTACAACCTGTGTAATACACGTATACCGTCACTGGTGGGGTGATAACGTACCTACAACCTGTGTAAGTATATGTATATCCTCACGGGTGGGGTGATAACGTACCTACAACCTGTGTAAGTACACGTATACCGTCACTGGTGGAGTGATAACGTACCTACAACCTGTGTGAGTACACGTATACCGTCACTGGTGGGGTGATAACGTACCTACAACCTGTGTAAGTACACGTATACCGTCACTGGTGGGGTGATAACGTACCTACAACCTGTGTAAGTACATGTATACCGTCACGGGTGGGGTGATAACGTACCTACAACCTGTGTAATTATACGTATACCGTCACTGGTGGGGTGATAACGTACCTACAACCTGTGTAAGTACACGTATACCGTCACTGGTGGGGTGATAACGTACCTACAACCTGTGTAATTATATGTATACTGTCACGGGTGGGGTGATAACGTACCTACAACCTGTGTAATTATACATATACCGTCACGGGTGGGGTGATAACGTACCTACAACCTGTGTAAGTACACGTATAACGTCACGGGTGGGGTGATAACGTACCTACAACCTGTGTAATTATACGTATACCGTCACGGGTGGGGTGATAACGTACCTACAACCTGTGTAAGTACACGTATACCGTCACTGGTGGGGTGATAACGTACCTACAACCTGTGTAAGTACACGTATACCGTCACGGGTGGGGTGATAACGTACCTACAACCTGTGTAATTATACGTATACCGTCACTGGTGGGGTGATAACGTACCTACAACCTGTGTGAGTACACGTATACCGTCATTGGTGGAGTGATAACGTACCTACAACCTGTGTGAGTACATGTATACCGTCACGGGTGGGGTGATAACGTACCTACAACCTGTTTAAGTACACGTATACCGTCACTGGTGGGATGATAACGTACCTACAACCTGTGTGAGTACACGTATACCGTCACTGGTGGGGTGATAACGTACCTACAACCTGTGTGAGTACACGTATACCGTCACTGGTGGAGTGATAACGTACCTACAACCTGTGTGAGTACACGTATACCGTCACGGGTGGGGTGATAGCGTACCTACAACCTGTGTGAGTACACGTATACCGTCACTGGTGGGGTGATAACGTACCTATAACCTGTGTGAGTACACGTATACCGTCATGGGTGGGGTGATAACGTACCTACAACCTGTGTGAGTACACGTATACCGTCACGGATGGGGTGATAACGTACCTACAACCTGTGTGAGTACACGTATACCGTCACTGGTGGGGTGATAACGTACCTACAACCTGTGTAAGTACACGTATACCGTCACGGGTGGGGTGATAACGTACCTACAACCTGTGTAAGTACACGTATACCGTCACGGGTGGGGTGATAACGTACCTACAACCTGTGTAAGTACACTTATACCGTCACGGGTGGGACGATAACGTACCTACAACCTGTGTGAGTACATGTATACCGTCACTGGTGGGGTGATAACGTACCTACAACCTGTGTGAGTACACGTATACCGTCATGGGTGGGGTGATAACGTACCTACAACCTGTGTGAGTACACGTATACCGTCACTGGTGGGGTGATAACGTACCTACAACCTGTGTGAGTACACGTATACCGTCACGGGTGGGGTGATAACGTACCTACAACCTGTGTGAGTACACGTATACCGTCACGGGTGGGGTGATAACGTACCTACAACCTGTGTAAGTACACGTATACCGTCACGGGTGGGGTGATAACGTACCTACAACCTGTGTAAGTACACGTATACCGTCACGGGTGGGGTGATAACATACCTACAACCTGTGTAATTATACGTATACCGTCACGGGTGGGGTGATAACGTACCTACAACCTGTGTGAGTACACGTATACCGTCACGGGTGGGGTGATAACGTACCTACAACCTGTGTAAGTACACGTATACCGTCACGGGTGGGGTGATAACGTACCTACAACCTGTGTAAGTACACGTATACCGTCACTCGTTAAGTGATAACGTACCTACAACCTGTGTAAGTACATGTATACCGTCACGGGTGGGGTGATAACGTACCTACAACCTGTGTAATTATACGTATACCGTCACGGGTGGGGTGATAACGTACCTACAACCTGTGTAATACACGTATACCGTCACTGGTGGGGTGATAACGTACCTACAACCTGTGTAAGTATATGTATACCCTCACGGGTGGGGTGATAACGTACCTACAACCTGTGTAAGTACACGTATACCGTCACTGGTGGAGTGATAACGTACCTACAACCTGTGTGAGTACACGTATACCGTCACTGGTGGGGTGATAACGTACCTACAACCTGTGTAAGTACACGTATACCGTCACGGGTGGGGTGATAACGTACCTACAACCTGTGTAAGTACATGTATACCGTCACGGGTGGGGTGATAACGTACCTACAACCTGTGTAATTATACGTATACCGTCACTGGTGGGGTGATAACGTACCTACAACCTGTGTAAGTACACGTATACCGTCACTGGTGGGGTGATAACGTACCTACAACCTGTGTAATTATATGTATACCGTCACGGGTGGGGTGATTACGTACCTACAACCTGTGTAATTATACGTATACCGTCACGGGTGGGGTGATAACGTACCTACAACCTGTGTAAGTACACGTATAACGTCACGGGTGGGGTGATAACGTACCTACAACCTGTGTAACTAACGTATACCGTCACGGGTGGGGTGATAACGTACCTACAACCTGTGTAAGTACACGTATACCGTCACTGGTGGGGTGATAACGTACCTACAACCTGTGTAAGTACACGTATACCGTCACGGGTGGGGTGATAACGTACCTACAACCTGTGTAATTATACATATACCGTCACTGGTGGGGTGATAACGTACCTACAACCTGTGTGAGTACACGTATACCGTCACTGGTGGAGTGATAACGTACCTACAACCTGTGTGAGTACATGTATACCGTCACGGGTGGGGTGATAACGTACCTACAACCTGTGTAAGTACACGTATACTTACTGGTGGGGTGATAACGTACCTACAACCTGTGTGAGTACACGTATACCGTCACTGGTGGAGTGATAACGTACCTACAACCTGTGTGAGTACACGTATACCGTCACGGGTGGGGTGATAACGTACCTACAACCTGTGTGAGTACACGTATACCGTCACTGGTGGGGTGATAACGTACCTATAAACTGTGTGAGTACACGTATACCGTCACGGGTGGGGTGATAACGTACCTACAACCTGTGTGAGTACACGTATACCGTCACGGATGGGGTGATAACGTACCTACAACCTGTGTGAGTACACGTATACCGTCACTGGTGGGGTGATAACGTACCTACAACCTGTGTAAGTACACGTATACCGTCACAGGTGGGGTGATAACGTACCTACAACCTGTGTAAGTACACGTATACCGTCACGGGTGGGGTGATAACGTACCTACAACCTGTGTAAGTACACTTATACCGTCACGGTTGGGGTGATAACGTACCTACAACCTGTGTGAGTACATGTATACCGTCACTGGTGGGGTGATAACGTACCTACAACCTGTATGAGTACACGTATACCGTCATGGGTGGGGTGATAACGTACCTACAACCTGTGTGAGTACACGTATACCGTCACTGGTGGGGTGATAACGTACCTACAACCTGTGTGAGTACACGTATACCGTCACGGGTGGGGTGATAACGTACCTACAACCTGTGTGAGTACACGTATACCGTCACGGGTGGGGTGATAACGTACCTACAACCTGTGTAAGTACACGTATACCGTCACGGGTGGGGTGATAACGTACGTACAACCTGTGTAAGTACACGTATACCGTCACGGGTGGGGTGATAACGTACCTACAACCTGTGTAATTATACGTATACCGTCACGGGTGGGGTGATAACGTACCTACAACCTGTGTGAGTACACGTATACCGTCACGGGTGGGGTGATAACGTACCTACAACCTGTGTAAGTACACGTATACCGTCACGGGTGGGGTGATAACGTACCTACAACCTGTGTAAGTACACGTATACCGTCACTCGTTAAGTGATAACGTACCTACAACCTGTGTAAGTACATGTATACCGTCACGGGTGGGGTGATAACGTACCTACAACCTGTGTAATTATACGTATACCGTCACGGGTGGGGTGATAACGTACCTACAACATGTGTAAGTACACGTATACCGTCACTGGTGGGGTGATAACGTACCTACAACCTGTGTGAGTACACGTATACCGTCACTGGTGGGGTGATAACGTACCTACAACCTGTGTGAGTACACGTATACCGTCACTGGTGGGGTGATAACGTACCTACAACCTGTGTGAGTACACGTATACCGTCACTGGTGGGGTGATAACGTACCTACAACCTGTGTAAGTACACGTATACCGTCACGGGTGGGGTGATAACGTACCTACAACCTGTGTAAGTACATGTATACCGTCACGGGTGGGGTGATAACGTACCTACAACCTGTGTAATTATACGTATACCGTCACGGGTGGGGTGATAACGTACCTACAACCTGTGTAAGTACACGTATACCGTCACTCGTTAAGTGATAACGTACCTACAACCTGTGTAATTATACGTATACCGTCACGGGTGGGGTGATAACGTACCTACAACATGTGTAAGTACACGTATACCGTCACTGGTGGAGTGATAACGTACCTACAACCTGTGTGAGTACACGTATACCGTCACTGGTGGGGTGATAACGTACCTACAACCTGTGTAAGTACATGTATACCGTCACTGGTGGAGTGATAACGTACCTACAACCTGTGTGAGTACATGTATACCGTCACGGGTGGGGTGATAACGTACCTACAACCTGTGTGAGTACACGTATACCGTCACTGGTGGGGTGATAACGTACCTACAACCTGTGTGAGTACACGTATACCGTCACTGGTGGGGTGATAACGTACCTACAACCTGTGTAAGTACACGTATACCGTCACGGGTGGGGTGATAACGTACCTACAACCTGTGTAAGTACATGTATACCGTCACGGGTGGGGTGATAACGTACCTACAACCTGTGTAATTATACGTATACCGTCACGGGTGGGGTGATAACGTACCTACAACATGTGTAAGTACACGTATACCGTCACTGGTGGGGTGATAACGTACCTACAACCTGTGTAAGTACATGTATACCGTCACTGGTGGAGTGATAACGTACCTACAACCTGTGTGAGTACATGTATACCGTCACGGGTGGGGTGATAACGTACCTACAACCTGTGTAAGTACACGTAAACCGTCACTGGTGGGGTGATAACGTACCTACAACCTGTGTAAGTACATGTATACCGTCACTGGTGGAGTGATAACGTACCTACAACCTGTGTGAGTACATGTATACCGTCACGGGTGGGGTGATAACGTACCTACAACCTGTGTGAGCACACGTATACCGTCACGGGTGGGGTGATAACGTACCTACAACATGTGTAAGTACACGTATACCGTCACTGGTGGAGTGATAACGTACCTACAACCTGTGTAAGTACATGTATACCGTCACTGGTGGAGTGATAACGTACCTACAACCTGTGTAATTATACGTATACCGTCACGGGTGGGGTGATAACGTACCTACAACCTGTGTGAGTACACGTATACCGTCACTGGTGGAGTGATAACGTACCTACAACCTGTGTAATTATACGTATACCGTCACTGGTGGGGTGATAACGTACCTACAACCTGTGTGAGTACATGTATACCGTCACGGGTGGGGTGATAACGTACCTACAACCTGTGTGAGTACATGTATACCGTCACGGGTGGGGTGATAACGTACCTACAACCTGTGTAAGTACACGTATACCGTCACGGGTGGGGTGATAACGTACCTACAACCTGTGTAAGTACATGTATACCGTCACGGGTGGGGTGATAACGTACCTACAACCTGTGTAATTATACGTATACCGTCACGGGTGGGGTGATAACGTACCTACAACATGTGTAAGTACACGTATACCGTCACTGGTGGGGTGATAACGTACCTACAACCTGTGTAAGTACACGTATACCGTCACTGGTGGGTTGATAACGTACCTACAACCTGTGTAAGTACATGTATACCGTCACGGGTGGGGTGATAACGTACCTACAACCTGTGTAATTATACGTATACCGTCACGGGTGGGGTGATAACGTACCTACAACATGTGTAAGTACATGTATACCGTCACGGGTGGGGTGATAACGTACCTACAACCTGTGTAAGTACACGTATACCGTCACGGGTGGGGTGATAACGTACCTGAGAGCATGTTGAGGACAGTGCCGTACCCGTGGTTCTCAATGAACTGAGTCAGTGAGTTGGACTCGGCTGCTTTCATCATTGCTAGGAAGAGATTATTCTGAGTGTGGTTGAGGTCTTCCGTCACTTTATGAATGAAGTGCAGATCATTCATCGCAGAGAACAGACCACTGTCACGCTTCTGAAATAAGACGATGACAGGCAATAACATAAGTAGAAACCATGATACGGAGGTTTGGTAAGGTTGTGGACTCTAACTATCAGGTCCACAGCCTTCCCATATCCGAGGTTTAGTGACTTTTTTTTTATATCATCAACCGTTTTTAAGTCTAAAAGATGCTTTATATTGAATAGCGTTATAGTGAAGATTCTTGGTACATAGAGTCGCTCATAAAATCCTCCTTTACAGTCTGAAATCTCTGTTAACAGCCTGAAATCACAGTTTACAGCCACATAAATTATACTGATTACTTCAAGCTCACGTACCACATGTGTTAGTGGTCGCACTTTCATCAAAACATTTGCAGTTCATATTCTGATTTATATTTGAAAAAAAATGTGATACAGTGATACAGTTTAGAAAGGTCGTTCCAAGCATCACGTTATATGGCAGGTAGATTGATAAACTGGGTTAGAAGAGGATATTTCGTAAATAGATAGATTTAACTCAGCCCTTTTCAATATGCATTTTATTCTTCTATTTGAGCGTTTCGCTTTTTTCTCGCTACCAGTGTTCAGTTAACCAGCCTATAGCTTTCATAAATTGAATAATAGAAGGGCATTATAGGGTAACTCAACTTTGATCTAAAACATGTTTATTTACCTATTTAACTTTTTACAACAAACTTGACATACAAAAGGATAATTATGATTTGTACTTTATTATTGATTTTTACGTTTTGTAAATTTAAAATAAAATTTACTAGTTATTTTTCGGCTGGTCTGTGAGACCTCGTTAGGGATGATGCATTGCATCACACCACACTCTGCCTCCCCTTGTCCCTCCCCCTGTCCCTCTCTCTTCCCCCATGCCGCTCTGCCTCCCTGCCTCCCTGTCTGCCTCCCCCCATGCCTCCCTGTCTGCCTCCCCCCATGCCTCCCTGTCTGCCTCCCTCTCTCTGCTTCTCTGACTCCCTTACTCTCTCTCTTTCTCTCGCAATTTTCAATGTCGTGTCAAGGACTTGTACTTGTACTCGTAATCGGTAGTGCAATTGGAAGGTTCACCTTCTTTGCAGGAACTGTGACACTCGAACAACCAATTTTATCAAACTTTAGTGTCAAATCATGTGGGCGTATGCTTGTTTGATTGACCACTTGCTTGACAACAACATTAGAACCTATGTCGAAACGTCGCCTTTAAAGAATAAAGAAGTTGTATCTCCATAAAATCGTCTCTATTCTGTTTGTTATGGACTGAAAATTTTGAACTTATGTTGAATAAAACACTTAGACTATTTCTGATAATCCCGTTTCTTACAATCTCCTTTTCAATATTTAATAAAATGGTGATATTTTAAGAATAAATACTTTTCAGAGTCTTAGTAAAAGACTAAATTATATTGAGAACAATTTATTTCAGTCTTCAACATCAAATAATATAATCCTTAATGAGCTTGATGTACTTACACAGGTTGATGAGTACGAATGGCTCTATTTTCTAAAACTATGACAACATATACATATCACGCTATGTACTTGTAACTGCAATATTGTGAATTTAACAAAAATGAATCGATAAATGTAAGCAATAACATGAGAAAAATCATACGCGCATCTTAGGACTGTATCCAGTTGAGCAATCATCATAAGCATAAATAATTGTAAACATTTTGTTTGTTTATCTCTTCATTCAAAAAAAAATGTCGTAAATAAAAAAATAAATCGCGTCATCGCATCATTTTTGTCAGCCTGTAAAGACCAGAAACATTTTTTGTTAGGCCTAACAGTGCATGCTTCATTTTTCGCTGTACGGATATGGCAACTTCATTACTATTGCAGCTGTCGCTTCGTCGTTTGGATTAACGATTACAGGTTAATGGAAGCAATTTATAATAGATACTGCATCAATAGAAAGGGTTACACAAGGCAAAAGTCCTAAACTAATGTAAAAAAATGTGCTAGAGTACCAAGTTATTAAAACAGGTATACTGGATGATGTTAAATCTACATTTTATAGTCCTCATAGGCTATGTCTGTACCTAAGACCTCATTTTATAGTTCCCGAAGATAAGACACACATTGGATTGAAAAGCGTTGTCCCTGTTCTCCTTAGGCGTCACGAAATCACCAACTGAACAATTTGATTTTAATAAGATTGTGCTGGAACTAACTTTACAAAGACAAATGTAGTGTAGACATCAACACTTACCGTATGCTGCTGGGTGGGCTGAGAAAGGTGCTGAATCAACAGAAAACAAACTAGCACTTCATCTCTATTTATGTACAATACAACTTATAAGTTTAAAATGTTAACTGTGTCTTATGACATTAACTTACATCCACAAAAAGGGAAAAAATGGACACAAAACAATATTGGGTACAAATTGTCCATATTAAAATAAATATATTTTTTTTCCTATGAGTATGCAAGTATGTAATGCAAAGATGGCGACAGAACCTTCCCTTTAAGACAACAAATGCGCAATGACCTCTTCTGACGCTTTACGTGATCGTTGGGACGCTGCGTGTGGACTAACACGTTGCTGATGTCGTCATCTTTTCTGAATTAAACGGCCTTGTGTGTGGTGTGCGAAGTTTGTCATAGGAATAGATTAGTGACTTGACATTTCCCCCATGAATGTGTGAATGTGATTTCACCTATAAATTGTTGAAGTCATGGCATGATAATGACACATAGCGAAGCACAATTTGCTGCAAATAACTTTTATTTCATCAATAAAATAAACATTTGTTGTTTCTATTTTACTGATCTTCAAAATGACCTAGAGCTATGCTTTCTTTTGCCCTTGAGTTTATGTGAGTCCAACATATACTGGATGCCACTTGAAACATCTATATACTCACAGCGCCGAGGTAAAACTCAAAATGTGTCCTTTCGTCTTCATCAAGTTCTATGTAAAGAAAAAATATAGTTACAACACTTTGATTTGGGATTAAATATTTCATCAACAGAAACATAGTAACATAAGCATGCATTGATGGGATTATATGTTTGGTTGATGTATTTCTCTCTGACTTTATGTAAATATTGACATAGAAGATAATAAATGAAAACAAGTTTTAAAACATCGAACTATCGATCTGAAAGATATAAACTAATCGATATAAAAAGGCATTCACAGAATGACTTCAGAGAAACGAAGCCATTTGAATAGAATTTTGATCACTTTATAGAGGAAAGGAGAATAGGAAAAAGTCATTTGAGATTTTCCCCCTTAATAACCGAAAGTTATTTAATCACTTATAAAGAGGAGAGGAATAAATAGTAGAGAGTTCAACGCACCGTCTGCCAGATCCAAGATGTTCGCAAAGCCTTTCCTCCCGATGAAGGCTTCAAGGTCAGTGGGCCCTTGTTCGGCCGCCATCACCAACTCTGCGTATGTCACCTGCTGGTCCAGCGTCAGGTGCTGAAAGTGACCTCCGGTTTGGATTTCCTTCAACCAGTAGGAGAAGTCGAGGCTACTGTGGTAATCGTGATGATGTTTTCCAGCAATAACCCCCGCCAATAAGAGAAGGAGGACAGGCAACATGTTGCTGGAGAAAGGAAGAACGTGGTTGAGAGACAGGCATAGATTGGCACTTGGGTCACCCTGTGCCAGCACAACTGCCCTACGCAAAACGTAACTATTGCATGTCTCCATAATGAGTTAAATTCATTCTACTCTAGATTTGATAGTGGTAATTTTTCAGAAGAAAGAAAAAAGGTATTGGAATCACTCCCATCATGTGAGGTGTTGAATATTTCAACAGATGATGTGATCAATTCAGTTGCTAAGATTAATTCACATAAAGCCTGTGGACCCGATTACTTGCTTGGAGTAGTTCTTAAAGAGTGTAGAGTCCAACAGGCTGATATTTTCAAAAGATTTATCAAGAATCATTAAATTCCCATCATGTCCCCATTCTTTGGAAAATGTCAAAAATAATCCCTTTGCCAAAAAAGAAAAACCCCACTGTTAAAAACGACTACAGACCAGTGGCTCTCACCTCTGTTGCTATGAAATGTCTAGAACGAATTGTTAAGGGCTTGTTGTTAAATGATGTGATTGACGTTTTAGACCCATTTCAATTTGCTTATAGAGCACGGCGTGGAGTAGATGATGCAACAACAACACTCTTAAATAGCATCTATAAGCACTTAGAAAATTATAGTTCTTATGTCCGAATAATGTTTGTTGATTTTTCATCTGCCTTCAATACCATTCAACCTCATCTGTTAATTGATAAGTTTTCTCATATGAATGTGAACTCAAATATCATTAAATGGATAAATTCCTTCCTTGTTAACAGACAGCAATTTGTACAAGTTAATAGTGTTAAATCTTCAACTGTAAGTACTTCTCCTGGCGCCCCACATGGTTGTGTTGTTTCACCAATTTTGTTTATCTTGTACACAAATGACTGTTCTTCAAATTCTGATTCATGTTTCACCATTAAATTTTCTGATGATGCTGCAGTGGTAGGCCTAATTAGAGAATCGGAATTTGCTTATAGATCTGAGATGTTAAGATTTATAGATTGGTGTAAAGCTAATTCTTTATATTTGAACGTTCAAAAAACTAAGGAAATGGTTATTAATTTTAGAAGAACTAAGTCTACATTAGATGCTGTAAGCATTGATGGAAATGATATAGAAAGAGTAAATGAATATAAGTATTTGGGTACTATCCTTGATTCTAAACTCTCCTGGAATAAGAACACTGAGAAAATATATAAGAAGGGACAGCAACGTTTACATTTCCTGTGGAAACTTAAACATTTCAAAATTGACCAAACCATCATGATGTTATTTTACAGAACCTTCATTCAAAATGTCATAACGTTTAACTTTTTAAGTTGGTTCGGAAACCTGTCTGTTCAAAACAAAAACAAATTGGCAAAAATCGTTAATACGGCTTCTAAAATCATTGGGCTTCCTATTGAAACTATCGGCAGTTGTGATGAGCAGCAGTTATCCAAAAAAGCAAACAAAAGTTTAGGTGATTCTACGCATCCTCTTTTTTCGGAATATTCAATACTACCTTCTGGACGTAGACTGCGAATGCCGACTTTTAGAACAAACAGGTTTCGCCAATCATTCATTCCTTGCAGCATTAGAGAAATAAATTCTGATAAGTGCAATGTTGCACGATAAACACTTTCATGTATAGTATATTCTAGTCTCTGTAAACTGTGTCAATATGTATTGTTTTGAATGATATTTGTCTGTTTTGTATGCTTGAGAATTGTAATTATACACAACAAATTTCCCTATTGGGACAATAAATATTATCTTATCTTATCTTATCTTATAATTGGCTGATTTAAACCTTGCAGTATATCCCCCACTTTCCATGATAAGATAGTCCTAAAATTCCTAAAAATTAATTATCTAGTAACTTAAAAGTTTACACTTTCAACTAGTTGACACACATAAACATTCCATAACAGATAATGGAACGAGGATGAGTATGAACTCACATATCATGCATACATTTATTGCATAATGTTTTACATTTAAGTTACAATTTGTTTATCGTTATATTTGTCAAATGCTGTTCAACTTGCTTCTACATATTATATGTAAGCACATTTCAGCACATTTCAGCACATTTCAGCACATTTCAGCACATTGTTAGTAAATAAACTGAAAACTCCAAGAAACGTCATCACGATTTCAAAGCAGCAGTCAGAACGAGACGAGTTTGATTGTTTTCGATAGGTATATGTTTTGTGAATAAATATTCACAATATCACCAGAGTAAGATGCATTTATTTGTATGTCTTTTCAAATACACTTTGGGTGCTGCATTTCTTTTTTTAAACGTTGAAATTTAATCATTAAAAGATGTCATCTACATAAATAACCTTCTTCAATTTAAATTTGTTGATGCATCATTACTGTAGGACGTCATAAAACATGCCAAAATAAATGTTTACACTCGAATCTCATCTAGTTAAGGAGATTAAAAAACGACGATTTCTTTACTGTTTCAAATTTAGTTTAGTTTGCGCATGAAGACATTATGTAACGATGTTTCAGTTATATTTAATACTCGTTGATTGAAATATCTTGTACGTTGTATGATGACGTTTCTTGTGTTCGTGGGTGTATGGATTGTTCTGAATTGTTGTTATCAACTCATAAGATATAACTCAAAATAAAATGTATTTTCTTCCTGAAAAGGATGAATGTTGGTGTTTACAAATGCTTACCTTCTTTTTGATGAATGAAATGCCTTCTTTACCTTGTCACGAAAAAATAGGTTGTAGAACACGGAGTGGTTCTTTATATATGGTCACGTGGACTCCAAATATTTATCTTATCGTAATCTTAACATTTTTCTAGGTTATGTTAAACCCTATAAATGAAAGACATCAAAATATGAAATTGGCACCGAAATATTATATAGTTTATCCTATCAAATAATTTAAATGCCTTTTGGTTTATAACAAAGGAAACCACGATGATTTCCTTAATTTCAAAAGGAACCCGAATGAGGTTACCTTTTAAAAAATATTTTCATTGTACATATCAGGCGTTATTAGAACTGGAAATGTACTTGTTTATTTCTAAAATGTACTTCATCACCCAAGTAGGAATCAAAGATCTTCTCAATTGGAAAGCAGCCAAGAATGTACCCTTAAAGTTGTCAATTTCTTATTGCATCTATTTTATTATATATATATAAACCCAAGAAAAGGCAGTTAGATAATATCTGCTTCTTTACAACAATCTTAGACAAGGACCCATATATATAGGACCAGGACCAAGATAGTGGATCGTAAGTGCCATACATTAACATTGACTTACGACTACCTTACCACTAAGACTGCTTCAAAAATATGGGCCCTGGGCTATATGGTATAAGGATCTATACCTAAACGTCCCAGTTGTTACAGAAGATGAACTTGAATAAAATTCCTTGTCTTCTCTATACGTTTTCTCTAGAATGTCTCTCAAGCAGTTGTATGACTGTTCCTTTGAGATATATGTCATCAATTTATGCTAAATTTTCTTCTTAGTGAATACTTTATTAATTATCTCAAGGTTCAGAAACTAATGGGTTAGGAACAGATATTAAAAGCGGCTGTAGAACTCTTCAAAAGCTTGGTGGTGGCTTCATTTACTGAAATAAGGGCATTGTCACATTAGGTGTCCATCACATTTGCTAGCAACCTCGAGTGATGGTTTATAAACATGTTCTCGGTCAGCACAAACCACTGGACATCTGTCCGTCGACTTTAATAATTTAAGATTTTAATAGGATTCATATAGATTAATCTGTATTAAATCTTGACACTGACAATTGATCTAATCAACCGATCAGCACGCACTATGATAATGAGGAACAGTGCGACGCTACACTAGCACATGAAAGTTAAAGGTGTGCAGCAATACTGAAAGGGACATGAAGTATATTGTTAGAGTCCCATTTCGTTAAATATTATAAATGGTGTTATTCTATCGAGAAGTACCGACTTTCTGAAAATTATCATTCAGTATCGTGATAATATAAATGTGAAAGTCGCAATTTGTAATAGAAAACCGGACAGTGGCGCACGCCAATTGGTCAAGCGTAATTTTGAAAACTTACCTTTAACAGATAAAAATACAGATGTTGGTTGGTAATGTTTAATCGGTCATATAACTACTGTGCATACATATGGGACGTGTAATTTCGGTTCTTATAATTGGCGATAGGATATGAATATGCATGTCAAGTGAAATTATTTGAACTTAAATCAGTATATGTGGTCTTCCGGCAGGTATGAAAGGCACATATAATATTATGAAACATACTCAATGGCTCTTTGAATTAGCCAGTGATGAAAACTGGCGCAAGGTGTGAATTGCGAGGGAAGTTGACCTAATTCTAGCGCAACATTGTTAGTTATATCTTTAAAGATGGAATCTCATGCACTGTGTTATGACCCTTTATTTGGCTTTTTTTCATAACTGCTGTATTTTTATAAGTGCGGATTTATATTCAAAACATTTCACCCGGCTTGCATATTCGACCCCAACCTAACAAATGACATTTAAATGACATTCGCAGAAATAAGTCGATAAAATGTATTCGAAAAATAATGTCACCAATAGTAAAACACCCTTCTCTCTTCGTAAAATCAAGTTAAAAAATGAGTGTACATGGTTCGCTAAAGCCAGGGGAATCGTTTTTGTCATTGAAAATAATAAAATGTGTTCACAACAAAATGGCCGCCATGCAATTTCTGCCTCATACGCAACACCGTGATTATCACTACGGCTAATTAGTTAGTGTAATATGATGTTTTACCCTCTAAAGTAAACTATCATTATGAATTGGAAATTTAAAAAAATAAAATTAGCAAAAAACGTGCTACTGCCCCTTTAACAGTTCTCGGTGAAACACGAACTGCGGCCTAAATTTTATGCAGATGCCAAATCCCACGTCCCATTTACATATACACCAAGATATGGCCTATTAGAAAAATACTAACTCCAACCTGTCTATCATGTGCTTCAAATAATACATATTTCAAGAATTACTTTCATAACCCACCAGCCGCGGTACAGTGTCTGGTTTGCAATGGAAATCGTGATTTTACAACTTTTAAAACAAGATTTCATAGCATTAGTTAGCAGTACTTCTAAAAAAATAACAGCATTAAAGGGTACCCCACTCCTCCGGATCCGCCTTTCATCACATTCAACAATCTTTCTTACAACGTTTGCAATATTTGTCATAATCTTTAATGATGCATAAACCCGAAAATGGATTTCAAACATCGGTATCCCTAGGCACTTAGACCTGCCTGTCGTTATGACTTCATGTGAAAGAGAACACAGATAGAACGATGATATGTTTATTCTCTTCCCACAGAGGTTACTCCTTCAGATTTCCGATCCTAACCTCTGTTCTACATCGCTTGAAAGCGAGAGCAACAAGGTAGTGTCCTGATTGGTTGCGATTGAATCTAGTTGTGCAATCATTGACGCCGTTGTAAAAGTGACATTTGCTAATAAAATTTGCTGATCAAATAAACGTAGGATAAAAGTTTTTTCGTTTAATGTGTTTTCCTCGAAATATGCCATTTGATTTTGCGAAAACTATTGATCATTAACATGCTTATAAACAAAGTTAAAGTGAGCGCAGCTCACATACCACCGCCTGTAGTCTGATCGCTTTCATACAGTATAAATAAATTGGAAAATAAAATCTAGTCATTCATGTCAATGAATGACAATGATCTTTTCTAATGAAAATATGTTTTGAAATTATTTGAACCGTGGACTTTAAACCAATAAAAGGCACAACAATACCATATAGGTAGACAACATCCATATTGAAGTTTTCAAATTACATAGTTTTTGAGTTATGCTGCAGAAATGACACAAATGACAACATTTAAAACATTATTTGGCATACTAGCACCATATAGGTTATTTCCATACCAAATTTGAAGTTTTCAAGTCAAATAGTTTTTGAGATATGCTCCGGAAATGAGACAAAGTCCAAAAATCAGACCGTTTTTGGTCAAAATTTCAAAAATTATTTGGGCCTTGGAGTTAAGACCCATAAAAGGCACAACAGCACCATTTAGGTTAGTTCCATACCACGTTTGAAGTTTCAAAGTCAAATAGTTTTTGAGATATGCCTCTGAAACGATTTCGGACGGACACGCGCACGCACGGACGGACGGACGGACACGCGGAGCGCTATATACCCCCGACAACGTCGTAGCGGGGGTATAATAAGGAAGACTAACTCAGAGACATCTTGTTTATAGAAGAGTTTATTGAAATATATTATACGATTTATGTACATATTGCACGGAAGATTTAGGCAATAACGTTTGCACTGAACGTGACTTGTATTTATTGTACAAACTTTGGAGGTGCAAAAAGGTTAAAATTCGAGTTTTTCTTCCACATGTTCCTTCGTCGCAATGATCTCAAAAAGCTACTGCCTCTCCACCCTCTGCGCAAGCGTAGCCCTCGCTTCCGCTTTGTGGAGTTCCTCTTCCGGCTGAACGCTGGCGGTGCTGGTGGGGACGGAGGACCGAAGCCGGGGGAAGACGCTTTGTCAGTTGACCGATAGCTGGGGTGTCGGGAACTCCCTATACCGGGACGAAGAGCGGCCCCTGTGTTGCTAGCTGGTCCTTGTCCGGCGTTAGTCCCGGGGGGACCGTAGTGTCTACCAATATTTCCAGGGGGGTGACTTGGCGGCCATCCTCCCGGTGGGTCGCCCCCAGCAGGCCAGCCCGGGGGTCGAGACTGGATGGGTCGGGGTTCGTTGATGGCCGGGGGTAGGGGTATAAGAGGGGGACGACCCCGAGGGAGAGCGTTGTACTCCTCCGGAGTCATGAGACCGAGGCACTGGTCCCGGGTGAGATCCTGGTCCCCCATGTGGCACCCGCCTTCAGCGTCTACCCAGGGCGGACAGGATGGCAGGCTGGAGTACACACCTGGGGGTGGAATGATATAGGCCTACTGATTATCGTTGTGTCGTCTTTACAGTTGATAATTCCAATGGTCATATTATACAGCCAACATTTATTACGTCACGTTGGATCTCCATCACATCATACCAACGGGACGTGCTGTAATCGTAGAATTATTTTAAAAACGTCAGGAAACAATATTGTTGACGTTAATTTACACCCACAAAGTGTTAAGAGTAACACACACGATGTTTATTATGAGAAACTTTAAATTCCAACTAATGTCATCCTGGAAACCAGGGTACTTTGTTTCGCTCGCTTCTCTTTGAAACAGGTGGTTTTGAAAGAGAAGCGGGCGAAACAATATACCTTGGTTTCCAGGATGAACTAATTCAGCTTTTGAATAAAAAACGTTATATTTTCTGTTTCCAAAATGAATTTGCACATGTAATTAGAGCACTAAATGAAAACCTAGACTAAATATTCGGGTTCACAAGCAATCAATACCATTACGAAAGGTGCTTTAAGTGCAGAGATTTGTTTAAATATGTACTGTATTCTTAACATATTAAGATGAAAATTTCTATATCCTTATACGTCTTTGATGAAATAAATTGGTACCATGTAAACGATTTTGAAGTTTTAATATATTTACTTTGAAATGAACATTTCTATATCCTTATACGTCTTTGATGAAATAGATTGGGACCATGTAAATGATTTTGAAGTTTGAATATGCTTACTTTGAAATTAACAATTCTTTATCTTTATACCGTCTTTGTTGAAATAAATTGGAAACAAGATAGGCACTCACCTCCCATGACCTCTGACCCCTGTACACACGCTGCAACATAATAACACATAGATGACTCGTGGTACTGGCGTGATATCAATTAGCAACTTGACATAGATAACGTGGCGAATTGACACGTTTAGATTTACACATTTGAATTTTAACTATTAAATTCTACATAAAATATTTGCTGTCAAAGCTCATATTGTCTACATATTTCGATAACGAGTACACAAATTTTGCTGCCATGATGTCAAATTTAACTTAAGACACAAGTGTAAAAGAAGCATGTGAAAACATGCTCAAATAAAATGTAGACTTCTTCGCAATCTGTATCATTGACCAAGTTTGACCAACATATTTGCGCTAACATTGGCTTGTAACTGTATCAATTGGAATATTCGCACAAGAGCATAGAACTATGGATGTAGAGTAAGCTTATGCAAATTGTTCGAATCGTATGAAACCAAAGGTAAAATGTTAAGTCGTTATCTGAAGACACGCACCTGGACGGTCTCCCCCCGGAGCCATGAGACGCAGGGAGGGGGAGGAGAGAACCAGTCCATACTGCACCTGCAAAGAAAACACAGGTATCAATATACAAGTACAACCAATATACAAGTACAATCAATACTTTAGTACAACCAATACATTAGTACAATCAATATATTAGTATAATCAATATACATGTTCAACCAATACATTAGTACAGGTTAGGTGAGGTGAGGTGAGGTGACTTGGGGTTTAACGCCGCTTTCAAGAGTATTTCACTTATATCGCGGCTGCTAGTATTATGACAGTGAGAAAGTCCGCAACGCCATGTGGCTATGCATTGCGGTGAAACCTTCGAGCAACGGCTGGAACTAGCGAACCATGGGTGGTACTACACTGAAATTCAGTGTAGCATTGCACCCAAACCTTACTGCGTGTAGAACAATTCTCTACTGCAGACAAAGTTGCCGTGTCCCTGGCGGGATTCGAACCCAGGACCTGTTGACCCGAAGCCGAACGCGCTAACCACTGCGCTATCCCGCCCTACATTAGTAAAATTGGTACATTAGTATAATCAATATACAAGTGCAATCGATGCATTAGTATTACCAATACATTAATTAGCATCAATATAATCAATATAGTTTAGTACAGCCACTTCATTAGTACAACCAATATACAAGTACAATCAATATACAATATACATATATATAAATAAAATCATATAATCTATGTCCGTGGATCTATGGGAATACAATACAAGAAGTTAAAGAGAGGAGTACCCTGTCAGATCGTTCAAGAACGTCTACGGGATCGGCGGTAATGATAACATCACACGGGAACTATGTACAACGTCAAAGTCAATCTCGTTTTGATACGTGTTCACGTCGAATGGTTTGATACAATGTCTTAGAAATATCGGACCACGTACAGTTACATACAGATACACTTTATGTCCGTATTTAGCACACTGAATACACACTGAAATCCCAAAGAACCAAACGGATGAAGGTAGAATAGTAATTAAAGTGCATGGACTTATTTCTAGTCTATCTTTTCACAAACTGTTGAGGTTTATTTATTTAATTCAAGAGGTAGGTAACCTCTCTGTTGACCCGAGCAGCTTGATAAATAAATGGAATGAACAGCCCCCTGTCTAAGAATTGACGCAACTGTCAAAATATCTTTTATGGGATTATTGAAACCCTCGCATTGGAAGTGTCCCTTTAAATCATCCCTACATTTAAATAACGACATAAATTATTTTGTTTGCATTTTTCAACACTTTTCTAAAAATTGACAATAACAGATAACTAAATCGACTATGCAAACAGTCAACATCGATACAGAAAGTCATGAATTCTCGCGACTGCCAGATATATCTTATCTTTGAGATAGGTTTGTGACGCGAACTCGCAGTGCAACTGTCTCCTTTCATTGCCAATGTCACCAGCTGTATTACAATCTACTAGGAGAATCTAGACTTCATTCTCTTCACATAAACACAAAATGGAAAGACCAAGAAAATAACATTAATAACATCGTTGAGTTATCTAAAAGAAGAACATATGTCATAGACAGATCTTTCCACGTCGTAAAACTATCGTAACAAGCTTGTAGATTTGCACCGTCACGGATCATAAGGCAAGAATATGCAATGGACAAATCAAATATATCCTGCACACTGTCCGTATCATCTCTCAAGGAATGGTGTTAATGTGCACTGCGTTCTAGAATTTTAACAGTCACCTAGGTTTACTCTACACTAAACAAATGGACGGTCTTTTTTTGTGCGTTATGAACTTGAACAAGGACAATATTTTCAACATGTTCAGTTTACCAGAGACAGAATATAAAAACATTTTTGCGCTGTGGTAAGACTAAAGATGATGTGTTCATCTTTGACTTATGCTTTCTTTAGACGCAAATACTAAATGTATTATAAAATATATGATCAAAAGTATGAAAATACAGCAATTAAAAAATAATCCATAGACTAAATTTTAGTGTTCCAGTTACTTAGTTATCATAAATGTTAGCACAGTCACTTCAATATGAAATCATTTTGCATTTAAATACAGTAGAGAAATATCCCTGAAGGAGTTTTCTGAAAAGCAAAAATCTGAAAACATTTTCTCGATTGGGCTACAATGCAGTAGACAATAATCTAAAAAGCATCTTGTCCATAACGGGACGTCGAGGAGACCAAAACATGACAGGGTGTAGAAATGCGAGCCAGGAAATGAACCGAGACTGCTATGGGATGAACAAAGAAGCAGGAAATGAACAGAATGCTATGGAATGAACAACGACAAGGACATTACAACTAAAATGGAGCGGGGAGCAAACTGCTTCCAGATAAGTTATCCAACATCATTACACTGGGTACATCTAACATAGAACCATATTACACAGGGGAATTATACACTATTACCATACTTAATGCTAATCATTATTGTACGAATTAGACATGGAATTTCCTATCCAGAACCAACACAGTATAGCACAGGAATGATGGATTTAACAATATGTTAACTTTCGCGTTTGATAGTTTATAAAGTTATATGTCTAATTTAGGCAAAACACGTCAACTATAGCCAACGGCTCAATTTATGAAACAGGATAAAGCAAAATGACGGAAAAGTGCAAAATGAATGAAACAATTAAAAAAGGATATGTACATTCTATATCACACATCCTTCATGGAAAACACTCATGGTACATTCACATCATTTAAGAAGGAAATTATACACATGAACTTAACGCCTCACATAAGTAAAACCAATATGATACTTACAGCAATAAGGAGGACTGCACACACTGAAGCTGCCATGCTTCCAGAAGGATGAAGAGAGTCTGAACAAGCTATGTAGGTATGTAGGTTCTCATTGATGAATGAAATGCCTCTCTCTATGGCGGGACGTGTTTATATAATCCCCCTGTCTCGCTGCCCACAGAGTGGAAATTCATCACTTCCGGTAAGCGTGCTGCAGGGCCGCAATGTCAAGTATTTCACATTGTGAAGCAAATGGCAGAGTTGAGAAGAGTTGTTAATTCTTTTGACATGTAAACAGCTTTGTTTAACTCGAACAAGCCAAATAACACACCAACAAACTGCTTTATTTATAGTTTGACAAGAAGGGAGGTTTACAGAAAGTGTTCTATAAATACAAACGCTATGTGAACCTCATGCGTGATTACATAACGGTCGCCCATGAAGAGAAACAACCTATCAAATATATGTAGCAGCTAGAGTCCGTAGCGAGATTGTTGAATAAAACAGCATGCTAACAACTCTTAAATGTATTCAAGTTAACTTAAAAAGGACAGAGTGCAAATATTTCAAGAACTCTGAACGGAATTTATTCTGAATTATTCTAGAGAATATCCGTATTCGAAGACGTTGGTAAAGTAAATCAAACACTATTTCAGTAGCTATTCTATGTCTTACAAGATGACTAAGTTCTTGTATTTCCGATCCTTTCTGTTTATTTTGTGCAATGCATAAGCAACTTGAAACCCAGGACTCAACTTCAAGTACCCGTTTCCGGTCTTGGAGTGTCTTTCATTCTGCGGAGTCTCCCGAGACATACCGGAACATTCCGAGGTGGATTCCTGACAGTGACAGACATACTGCCACGCCCTCTTCTCACCACACCCATATGGATATGTGGGATGGAACATTCCCCGTGTGGGTGTTTCTTCAAACTGTTTAATAAATCACGCAACCTGTATCAAAACAAAGATAACACGAAGATTACACATAATAACAGTATATGTGACGTAGGAGATATGTGCACTTCCACCTAAACAATGATACGCTCTCGAAGAATCACGTGACAGTGCAATTGTTCAGGATGTTCCGGAATAAACAGAATATCATTTCGCTGAATAGCACGTAGTATTTGATAACATTTATTTCATGCAGATGCGTGATCACATGCTGAACAATGAAGAGTAACCGTGAACGTCGTTTACCTCATGTGTGACGTAGGAAATACATGTACAGTTCCGGAGTAAACACAATATCGTACCATCTCGTTAGATAGGACTGAGCATTTGACAGTGTTTAGTATAGAGATGCTAATTCATGATCGTATATGTAGGAGTAGGCGGATGTCGATAGTGTGTAACGATATCTATCAATGTTATATGATGAGTCAGTCTGATTAAAATTAACGATTTTCCGAGGAATTAAAATTGCAAATAGTGCATCTACGAACTCATATCGTTCAGAGGTTTCCACGCCAAACTTGTGGCGAGGAATCCCGGTAGATGCATTATTGTGGCGAGGAATCTACAGAACCTGTTCGTATCCCGGTAGATGCATTATTTTGCAAATTTTATTCCTCGGAACAAGGTCGATTTTAATCAGACTGTATGATGAGTGGTGTATAACGATGTCTACTTAGTATATTATGTGTGGTGTTCTCCCGCTACCATCGATGGTTATCGTATGTTTACATGTATAATATCTTTATCACTTTTAATAATCTCTCTAATAACGGTGGATTCCGTACTTTAAAAATTATAAACGATCGGAAGCATCAACTACTCGTAAATATAGCAAAACAGCCATTAGTTGCATATTGACATCGCTGATATCATTGTTTCATTAAAAAAATGTCAAACCGTATTTTCTTAGAACCTGGTTTAAGCATTTCTATGGCGTTATTTGAATCTTAGTCCCTAGCAATTTCATGCAGTCTCAAGCTTCTTAAAATGGTAGATTGTAGCTAATAGACGCAAAATGCCAGAAAGTGTTTTGGGGTTATTGTGTCCAGGTTCTATCTGCTATTAAACCTGCCAATATAGGGACAATGATTGTTTAATGTGAGATACCCAACAGAGTTAACAGGAAGCATATGAACGAAAATGTCGCACTCTGGCACTGTGCGAACGTACTTGATACCTTAAAATCTGAAAACATACGGAGTTTTTAAAACAGAGAAATAAAATATATATAAACAACCGGGCAAAAGAAAGTATATACCTTAGTTGGTATGATTTTCAATTACAAATATCTTGAGTTTTCGACGTCGTACTCTAAAATTGAATGGTGTATGTCTTTAATCACCAGTCAATGAAAATACGTCTACACTGCTTTTAAATTTAAAAAATACAATATTTTAAATTTAAAAATTCTTCAAAAATATTTTGGATAAATGACAACTGTTTATTGACATATAAGACATATTCTCTGTGAAAATCAATATGCCCCATTCTGTAAACATTTACATCATTTTAAACATGTAAATTTCATTACTTTCCCCTGTCTGCAGTAAACAAAGATATTGATAAGATATTTACCAAACAATAACCAATCACCACCAAAACCAAAACTGGCTTTTGTATCGTGCAATAATCAAATGAATCTATTTTCTTTAAAAGTATTGAATAAATCGAAACGAAATGAGGTGTGTATTTTCATTTGCCCGGCAGTTTACATTCAATGTCCACAAACAGTGTCCGATTCTGAAAACAATGTCATCGTTGGGTACAGTCAGTGTTTAACATTTAACGATTCTCAAAAATCAAATGTGAAAACTCTCCACAGCATGGTAAAAGAAGACTTGACGCTCTCTCTGTGTGAAGTAGTCTTACATTCATAGTCTGAAAACGGTATTTATTCGTAAAAATATCACTATTTTATTAATATATAATAATAAAATATTTAGTCTTAGACTACACTTGAAGCTATGTAGGTAGGAAATAACGAGACCTGCCATTGGTGGGTGTAAGGTTGATGATGAAAGAATTACTGAATCCACAACATCTAGCAGTAAAGACAAAATGATCATGGAACTTGTCAACATGTGTTTCTCTACCAGTGGCAGTCGTGGTTCACATATCTTGCAAACTTGGTGAATATTCGTAAGCGGCTACCTCTTCAGAATGTGAACCATTGACAGAAAGGTCGTTGACAGTAGACATGTTCCAGTGTCTAATGGCTTTTAAAATGTCAGTTTAGATTCATGAAAAGTTCAAAAGGCGGACCCATCGGTTGACAAAAGCACTCGTGCAATGCAAGCTGCAATCTGTACTGATCATGTACATAGCCACCCTCTGAGAGAGTATATAGCTGTCTCTTTATGCGAGGAGATTGCTATGTGACATTTACATACAGTGTATCATAGATAATGAGGTGAATGAAATGGATTCATACTTAATGACACATAACTATGGAATAATACCATATGTTTTTAAAATTTTTTTTGGTGTTTCTACTTATCGAGTCATAGGTCTCGATTGTAAATCAACATTTAAATAGTGTAGCTCTTTGGGAGTCAGTTAGTCCTGCCCAAGACTGTGTACACAATAAGAGCCTTTGATGCAGTCTAGGTTCTTATTTCGACAAGTCTAGATAAATTATTCATGTATATCTATATATGTTTTCATTGATTCATATTGTTGTATTCGTTCATTGATTCTTATTGTCGTATTCATTCCATTATTCGTATTGTCATATTTATTCCTCGATTCTTATTGTCATATTCATTCATTGATTCATATTGTATTCATTTACTGATTCATATTGTCGTATTCATTCATTTATTCATATTGTATTCATTAATTGATTCATATTGTCATATTCATGTATTGATTCATGTTGTATTCATTCATTGATTCATATTGTCATATTTATTCCTCGATTCATATTGTCATATTCATTCATTGACTCATATTGTCGTTTTCATTCATTGATTCATATTGTCGTTTTCATTCATTGACTCATATTGTCGTATTGATTCATTGATTCATATTGCCATATTCTTGTATTGATTCATGTTGTCGTATTGATTCATTGATTCATATTGTCGTATTCATTCATTGATTCATGACTGTGCAATCTCATGCTTACAATCCTTGTAACGTTTCTTAACGTAACGAAACGTCCCGTGTCCTGTGATGGTCACTGATTCACCCATTCATCGTATACCTTCTCTAGTCTGGCATCCAGGCCCCTAATTATTTAGGAGCCGAGGCAAGTGTACAACGAGGCAAGTCTACCGAGCTCAGTATGAAATTGAACATATCCCAAAGCCTCCTTTTTATTTCAATATCATTTTATTCACATTTAAAAACTTTAAAGAATCATATCAGAGTTTAAATATTAGACTACCGATAAGTCTACTGCAACGCAGTAACTATAACTGAATGTGCTGACAAGTCATCCAGACCGGAACTGCGTTGACGTCCATGTGTAAGATGCATATACATGTTCATCAATACAGTTGTCTTCACGTTACATCTTCCACCTTGAGTTTTCCTATCAAGGAATACACTAGTCAGTACACGTATTCGGTCATTCAGAAACCCTTGTGAAGACTGAAGCGAGACTCCCCCGTGTGTTGTAGTTACACTTTGGACAATGATCTCTAAATGTTGATCTCATATTCTGATAGACTTTCCTACAACTTCCATAGGAAAAGACCCAAATATAGTCCTCAAAATCTTTTTCACTTAAATATAATCATTAAATACGAAATTAAAAATCACCGAAGTATCGTCTATTTTAATCTAAGACATTTCAGACTAAAGAAAAAATCTTTTAAAAATGCACCTAATTGATATTATCTTGTCAGTGCCATGCATTAAAAGAAACGCAACAAGAGGTCCTGAACCGTGTTTGTTATAATTTCGTGCAAAAACATACACGGTTTGTGTTTAAATAATGTTACTATGTTAGGTATGCCTAAAAATTTAATCTGATGACCAAACGCACCAACAATAAGACATTTGCCTATTAAACACTTCCAACCCAAATCGTTCTTTTGTCTGCAATAAGTAAATTTCGAAAATTACGTTTGACTAGTTTGACTAATTAACGCGCACCAGCCGCGGTTAATCGTCCGTTTTTTTGATGAAATTGAGATCCCAATTTTTCTACATTATAGTGTTACTATACCTGTTACCATTAAAGTAATTATTTCCAGCAAAATCTTAGGAATATTCATTAGTCGTTAAAACAGGTTGATCATTCATAATAATATTGTACTTATAAATAATAAAATAAATAAATAAAGAGGTGTTTTATAAAAGAAATATATGGATATTATTTTAAAGACATATCTTATGGATGGCATTTTCCAAGCAGATTGTATCTTAGAATTAAGAAAGTAGATATATTGCTCTTTGTTAACAGATACAAGAAATGCTTAAAGTGACAGATGGACTTTTACGTACACTTCAAGGGAATGTACATTCTTAAATAATGTGTATATGTTGAAGAAACAGGTGAACAAATAGAGCGCGTTCATGCTGAAGTCGAAACATAATTGAGTTCTTTTCTCAATATAATTGTTATGTTAGAGGGTAAAACACGTAATTACACGACCCGATAAACCGTATCGATAGATAATGGTTATACGTACTGAAAGAAAATTGTTCGACCAGAGGTGTGGAACTCTTCAGTGGGAGAGGTAGATGTGTAGGTCTCATGCGACTTTGAGAGTTCAGACAGCAAGAGGAATGGTGTCATAATTAAAACTAAAAGCTACATCGCCTTTAAGTTGTGAATGTAATGAGACAGTATACATGACACTGTAGAGAATGTGATATCTATACTATTACAAGTATTCGTGAGTCGTGTAAACATTTCTCATACATGATAAAAGTGAAAAGGAAAAGGGTAGGAAAAGGAACCTAATTTAAGTAAATGGTACACTAATGAATGAAATCACATGATAGTTACACTAAACTGTCTTTCTGTATAATCTCAGAACTAATGGAAAGTCACCATAAACATCTCATCGCCTGTGTTTCTGTCCATCGAAATAGCGTGAATCTTCTACAATACTGCATAAAATGTATAACTGAATGAATCAATGGTGACATTGGAAGTGGATTTGTTCAGAGGATAGTAGATTTCAATCATAAAAAGTGCCTTTAAAAGACTTTTCTCCAATGTAGCTGTACTTCTACACCAACTAACTTCACACATACTCTGAGACTGGGTTGATCCTGACTGACGGTTTTGTCCGAATACAATGTCATAATGATAATAATGGATACTTTTTATATAACCCACAAATCTCCACGTTGTGGACTCAGCGCGCTTCCAACAGTATTACCCTGGTCACCTCCTCCACATGTTACACCAGGTACCCACTTTCTGCTGGGTGAACAGAGGCACACGTTGAATAAAGGCACTTAAAGGTACATCCATTGTGTTGTTGGGGTCACATATTCCAAATGTTATAAATGGTGTAACTTTATCGAGAAATACCGACTGTTACCAAAAACTACCATTTTGATGATAGTCGACTCAGTATATTGGCGAGATGAAGGTAAAAGTAGTGATATCTGATCGAAAACCGGACAATGTACCGCGTGTGGCGCGCGTCAATGAGTCAAACGTAATTTTTGAATCTTATTTATAACAGACAAAGTGATGAATTTGGGTTGATCATGTTTACTATGTCATATAACTACTGTGCATGTAAATTGGACGTGTAGTTTCGTTTTCTGCACATGCATAATGATGTTACTATATTTTAATTGGAAACTAGTAATTATGCTATATTTGGTGATTGGGGATGAATATGCAAGCCGAGTGAATTTATTTGCACTGTAAACAGCACATATGGTGACTGGGAATGTATTAAAGCCTAATAACATTTTATTAAACAAAATGAATGCACCTTTAACCAGGGTGACCATAAGTCTTTTCACTCATGTCTCAGTGTGGGGCAGGGAATCACCCTTCAAACTCTCAGTTAATTCAGCAATGCAGCAGGTAACCCACCCAGTGCTACTGGCAGCATGTTTGAGAAGCCAGATGATGTGGTGACTGATCTGGCCATGGTACGGGATGTTGTGTGATGGGATCTGGTTCTAGTTTGGGTTGGCGTGTAGTGTCTGGTGTAGGTGGTGATGGTCTTCTCTACAAGTTGTTTTGGATGGCCGTTGAGGGTGATGAACGTTCTTTTGAGATTGTCTAGTTGAGCTTTTTCTACGTTATTTACTACGGGAATACATCAAATTTAGAGGATATGTTTGGACAATTTGTGACAGGTCAGGGATGAGAAACTGTATATATCAGCCTCCATTTACCTTTGAGAGTGTGAGAGTCACCCGTACAATCACCACAACCTGTCTAGATTTCATAGAGGTTAGGTGAGGTGAGGTGAGCTTTCAAGAGTATTTCACTTATATGGCGGCTGCTAGTATTATGGCAAGGAGAAAGCCCGCAACGCCATGTGGCTATGCTTTGCGGTGAAACCTGCGAGCATCGGCTGGAACTAGCGAACCATGGGTGGTACTACGCTGAAATTCAGTGCAGCATTGCACCTAAACCTTACTGCGTGTAGAACAGTTCTCTACTGCAGACAAAGTTGCCGTGCCCCTGGCGGGATTCGAACCCCGGACCTAGGTTTAATAGAAGGGAGGAGGCACTTCTCATTGAACGCATGTGGCTTATAGTAAGCATGTTGAACGATGTACAGAATAATGATAAAAATAAATAGACATAGCACTTTAATTTAAGAACTGATCTTTGAAAACCTGAATAAAATGAAAATGGAAAAAGAAATCCTTCATGTAATTGAAATAAAATAAAATTTAGGAAATGCGGTCTTATTTTGTGTTCAAGAATAATTATTTACCCCATTTGATCATCAGTTTGTAGACAATCATGAGGAGATATTGCTATTGCATTACGAAGTCTATTTTACGTTTGACTGTCCATGTTATGGAGATTTACTCTACAAATCTATCCCAGGACGTTTATCATCGAAACCATCAC
Organism: Gibbula magus; assembly: GCA_936450465.1. Lineage (NCBI taxonomy): Eukaryota > Metazoa > Mollusca > Gastropoda > Trochida > Trochidae > Gibbula > Gibbula magus. The sequence goes on along the minus strand of OW388296.1, from coordinate 6,596,673 downwards.
TAATAGCCTTTACAGCGATAGTATCAACTCAACATGAAACCTCACTACGTATAATGATCTGACCATCTATGTCAAACATGCACTTACTCGTCGCAACGAGCACTTACAATTACTCATTTTGTATAGATGTGTATTTATGCAATACTTCTTCACTACAACTCTGAATGTAGCTCTGGTGTATGGACAGGTGGCCTCAAGACAATAAACGAATGGATTGTCTATTACCGTCTATAAAACATTCCTGATTTTACTTTTGCAAAATAATTGGCTTCAGGAGTCTTTGAATAATTGTTAAAATCGTCTTATCACTTATTTTAAAGGGCTCACCAGAATGTCCGTCAAATATGCCAACTTTTTCAAAAGGGTTGAGGGTAAGTTGGAAGAATCCACCGCTTGTAGAGACTGACACAGTGTAGATGCCCAGTTCATCTACTATTGCCGTGTAGGACAGTCCTGAATGGGGCCCAGTAATTATTTATATTAATCTGCCTTCTCAAACACAGTGCTACTCGAATCGAATGGCAATATTTAACAAATTATGTTTCATGTTGCATATTGCTATTTTCATATAATAGCGTATTGAACTTATTCATTTTAGGTCTAATATGATTACGATTGTAATACAAAAAATGAATGCAATAACAAGTAAGTGATAATCTTCTTTACTACAACAGAATTCACAACATGTACATATTCTATCACACCGCGCAATGCCACATCGTCGGCCAATATTGATTGAATATTGTTCAATAGAACTCGAATCGACATGACATTGAGGTCGAGGAGATTGGTACTTACACATTTTATACCTAAGGGAGAAACTGCATCATGCACAACACGAGTGTGACATGATTCGAGTGCCTATTGATGCGTTCGTGACAGCCGTTCAGTAACAAATGTTACACCAGTCGATAACCAGAAGAACACCCTTGTCTATTCATAACACGGAACTTATATGCCCCAAGAGTTAACTATTGAAAGATCTGGGGAGGCTTAACGTTTAAGCCGTGTATTTATATATGTATATATATATATATATGTGTAGTATTAAGAGTAAAACAGGGGGTAAGGCCATTCCCTTGGAATTGGCGCTCAACGACCTTTTTCTCGACAGATAGTTGTTTTTCAACTGGGGTGGATTAAAACATTGGTCAGTTTTGAATCTTGTTAATTGAATGATGCTAACAATATCTAGTTTCAACTCTTGGTTTCAGCCTAAAATTCCCGATTCGTCAACGTTTCGCTTTTTCGACTTCCTCTCAAAGGACCACTGGCGCTATATAGATAGCTGAAGTCTTGTGTACAGACTCCTTGAACAATGGGGACTATAAATTGTAGATTTGGTGTATATTTTGAAATTGTATTGCTTAAACCCTTATGAACTAGAGAGCCAATGGCTCTAGTTTTAACATTTCGGAACACGTCTATCGTCGTCAGAGAGCCGCGAAAGACGACTTTCTACTTAAACATACATAAATAAAGTCATATTTTATCGAACGGGATAATTTAGGATCATATTTGAAAAAAATCCCCATTCATAATGCAAAAGCTAAAAGAAAATGAATAAAACATAATATTTGTGGCCAATTATCGAGAAGCCCAATGCAATGGAAATGGCAAACTAGATTACAGCAAGATTCACATTCTACTCTCTTCGATATCTAACACCCAGAACTAACGCATACACAATTAACTGGTTAACCGCAAATGCAGTATCAGTTGCAACGTACAATCACACACGTTGACCTGTCATCTTATGTACACTCACATCCCTGGTGTCTCTGACCACCGGCTCATTGATTTCCGCTTGTCTTACAGAATATCCATCATTTCCCCGGGAATTGTAGTGCTGGTATTTCCAGGTCACTCTTCACGATCACGATCACCTCGACCCCTGGATTTACCTCACAACATTACATAACAACTATTTCACATATCTTTTGAGGGACTTTTGAAGGACTTTTGAGGGAGGCTTCTCAATATATTTGTTTAACTACTACTACTACTACTACTACTACTACTACTACTACTACTACTACTACTACTACTACTACTACTACTACTTCTACTACTACTACTACTACTACTACTACTACTACTACTACTACAAATAATAATACCGCTGCTGTTACTACTACTACTACTACTACTACTATAACTACTACTGCTGCTACTACTACTATTACTGCTACTACTACTACTGCTGATACTACTACTATTACTGCTGCTACTACTTCTATTATTACATCTACTACTGCTACTACTATTGCTACTACTACTATTACTACTACAACTACTGCTGCTACTACTATTAATACTACTGCTGCTACTACTACTACTACTATTACTGCTGCTGCTACTACTACTACTACTACTACTACTACTATAACTACTACTATTACTGCTGCTGCTGCTACTACTACTACTATTACTGCTGCTGCTGCTACTGCTACTACTACTACTACTACTATTACTGCTGCTGCTGCTGCTACTACTACTACTACTATAACTACTACTATTACTGCTGCTGCTGCTACTGCTACTACTACTACTACTACTACTACTATTACTGCTGCTGCTGCTACTACTACTACTACTACTATAACTACTACTATTACTGCTGCTGCTGCTACTACTACTACTACTACTATAACTACTACTATTACTGCTGCTGCTACTACTACTACTACTACTCCTACTACTGCAATGTCCATCTCCATATAGTACACATACCCTTCACGGGGTTTCATTATAAGGTAAGGCTAAATGTAATTCTCATATGATGTAGCACCAGAAATAGTCACGATGAGTCATTTCAGACCGGAAAACACATACATACATTCAAGGCTCATTGTTAACGTAATTAATGGTTTAGCTCTTACTTAACCTTCTTTGTAAACGAGATACGAATATGACCCACACTGTGTAGGCCCTACATCTCTGCAGCGTGACAAAACACTGTATACATGTAGGGGTATCACTAAATATCAGATTGGTTAAGATAGACACCGGATGTATACTGTATGAGTAATAGGAAAAGAACATTAATTTGTGATTTTTTAAAATTAAAATATATTTTGTATTGACATTAATAATTGTAATGTGTATATTGCAGCATTATTGGTTTTTGTTTTTTTATAAATAATTTATTCAGAACATATATCATTTTTACAACTCCATCTATTGTCACATTGCAAACACACGAGAAAATAAACAGTCGGTCCAGACTAAACGTAGATATAAACGGTAATTATAGTTTTACATATAGCATATATTTCTTAATAAATATTTGAGACACCCATTATCACAATACAGTTTTGTTAATCTTATGTCATCAACAATTATAAATGTTTGTAAATAATTTTTGCCTATCCTATTTTTATATCACGCAAGAAAATAAGAAATTCTGATGTTTTTTGTAAAGCTTATGCAATATATGTTTGATATATGTCTGTATTTTGGACCAATGGCCTTTTACTGAATAAAATGTCTGTCTGTCTGTCTGTCATATAGACAGTGAATATGATTTAGTGACATAAAAGCATTTCATAAATATAAGACCTGAACAGATCATCACTTTAAGCAATTAAATGCACAGTTTAAAGAGTATCTTTAATTCCTAGCATTACGGCACCGTGAGTACGCTGTATTTGTTCTCCACCCGCTGTGTCAGTGACTGTCACCTTACTTTCGAACATACTCCGAGCAAGGGCTTATTTCGGTCAGCCAATGTTACAGATAAACTGTACTCTAAAATAGAAATTATACATTTTCTGAACATTACATGGAAACAAAAATAGGAACACGAAAAATAAAACACCATTGTACAGCGGCTCCGTAGGTGTGACTATGTCATTATCCCATACGTATCAATCGTGAGTCAGACGGAAATCCCATGATAGTACGATCAGCTTGAACGTGAATCTTAACCATGTCTTTTCAAATCGATAGCACAGGACCCGGAAAGGCCCATGTAGTTCCGTGTCTATATATACTGAAGAGAGAGTGTATATCGTAGCTCTGTATATGTCTATCTGTCTGTCTGTATCTACCGGGCACATACATACATACACAGGGGAACTGGACACTCGCTCTCTGCGTCATGGCCATATGTAAGTAAACAGATTACTTATGTGTAGTAATAGAAATGTATTGAGTTTTGAAATTTAAGCATGTTTATAGGGGAGATTTAAAACCTAAGCTAATTATATGCAACATTGGTTTACTTTGCTTCACGAGTATAATCCGTGGCATATTTCATTCGTGCTTCCTTCGTTTTACTTAGTGAAATAAGAGTATCTTCAACATTATCAATTTGTATTGTGTACACATGTAGGCGGAGATGCTAGTGGTCAACGTTGAGCATCTGTTTATTTCATGGGAAATAACAATATCAATACTAATCAAAATAATAACAATCTCAATTTCATTTAAAGCTAACTTCCGTATTATTTTCATCAATTATCGCTCCGTGAACAAATATGTTCTGTATCTAATGCACATGGAAACTTTCTATTGGTCCAAAAAGTGCATTTGCAAAAAGAATACGCCCGATTTCAAACTTTGCAACTTTCGTATGTGTCCATGCTACAGGTACTTATATAATACATATTGCAACTATACTGATCGCAGTAGAAACGTCGGCATGTAGAACAGTATCAACACTTGTGTCAGTATGTCCTATTTACGTCTGTAAAATTATAAAACAGTTCTACTCAAACAATTCTACCATAAACAGTTCAAACTGACATTTAATATCACTTTTCAATTTGTATGTTATTTTTTGATCGTGTATCTTCACTATCGTTACATCTATCAATGCCGAATCCTTTACCGCATTTATTCACACGTTTGTATGTGGCAACCACCTTGTGTACAGTTTGATTCATTCATACAACACGGTATCACACAGGTAGGTGCCCTATCACGGAAGTTGAAACTTTCACTTAACACCTGCTTGCTTAGCAAATACTCATACATTGTGTATTGCACGAATGAATAGGTCCGAGATTCCGTTTTCTCACAGTATTTTAGTGGATCATGTTTTCTCACCTGGATTCTTTAATCGATGAACTATTCACCTGAGTATCTGATGAAATGTTTCTGAACTCTTTTGAAACATTTAGACTTCACACACAGAAAAGTAGTTGGTTGACATAGTAAACAGAGACATTTTTAACCTTATGTAATTGAAGTCATTCCTGTAAGAACAAATATAATGGATGTCAACTTCTTTATTGTCGATCACAACTTTTCTGGACTATTCCTTGAAACATCTAGATAACAACGTCTTTATTGTGAACACACACGGAGATGTTTCTCCGATATAATATTGTCCACAATCACATATAGAATCTTGTAGACTGTAGAGTTCTTGTGGCTGAGGGGTCCGATGTAAGGAATGGTAGAGTGTAGAGTGGCTGAGGGGTCCGATGTAAGGAATGGTAGAGTGTAGAGAGGCTGAGGGGTCCGATGTAAGGAATGGTAGAGTGTAGAGAGGCTGAGGGGTCCGATGTAAGGAATGGTAGAGTGTAGAGTGGCTGAGGGGTCCGATGTTAGGAATGGTAGAGTGTAGAGAGGCTGAGGGGTCCGATGTAAGGAATGGTAGAGTGTAGAGAGGCTGAGGGGTCCGATGTAAGGAATGGTAGAGTGTAGAGAGGCTGAGGGGTCCGATGTAAGGAATGGTAGAGTGTAGAGAGGCTGAGGGGTCCGATGTAAGGAATGGTAGAGTGTAGAGTGGCTGAGGGGTCCGATGTAAGGAATGGTAGAGTGTAGAGAGGCTGAGGGGTCCGATGTAAGGAATAGTGGCATTGATCGGTGACGACTCTGGCTTGGTGATGGCGTCTTTAATTGATGCTGGAGGTGTTGTTTATATCGATGACTCTGTCTGTACGGTATCCGTTATGTGAAGTTATGGCGCCCTTTAGATGTTGTAAATATACCCCCCGCTACGAAGTAGTCGGGGGTATATAGCGGTCAGCACGTCCGTCCGTCCGTGCGTCCGTCCGTCCGTGCGTCCGTCCAGTTTTTGTTCCTCTCATAATTCCGAAACCAGTTGCTCAAATTTTACGAAACTTGATATGTACAATCACCATGATGTGTACATCTGCCTTTTGTATGTTTCATACCCTCATTTGCATAATTTATGCAAATATTCTCTGTTTTTCGACTTTGCCATTCACAGTTTTTGTTCAACTCATAACTCAAATACTAACTGTTCAAATGTCTTGTAACTTGATACATATAATCATCACGATGTGTACATCTGCCTTTTGTATGTTTCATACCCTCATTTGCATAATTTATGCAAAAATTTTCCGTTTTTCGACTTTGCCATTCACAGTTTTTGTTCCACTCATAACTCAAATACTAACTGTTCAAATGTCTTGTAACTTGATACATATAATCATCACGATGTGTACATCTTCCTTTTGAATGTTTCATACCCTCATTTGCATAATTTATGCAAATTATCTCCGTTTTCGACTTAACCATTCACACTTTTTGTTCCACTCATAACTCTGAAACCAGTTGTTCAAATGTTACGAAACTTGATATGTACAATCCCCTTGATGTGTACATCTGCCTTTTGTATGTTTCATACCCTCATTTGCATAATTTATGCAAATTTTCTCCGTTTTTCATCTTCGCCATTCACACTTTTTGTTTCACTCATAACTCAGACACTAATTGTACGAAACCACTGATGTGTACATCTGTCATTTTTATATTTCATACCCTCATTTGCATATTTGTATGTTTCATACCCTAATTTGCATATTTAATGCCATTTTTCAAATTTTTCAACCTTTACTTCTAAAACATGCTTACAAGTGTAATACTTACTCTGCTATAATAATACTTATATATAATGGTCTGTTCATACAAAAGTTTAAACATTGATGCCCTTTTGCTATTTTCAAACATTTCTCTTTGACCATTGTTAAAAGCGGGGGTATCATGAGTGAGCTGTGCTCACTTATTCTCTTGTTCACGATGGCAGAATGATTTGGCACGCCTGATGAGTACCATTGTCTATGATGACTGGCCTGTTTAGTGAGTGATGACAGACATTGTAGTGCATCTACTGGCCTGTGTGTGCTGGCTTGGAGTAGACGGATGTTCTAAGACCATGCTCTGTGGCAAGGAGACATCTAAGAAGGGATGATGGTGTTTCCATGGTGGACTTATTCTTGGATGCTGGGTGTTGAGATGCTTTAGGAGTATGGTGGAGTCGTCGTCATTGGCTATACACTTCTGACATAAAAATGAAAACATGCTATATTGAAACTAATTTTGCAACTTTTTAATAACTAAAGACATACACTGATGGAGTATTCACATAGTAATACATAACATATCAAAAACTAATAAACAATTTTCTGTTATGCTTTAGCTAAATTTTCCCCACTCGCAGCGCCGATGAATGACTTCCGTTCTTATTGTTTTAATTTTCAACAAATGTGCGCTTGTGTTTCTCAAGTTGTGAAATAAAAAGTCATCAAAATGTTACCTTCATTGGTATCTTTCAAGTTCCTGTGTTTTATTCATGTATACGTAACATATATGTGTATGGGAATATCCTCCCGAATTTCGTTTCTACAAAAAATACCCCGATAGAACCCTCCTTTTTAATCAATACATGACATTTTCTCCAAATCACATTGCATTCATTAGTTTACGATGGTGACATTGAGCCAGTAAACACGATGGATTCTGTTTGAAACTCAACTCAAGTCAGTTCTTCCCATGTTACCCCTTTTGCATTTTCTCTTCACGAGGTAACTCAAGTCAGTTCTTCCCATGTTACGCCTGTTGCATTCTCTCCTCACAGAGGTAACTCAAGTCAGTTCTTCCCATGTTACCCCTTTTGCAATTTCTCTTCACGAGGTAACTCAAGTCAGTTCTTCCAATGTTACACCTGTTGCATTCTCTCCTCACACAGGTAACTCAAGTCAGTTCTTCCCATGTTGCCCCTGTTGCATTCTCTCCTGACAGAGGTAACTCAAGTCAGTTCTTCCCATGTTACCCCTTTTGCATTTTCTCTTCACGAGGTAAGTCAAGTCAGTTCTTCCCATGTTACCCCTGTTGCATTCTCTCCTCACAGAGGTAACTCAAGTCAGTTCTTCCCATGTTGCCCCTGTTGCATTCTCTCCTCACAGAGGTAACTCAAGTCAGTTCTTCCCATGTTACCCCTGTTGCATTCTCTCCTGACAGAGGTAACTCAAGTCAGTTCTTCCCATGTTACCCCTTTTGCATTTTCTCTTCACGAGGTAACTCAAGTCAGTTCTTCCCATGTTACCCCTGTTGCATTCTCTCCTCACAGAGGTAAGTCAAGTCAGTTCTTCCCATGTTACCCCTGTTGCATTCTCTCTCCCCACAGAGGTAACTCAAGTCAGTTCTTCCCATGTTACCCCTGTTGCATTCTCTCCTCACAGAGGTAACTCAAGTCAGTTCTTCCCATGTTACCCCTGTTCATTGCTCTCCCAACAGACGTACTCAAGTCAGTTCTTCCCATGTTACCCCTGTTGCATTCTCTCCTCACAGAGGTAACTCAAGTCAGTTCTTCCCATGTTACCCCTGTTCATTGCTCTCCCAACAGACGTACTCAAGTCAGTTCTTCCCATGTTACCCCTGTTGCATTCTCTCCTGACAGAGGTAACTCAAGTCAGTTCTTCCCATGTTACCCCTGTTGCATTTTCTCTTCACGAGGTAACTCAAGTGAGTTCTTCCCATGTTACCCCTGTTGCATTCTCTCCTCACAGAGGTAACTCAAGTCAGTTCTTCCCATGTTGCCCCTGTTGCATTCTCTCCTCACAGGGGTAACTCAAGTCAGTTCTTCCCATGTTACCCCTGTTCATTGCTCTCCCAACAGAGGTACTCAAGTCAGTTCTTCCCATGTTACCCCTGTTACATTCTCTCCTCACAGAGGTAACTCAAGTCAGTTATTCCCATGTTACCCCTGTTGCATTCTCTCCTCACAGAGGTAACTCAAGTCAGTTCTTTTCATGTTACCCCTGTTGCATTCTCTCCTCACAGAGGTACTCAAGTCAGTTCTTCCCATGTTACCCCTGTTGCATTCTCTCCTCACAGAGGTAAGTCAAGTCAGTTCTTTCCATGTTACCCCTGTTGCATTCTCTCCTCACAGAGGTACTCAAGTCAGTTCTTCCCATGTTACCCCTGTTGCATTCTCTCCTCACAGAGGTAAGTCAAGTCAGTTCTTTCCATGTTACCCCTGTTGCATTCTCTCCTCACAGAGGTACTCAAGTTAGTTATTCCCATGTTACCCCTGTTGCATTCTCTCCTCACAGAGGTAACTCAAGTCAGTTCTTTTCATGTTACCCCTGTTGCATTCTCTCCTCACAGAGGTACTCAAGTCAGTTCTTCCCATGTTACCCCTGTTGCATTCTCTCCTCACAGAGGTAAGTCAAGTCAGTTCTTTCCATGTTACCCCTGTTGCATTCTCTCCTCACAGAGGTAACTCAAGTCAGTTCTTCCCATGTTACCCCTGTTGCATTCTCTCCTCACAGAGGTAAGTCAAGTCAGTTCTTCCCATGTTACCCCTGTTGCATTCTCTCTTCACGAGGTAACTCAAGTCAGTTCTTCCCATGTTACGCCTGTTGCATTCTCTCCTCACAGAGGTAACTCAAGTCAGTTCTTCCCATGTTGCCCCTGTTGCATTCTCTCCTCACAGAGGTAACTCAAGTCAGTTCTTCCCATGTTACCCCTGTTGCATTCTCTCCTCACAGAGGTACTCAAGTCAGTTCTTCCCATGTTACCCCTGTTGCATTCTCTCCTCACAGAGGTAACTCAAGTCAGTTATTCCCATGTTACCCCTGTTCATTACTCTCCCAACAGACGTACTCAAGTCAGTTCTTCCCATGTTACCCCTGTTGCATTCTCTCCTCACAGAGGTACTCAAGTCAGTTCTTCCCATGTTCCCCTGTTGCATTCTCTCCTCACAGAGGTAACTCAAGTCAGTTCTTCCCATGTTACCCCTGTTGCATTCTCTCCTCACAGAGGTAACTCAAGTCAGTTCTTCCCATGTTACCCCTGTTACATTCTCTCCTCACAGAGGTACTCAAGTCAGTTCTTCCCATGTTACCCCTGTTGCATTCTCTCCTCTCAGAGGTAACTCAAGTCAGTTCTTCCCATGTTACCCCTGTTGCATTCTCTCCTCACAGAGGTAACTCAAGTCAGTTCTTCCCATGTTACCCCTGTTGCATTCTCTCCTCACAGAGGTAACTCAAGTCAGTTCTTCCCATGTTACCCCTGTTACATTCTCTCCTCACAGAGGTACTCAAGTCAGTTCTTCCCATGTTACCCCTGTTACATTCTCTCCTCACAGAGGTAACTCAAGTCAGTTCTTCCCATGTTACCCCTGTTGCATTCTCTCCTCACAGAGGTAACTCAAGTCAGTTCTTCCCATGTTACCCCTGTTGCATTCTCTCCTCACAGAGGTAACTCAAGCCAGTTCTTTTCATGTTACCCCTGTTGCATTCTCTCCTCACAGAGGTACTCAAGTCAGTTCTTCCCATGTTACCCCTGTTGCATTCTCTCCTCACAGAGGTAAGTCAAGTCAGTTCTTACCATGTTACCCCTGTTGCATTCTCCTCACATAGGTACTCAAGTCAGTTCTTCCCATGTTCCCCTGTTGCATTCTCTCCTCACAGATGTAACTCAAGTCAGTTATTCCCATGTTACCCCTGTTCATGTTTCTCCCCACAGAGGTACTCAAGTCAGTTCTTCCCATGTTACCCCTGTTGCATTCTCTCCTCACAGAGGTAACTCAAGTGAGTTCTTCCCATGTTACCCCTGTTGCATTCTCTCCTGACAGAGGTAACTCAAGTCAGTTCTTACCATGTTACCCCTGTTACATTCTCTCCCCACAGAGGTACTCAAGTCAGTTCTTCCCATGTTACCCCTGTTCATTTCTCTCCTCACAGAGGTACTCAAGTCAGTTCTTCCCATGTTACCTCTGTTCATTGCTCTCCCAACAGACGTACTCAAGTCAGTTCTTCCCATGTTACCCCTGTTGCATTCTCTCCTCACAGAGGTACTCAAGTCAGTTCTTCCCATGTTACCCCTGTTTCATTCTCTCCTCACAGAGGTAACTCAAGTCAGTTCTTTTCATGTTACCCCTGTTGCATTCTCTCCTCACAGAGGTACTCAAGTCAGTTCTTCCCATGTTACCCCTGTTGCATTCTCTCCTCACAGAGGTAAGTCAAGTCAGTTCTTTCCATGTTACCCCTGTTGCATTCTCTCCTCACAGAGGTACTCAAGTCAGTTCTTCCCATGTTACCCCTGTTGCATTCTCTCCTCACAGAGGTAAGTCAAGTCAGTTCTTCCCATGTTACCCCTGTTGCATTTTCTCTTCACGATGTAACTCAAGTCAGTTCTTCCCATGTTACGCCTGTTGCATTCTCTCCTCAAAGAGGTAACTCAAGTCAGTTCTTCCAATGTTGCCCCTGTTGCATTCTCTCCTCACAGAGGTAACTCAAGTCAGTTCTTCCCATGTTACCCCTGTTGCATTTTCTCTTCACGATGTAACTCAAGTCAGTTCTTCCCATGTTACGCCTGTTGCATTCTCTCCTCAAAGAGGTAACTCAAGTCAGTTCTTCCAATGTTGCCCCTGTTGCATTCTCTCCTCACAGAGGTAACTCAAGTCAGTTCTTCCCATGTTACCCCTGTTGCATTCTCTCCTCACAGAGGTAACTCAAGCCAGTTCTTTTCATGTTACCCCTGTTGCATTCTCTCCTCACAGAGGTACTCAAGTCAGTTCTTCCCATGTTACCCCTGTTGCATTCTCTCCTCACAGATGTAACTCAAGTCAGTTATTCCCATGTTATCCCTGTTCATTTCTCTCCCCACAGAGGTACTCAAGTCAGTTCTTCCCATGTTACCCCTGTTGCATTCTCTCCTCACAGAGGTAACTCAAGTGAGTTCTTCCCATGTTACCCCTGTTGCATTCTCTCCTGACAGAGGTAACTCAAGTCAGTTTTTACCATGTTACCCCTGTTACATTCTCTCCCCACAGAGGTACTCAAGTCAGTTCTTCCCATGTTACCCCTGTTCAGTTCTCTCCTCACAGAGGTACTCAAGTCAGTTCTTCCCATGTTACCCCTGTTCATTGCTCTCCCAACAGACGTACTCAAGTCAGTTCTTCCCATGTTACCCCTGTTGCATTCTCTCCTCACAGAGGTACTCAAGTCAGTTCTTCCCATGTTACCCCTGTTCATTTCTCTCCCAACAGACGTACTCAAGTCAGTTCTTCCCATGTTACCCCTGTTCATTTCTCTCCTCACAGAGGTACTCAAGTCAGTTCTTCCCATGTTGCCCCTGTTGCATTCTCTCCTCACAGAGGTACTCAAGTCAGTTCTTCCCATGTTACCCCTGTTGCATTCTCTCCTCACAGAAATAACTCAAGTCTGTTCTTTACATTAGTCCGAACCGAAAGTTACGTATGCGGGTTGAGAATGTACCATCGTATGAAGTTCCCGTATACAGATGTACAAGAATGGGAGTCTATGCACTGATTCAAACTAAATCATCTTAACATATTACATAATTTGAAGGCTACAATAATCTTGCATTATACACCAAATCAAACATAAACTGATATCTTAATTGCTGGCGTTTTCCCTCAGTCATTTCTTCCCACGTTACCAGTGTCAGTGAGGTGTTGACTGCATGGAGAGAATGGATCTCTGAATAACAACTTCTTTATTGTGAAGAGACGCGATATATCGGACTACATACATGTACTTACTTCTTCATCAGGTGAAGCGGAGGAAACATTAAGGGATTGGTTTTATTGTATTGTTTGCAGCTTTGTACGTGTTGTTGCTGGCTTTAGGCGTGTCTGCTGCCAAGAGATCAACACGCTCGGAGTTGTGTCCCCCGCGACAAGTGAAATGCAGGTGTGGTGAGGAAGGAGTTGTCCACGTGCCGCTACGAAGGTACGCTTTTTAAAATGTGACATTTTTTACTAATTGATAGTTTCCATGGGATCTTGATAAATTCAATGAACAATGTTGTCCTAAATATGCTTCTTTCAGCTGATTTTGAATTCAAAACAAATCACGATGTATAGTTTACTTTCTTTTTCTGTTATCTTGCAACATCTTTGACTATGGAAGATATTGACTTGGAATATGGATACGTTTTGAATTAGTTAAAGTAACAAATAGCCCCATTAGAATTTCTGCATTTCGCAGTCAATAACCTAACATTGTTATAGTAGGTATGATACACGGCTGAAAAAAATCACATGTTCAACCTCGAACTCTGTTATTAAGACTATTAAAGCTTCGGAATTACGGTGTTGAATGCTAGGACTGTAGGTCTACGGCACCTTACATGTTTCCAGCCCTCATAATTATGACAGGTGTATGTAACTCTGTACGTATCTACCAGTCTTACAAACTCCACTCCACGACAGGTGTTTGGAGTTTGACGGTTATTCAAGCTACTGTGACGACTGCGAGTACTATCCACGCAGGAAGATCATATGCCGGAAGTTCAAACACTGCGCATCCTGCTCGGCGCACTCTTGTACCACTTGTCCACCCAATAAAAAAGGTCTACGGTGTAGACAAGGTAAATGACGTTTTTTGCAAATATTGACGAACTACTAAACAGTCAAGGTCCTGCTACAAGAACCACAAAGGCACTTAGGTAACCTTAACGCAATGACATGTTTGGGAGTGACATTTATAAGGTCAGCCTTAGTGTTACAGCTGCTTTAAGAAACGGCCCCATAACCTTAGAAACGGAACGAATTATATGAACCAAAATATTTAGATTGAAAACTTTTATCATACAAAGAATCCTGCAACATGACAAATAACATGAGAAATCGCTGTACCTATACTTTTCTATTGAACTTTGGCAAGCGAGTAAATTAAATCCATCCTTAATATCAGACAAGAGCTAAGGATTTTGCAGTTTTGTATATCTGACATGAGTGTTCTCCGCGCAGACTGCAGTAAGATGTGTCACAACGGGGGGACATGCATGAAGCAGATGAACGGAACTCTCGCGTGTCTCTGTCCGGTGGGCTTCACGGGACCGCTGTGCCAGCGAGTCAAAGGTAAACAGCTGGTAAAATGGACGTTCGGAATGAGTGGAGCAATCTACCACAGAATGGCATATCATTCATGCTGTATATATTTGTTTAAAGGTCAGGAGCTCAATTGATGTTGAGGTAAAGTAGTCCATCAGCTAAGCATACGTTAATCACATAAATGTCATGCAGACTCAATATTGCCAAGGATGTATATCCATCTAATTCCTTGATATTGCAGAGAAAGAATGCACTATCGTCACGGAGCCAGTGAATGGTAATGTGACGGTGACGGGAAGAACAGCGGAGTACGCATGCGCACCAGGGTACGACCTGTTTGGGGCGGAAGTTGTTGAGTGTCTGTCTGACGGCACGTGGTCCGCCCCCGCTCCTTTCTGTGGTACGTGTCAGCCGTTTCGCTTTGCGTTTAAAACGTGAACCCCCTCCACCAACCATAGATCCAAACTTCTGTTTGATCCTTACATGTAGTTGTTTTTGTAAGAAATAAACGTCCCCTGAAGGCTACACACAAAGCTATAAAAGCATATTACAATAAATCAACAAAACATTACCTAAACAATAGCTGGTATAATAAATCTAATTATCTAAATAATTTAATTTGAAAAATCATAACATGGCAGTTGCCAATTGAAGGAAAAGCTATTGCCAAATTTCATGTACCCTATTCCTGAAGATGGTTCTCAACACTAACAGCTAAATACTAAATCATATTTCAGATCCTATCTGCGAGACTCCGAACACATCCGAACATCTCTCCTTCTCCAGACAGGAGGTTCACGACGAGTATGGTAGGTCACTTGTAATCGTAATCCTAGACTTGACATCAAAGGTGGCATAGATAGTTAAACTTATCTGCATTTTCGATTGACTGGATGATGTTAGGCTGGATGCTATTTAATATGTACGTACGGTTGTTCAGTGATACCAGCAAGAGACGGCCAATAGGTACAGTCGTTCAACATGACTTTATTTACAGCCCTGATTGGTGAATGGATTAGTCCATTTCGCATGTCATATGATGATACCAGCCTACTACTAGTTGTAAAAGAACAGAAGATGCTTTTGGTAAATACCGGATTAACAGACGACGAGTCTGGTCTAATTCTTTATCAAAATTCACTGAAAGTTTTGCTCGGAAACTAAAGTTCTTTTGAATTTTGAAAGTAGCACAACCACGAAATTATACATTTGCAAGTATTGATATAGCCGTCCACAGTGTATGTTGTCTAAATGCAATGAACTGGCAATCGGTTCATTCAGCAAATCATAGCACTAGGATTTAACCGTCGTGATTAACTTCGCTGCAATTGGTCGCTTTGTCACAGCCGTTAACTCCAGTCCAACTCTTCGATTTCTCTGATATTCTAAATAGACCATTCACTCGTAATTTTACCATCTCTATCAGAGAGGGCGGGAAAGGTGGTCCAGATGACGGCCCGCTGTGACGCTGGGTACCGGGTGGTAGGGGGACGCACCGTCTCCTGCACCCTTAATGGAACCTGGTCCTCTATCCCGCACTGTGGTGAGTCGCAGGTTAATAAAGATATTGTCAGACATTTGTTAGTTTTATCACATCTCTTGAGTGAGTGAGTGAATTATTGCTTAACGCCGTTTTGGCAGTATCGCAGCCATTAGCGGCGACACATCTCTTGATATCATAAACCTTGTTAGGCCTTACACATATGGGCAGTGATATGTCAAGGGTTAGTGTGAGAGTGTACTGGAAGTCAAATCCATGATCATAACTTGTTGAATAATATTTGTACATAATTGATTACGATATCAACTGTAACTTACAATGGGCATTGGGCATTCACTTCCAACAGATTCTGTTTTCAGATGGAGCTTGTTTACAGTTGACATTTAATAGTTACCATGGTTACATATGGGGCTTGTAGAGTTGCCGTTTAATGGTCACCTTGGTTACAGATGGGGCTGTATAGTTGATGTTTAATGGTTACCTTGGTTACAGATGGGGCTGTATAGTTGATGTTTAATGGTTACCTTGGTTACAGATGGGGCTGTATAGTTGATGTTTAATGGTTACCATGGTTACAGATGGGACTGTATAGTTGATGTTTAATGGTTACCTTGGTTACAGATGGGGCTGTATAGTTGATGTTTAATGGTTACCTTGGTTACAGATGGGGCTGTATAGTTGATGTTTAATGGTTACCTTGGTTACAGATGGGGCTGTATAGTTGATGTTTAATGGTTACCATGGTTACAGATGGGACTTGTATAGAGTTGACGTTTAATGGTTACCTTGGTTACAGATGGGGCTTGTAGAGTTGACGTTTAATGTTTACCTCATACCATTGACTTTAAGTTTACATTCCAATCATCCAGAAAAGATCGGGAGGTGCTCCATCCCGAGCGTCATCAACAACGGGTACTACACATCCTTCTTCTCACCGGACAGCGACGAGCAGTACCTGGAGGGGACGGAAGTGGTGTACAAGTGCGACTCCGATTACGTACTACAAGGAACATTCTCCATTATTTGTCAAGAAGACGGCGAGTGGACAGCAGGAACACCTCGGTGAGTTTATGTCCGTAATAGTTCACGGACAACAACATTGGGCCTATGAATTCAAAATGAAAAGAAATCTAAAATTTAATTTATTTCTCAAAGAAGTAAAAAATGATTGAAACGTTGGTTTAGTTTTTTTATGCAAAACATGCAAAACATGCAAAACATGCAAAACATGCAAAACATGCAAAACATGCAAAACATGCAAAACATGCCTATCGTATCTTGTGCTTGGAACATCTACTCAATGGTTTTCACGTACGCATTATGTCGCTGTAGTTTCACCTTCTGTATAAGACACGCCATTAACCTCTGTTTTTCCCTCAGACAGACAGGCGTCATCTCCAAATATATTCATGTTGAACTGTGAACATAGTTTGGCCCTTAATCGTTTGCGGTTTCATAGTTTGTATTTTCGAATCGCACTTACTGTTTGACGCTTGAATATGAAGGTATAGTTATCATTACCCAACTCACCAACATCATCATCTGCAGGTGCTTACCAGTGGATCCGGAAATATTGGGAACCGAATGTCCAGAGCCGGAAGAACCCAAAAACGGCCGATATATGTTAGGACCCGAATCGCCAACGAAGAGATATGTACCTGGGTTAAGGTAGTCACTAATGATACTTGTGTTCACTTAAACATTATTTTTAATGTGATCCGTGCATGGCGTTAATGAATCTTCTTTTGCATTAGTGACGTCGGGCACTGTTGGCTTGTCATATAGATCTACGCATCTAAAGATCATTCAAAACATCTGAAGCAAAAATAAAAGCATTCAGCTCAAACTGCAATATGGAGTCTTCTTTTGAAAGTCCTGATACTGCATACATATATATTGCAGAATAAATCTTAGTTTATGTACTTACTTTTGTTGCAACGATTCCAAAGTTATGCAGGTGAGCTTTGATGATTTTCCTTTATCGTTAATAAGGTCTGAACGTGATGAGGGGATCATACTGACGTAAACGATTGAAGACCATATATCCTAAGACCATAAACCCTTGACAACATTAACCCCGATTAGTTTTTTTTTAATAAAGCTGGGTAAATGTTGCCTATAGATGGTTAATATGATTTGGAAATCTTTTATGTAATATATACCTTTTGGGTGATAACATGTTTCCACAAACTAATGTAGACATTATTTATTCCTCAATCTGCATAACATATTATTAAAATGGTTGTTGCCGGATTCTGAAAGTTGGGTTCGAATCCCGCAAGGAATTTGTACTATTGCAGATTTCAAATTAACATTGTTACGTTTGTTCACTATCTAAATGGCGTGTATATATGAGACATTTGTTCGATACTAAGTTTGAATAGAAGCTGCAGTATATGTACACAGCATGGGTGTAGCCAGCTCTGTATACATGACACGAACTACCGGTATATAGCTAGGATGTAGATGAACCTGTGTAGAGTGTTGACGGCAGATGATACGCTAAGTGTCTGTTCCTTTGTAAACAGACATGCTGTTCCTGACTGATAAGTAACTAGACTGTGCTCAAGTCTCTGGTCATAGTTTTTATCATGATTTAGGTTCAGGCATTTTGTTTTTTATTCAATATATATATATATATATATATATATATATATATATATATATATATATATATATATATATATATATATATATATGTTTCAACATGAACACTTCGTTCACATCATATTGCTAATACCCATTGTTAAAAGTGCGTACAATCGCTTAATTAAGACGATAGAATTTTATGTTTTAAGAAATATAACTTCTTTACGACGAGAACAACCAGATTCTCAGATGTTTCAATCTTCTTTGACTTCCCGTTTCCTGTTAGATAAAAAAAGTAATGTTCTATATCTGCTTCCTGCTTACCATAAATTGATTCATTTATCATGTCTTAGCTACTACTACGCTCTCGGTTATGAGGCAAAATCTGTATCACATCTGTATCATGGGCCTGTGGCCCCTTTACGCAATAAACACATACATACAATTGAGTCGATGATGCTTAGATTTTCAGAGGTTGAATATTTTAATTTATCCTTAATTTAACGACTTTGATAATAAATAAAACTATATATAATCGCACAAAATGTCTACCATTATTACGACACGCGTGCCTAGATATCACTATGTCCCTCGCTCACGCTCGGGAAATATCCCTATTTAACCACTGGTGCCGTACACATAGGATGACTAACGAAGTTTCCGGACGAACTATAGGATCATCCTCTGCCACTGTTCACGGATGGACCTACGGGGGATCTTAAGGATAGAAACTGCTCTAAGAACGGCATCCTTATCCCTCCTTCATGTTGGTGACTCAGGACACCTGCAGTCAGCAGCGGATTAGTTATACACTTTTCGTTATTCGAATACTCCCTAATAAGTTTCCAAATATACGTCCTAAAATATATATCGATAGTGATAGCGGTACGTGCATGCATCTATAAGTATATAAGTATCTATAGGCTCTATAAGTATCCACGTTTACTGTGACTGTGTGTGCTTTAGTTTACAATGGTGTATTTAATCATTATAAGTTCACTAATTTGTTATTTTGCCCTGCTCCACCACAGGATCGTCTACTCGTGCAATGAGGGCTACGTCCTCCACCCCAGCCAATCGAATTACTTCTGTCGCCATGACGGCACGTGGGTACCCGCTAAACCCCCGCGCTGCATCCGAGGTGAGTCAGTGAGTAATGTGTCGGCCACAGGCACCGGACCCTAAATATACACAAGTATACTTACCTATCTTTGTAACATGTGAATATATGACCGGAAATGGAAGCTTCGGTTGGTCTACAAAGTTTACAAAGCGTATTTGAGTCAGAAAACAATTTAACCATTTTCAGTCCTATACCAGGATCCACCGTGTCGTACCTTCTTATGTGGTTTATAGATCGGTGGGTATACTTATACATATATTTTGGGTCTGGTGTCTATGGTGTCTATGGTGTCGACTTAACACGCTCTCAAAACCCGGCGTCTCTTGAAAGGGTTTCTTTAATCATAATCGCAGAACTTCAACTTCCCCTACATGATCCAACTCGTGCCAGTCTCCATCACTAATGATTTAACCCTGCTGCAATTAGTCAACTTTCTCAAACTCGATAGTCCAATCAGACACCTCCTTACAATACTACGTACGGGGACTAATTAGCGAGAGATCAAGGCTGGTTCGAGTTGTTCCTTGTGGGGGTAGTTGAGAACATCTATTATTATGTAAGCATATTTTAAAAACGATCTGATTTGTCGAGAGGCGGTCACGTGGCCGTCGACAGAAAAGCATATTGACTCCAGCCAAGTCCGACCAAAAGCCGTATTGACTTGAGTGACGTCAAACGATTGTTGTATGACGTCATTGTATCTTTATCATGACATCATTTGACCGTAGTACCAGATGTTCAAACTAAATCACATTTTCATTGTTTTCCTATCGTTTCTGTATTAAATACATTATAAAACAATTATGGACTGGTGAATTCGGTCATTATTATAAGAGCAACCAATGATTTATATAGATCTATATACTTTCTTAGAGTAACAATGCTTGTAATGATACATGTATAGTTGAAGAAGAGAGAAGTTGTTATTATATGTGTATGATAATATCATTTTTGTCAGAAATCGGTAGTCCAGTTAGCTAAAACCTCAAATGTTGGGATAACCTCGGATGAACAACTCGGTAGGGTTGTGTTGAAACTTTATCATTGACAGATGCTCACCGACATGACGTGATTTGGGGATTAACAGTTCAATCACAAAAACGTAAACTCATTCAGTTTTTAACCATTTTATTATTTTAGTTCAGACTTGCGAAGATATTGGCATACCAGAAAATGGAGTACGCTGTTATGGAAAGAACTGGTGAGTTCTACAATAGAAAATTACAAATCCTACCACTACCTTACCATAGGTTTCGATCAGTCCTTCAGTGCTGTTAGCAGATGATACCACACTTCTAAGTACCATCTCATCTGGCCTTCAAAACTCACTAAACATTGTTTCAGAATATGCTTCCCGATGGCGGTTAACATATAATGCATAAAAAAGCACTGTTTTGGTTTTTCGAAAAGGGAGGCAAACCTATCCCGAGCTCTCATTCTCATTTTGTAACACAGTTTTACCTATAAGTTCATCAGTAAAATATGGCGGTATTCTACTATCATCCAATCTATCTTGTAAAGATAGAGTAACTGCTAGCTGTCAAAAGGCAAGGCAAACTATAAATTCCCTACGTCCTCTGGGTTTTAACAACAATGATTTGCATCCAATTACATGTGTTAATATATGGAAGCGAATGATTCTACCTACCAGCTTCTATGGCTGTGAAACATTGCCAACATTGTTTGGTAAAGACCTATATTTAGTGGAAAATACCCAACGTTTTTTTGCCTGTTGTATTCAAGGATTTAACAGACGTATGTCCACAGATTCAGCTTGTGCCAATCTTGGTCTCTCGACAATGGTCGGATATATTGATAAATGTAGATTATTATTCCTTGGAAGACTGTGTAATAATCGTTGTTATTCATCAACGAAAACCTTGTTTTGTGCATTTTTAACAATCAACTATAATGTATGTACAAACTCACGCAGTATCTGCAACACGCTATTATGTACAGCACGAAAATATGATCTGTTTGAATATATACCATATTTTGTACAAACTGGCACCTTTCCATCAAAGGAAGTGTGGCGCAGGATAGTTGTAAAATCTATCTTCTCTAATGAAGAGTATCAGTGGAAATTGAGACTCTCCATGAGAGAAGATATGTCCAGATATGCTGTTATCCACCAAACACTGTGTGTTCATAAACTTTATCGTTTAATAGATGTATATCCGGAATATAAAGCCCAACTACAACTTATTGTTCAATTGGGCTCAAAAGCAAAATTCTCAAAGGAATGTACATTTTGTTCAAAGCACTGTTTTGACCATGATTCCCATATCATTTTACATTGCGAATTCTTTATGCATAAACGAAACTTTCTATATGGCATTACTTGACCAACTTGACGTAGATACCTTTGTAAATATTGAAATGTTACATGATGATGATGCTCTTGCACTGTTTTGTGGTGCCAAACTAGACATCCCGGGACTTAATGACGGTTCATGGCAATTTATCATACGTGCATTTTCCAACTATGTATTTGAAATGAAGGATGCTTTGATGACCTATTTTTGATTGTGTAATTTGGATTGCAATGTCTTAAATATTCTATGTAAATATTCTCTGTGCATGTATATAATTAATTGATGTTTTATCTTTGTAATCTTCGATTGATTTTGGAGGAAATAAAGACATTCATTCATTCATTCATACAATAGGTTTCGATCAGGCTTATACGCTCGCAAGTAAACCTTTGAAACCTCTAAACATTTATCCGAAATAAATCTGTAAACAGATTACGTATATATATATATATATATGTACGTCATACGTCATATTTACCCATCTGAACTAAACACCATACACACTACTGAAACACGTAAAACATGTACGTTTGTAATAGAACATTCTTCCACATCCAGCTTCAATCTGGACGTCTCTGCCTTCCCCACTTCCTGCCCTTCTACTGCGCATGTCGACGGTGAGGTTGTGACCTTGCCAGGAGGAAAATTTGTGAATGGTTCGTATGTGGGGTTTAAGTGCAAATCTGACTTCTACCAGCGCGAGGGGATGCCGTACAGCATCTGCAATGAAGACGGGACGTGGAAGTTTGCTCTACCTCGCTGTATACCAGGTGAGACGGAAATGTGCACGCACATGCATGAACATGCACGCACATCGCACATGTTTGGGATTGCAAAAACAAAACCAACGCCAGTTGATATCACAAACTTAGTTTCCAATTTGCTATCCAGCTTAACGTTTCTCTCCCTTCAAACCAGTGCACAGAACTGGAGTTCAACAGTCCAATCAGAATTCTTTTTACAAAACCATATCAATATCAGACCGATTAATTATTATTACATTAGGACAGCTTGTAAGCGATTCGAGCTACATAATATGAGGTTGTAACAGAATGGCTAGAAGGGATCATATATTCACTCGAAGGATTTAAAGACCAGTCCTAACTTCATGTTTCATTTTTAGATTGGTATTCAGAATATCATCCGATAATGGAATAATGCCTGTGCTTGTCCCTCGGGATACATGTACAGTGGACTTCCTCCAATCCGACATTCCCTCAAAACCGACATAATTATTTGGTCTATATGTATTTGTATCTGCAAGGCTACTTCAATCTCCTGATCTTATAATCACCTTCCTTCAGCTGCTTACTCGTTGTTATATCATGTTTTTATCAGCCAATGAAAAGCGATGATTCGAAATTTGATGGTAACTCACCGCTCTCTTCAAAACCCGAACTGACACTATTGCTCGATTTAAAGTAATTTGATTGGTTTGTTATTTTAGCTCGATATGAGAAAGAAGATGCTTATGAGATCAGGGTGTTGAGGTCGTCTTGCGGAAACAAATACCTTAATGGATAAGGGTAACAGTCTATAAGACGTTCATCCTAAACTCATCTGATCTGGTCATCTCTCCCTAGTGTGCGGCCGGCAGTTCCAGGGGGGCGGGACGGGTCTCGTGTACGGTGGAATGGACACATACGGAGTCGAGGCTCCATGGCACGTGGTACTGAAGGTGAACAACATGGTGAAGTGTGGTGGGGTGCTGGTGGGGGAGAGGTGGGTGCTGACCGCCGCGCACTGCATGCCCGAGAGAGGGAGGCTGGTGGCGGAGTTCGGGAGGACCATGCTCAACTCCACGCAGGGTCAGGACATCCAGAGCAGGGAGGTAGGGGATACCTCATCTCATTATAAGAATCCGTAATACAAACATTCTTACCATATATTAAGAGGCAAATTGCAATAACAAAGAGAGATTTAGATCACTAGACGTTGATATTGACTCTCCTTCGTTAGCTGTTTTTAGTTAGGCTTTCGTATACACATCTCCTTATACTTCTTCATAACATGGATAGATTGAAGTGTAGTGATATCATAAATAATGAATGACTTTTTTGATGTTGTCATCACAATTCAATTCTCAAATGCATCCAACCGTTCCAGATAATAATAACATATGTTGTGTCTAATTAATGTCTATTATGACCTTGGCATGACGATTCAATGCTCAAATGATATCCAATCGTTCCAGATTGTAAAGATATACAATCACACTGGTTACAAAAACTTCAACAACGACATCATGGTCTTGAAGCTGAGTTCGGCCGTGGAGCTGACACCCAGCGTCCTCCCAGTGTGTCTGAGTCGGCGTCGACTGGTCAGCGTCAGTGGACCTAACCAATCAGACAAGTTCCTCTCCTATGTCACTGGGTTCGGCAACATGAATCGCTTGAAATCCTCGGGATCTAACTTCCTCCAAAAAACGCACATGATCATCAATCCCAACAACAGGGCGTGTTCAGAATACCTGGAAAGACAAAACAGTAAGAGAGAGAGAGAGGAGAGAGAGAGAGAGGAGAGAGAGAGAGAGAGAGAGAGAGAGAGAGAGAGAGAGAGAGAGAGAGAGAGAGAGAGAGAGAGAGAGAGAGAGAGAGAGAGAGAGAGAGAGAGAGAGAGAGAGAGAGAGAGAGAGAGAGAGAGAGAGAGAGAGAGAGAGAGAGAGAGAGAGAGAGAGAGAGAGATTATTGATGATATAAGTTAGTATTATAAACCTTGCTTTCTCTATTCAGCCTCGACCCCGGTGACGGAGAACATGTTCTGTGCGGGGGGACCAAATGGGGAACATCCTTGTATCAGGGACTCGGGCAGTCCGCTCGTCACTGAACAGAGTGCGTACATAGAGATTATTACCCGAGGAAGTGTGTCATATTACTTTTACGAAACGAGTGTGAATTTTTGTATTGCCCGAGCGAGAGCGAGGGTTATACATAAATTTGCACGAGTTTCGTAAAAGTAATATGACACACTTTCGAGTGTAAACATTTCTTTATTACCCATTTTATTCCATTTGTTTAGCGTAAAAATAGTCAGGAAACGATCAACTTCTCTTGCAACGGGAAGCTACAGTGACGTCACGAACAATCGTTTTATGACGTCACAGACGACGAAACAAGAGACGTCGTGGTGAAACAATGGTTTCTAGGCAAACGTGATATGTGCAGATGTGCTCATATCATAATATTAACTCGGTTATTTTCAACCATATTGGTTATAATAAATAGAGGATATTATATGAGTGTCTATGTCATACTATGTTTACGACACGAGTGCCTGAATATTAGTGTTTCCCGAGCGAGAGCGAGGGATATACCGCTATTCAGGCACGAGTGTCGTAAATATAGTATGACATAGACACGAACATAATATTCTGTTTATTACCGAAGTCATGAAATTAATGAAAATACGCTAAAATCCACTTTCAACCATAGGCTGGCGACCCACCGTCGCCGTATGTAGAATGCAACGTCATAGACGAAGCGTGACGTCATAGTATTGTTTATGACGTCACGTCACCATGAAAAAGTGATAATTTGCCCTAGGGCATCGTTTGAAAAATATGAACCCCGATATGATTGCCCTCGTAGGTAATAATATAATATAATAATATACAGTGTCACGACAATTGCAGAAAATACGTAAAATTGATTGTCATATCACTAACCTAAAACTAAGTAACAAACGAACAGAATATTTGGCCAGGGTGAAATATCGACCGTTTGTGATTTGATATAGTGTCTTCTAGTTTCGCACCTGCCTCGATTTTAAACCGGCGTTTACAATCACTTTGCGCTCAATGTTTTAAGAAACCATTGTTTATTTGAGATACACATTTATTTGAGTTACAGAACTCATTTTTATCCCACCGGTATGTAATATAGTCATCACCCCGTCCGTCTGTCCGTCCGTCCATCCGTTCGTCCGTCTGTCCGTCCGCAATAATTTCGTTTCTGGAGCCCTCGAAAACCGTTCATAACATCTCTCTGAAACTTTCTATGTGTATTACGCACCAACTGAAGTGGTGCCTTTTGATATTTTCAGATTTCTGAAAATTGTATTTTCCCTTTTCATAGAAACTTGTTGAATTTGGACTTTGTCAGAGACAGGTTTGTTTCCGGAGCACAGCTCCAAAACCGTTCATCATATCTTCCTGAAACTTTGCATGTGTATTACCCACTAACTGAAGTGGTGCCTTTTGATATTTTCAGATTTTTTCTGAATATTTTGTTTCTGTTTCTATAGAAACATGAGAGGGATGTTGGTTGTTGTTGATTTTGACTGCTTCTGGAGCAGAAGTCTAAAATCCCTTAACATACCTGAAACATCTGTAATACCCACTAACTGAAGTACGGTAGTAGATACACAAGTATCTGTCAAAGATGTGTTTTACAAATTTTGTGGAACCGGTGGGATATGTCATCTTCTGATGACTCTTGTTAAATGAAACCCGTTTGCCATCAGTACAACCACGGTGTTTTGTTAGAAACTAAGCGATACGATTCCATAGTTATTGCATGGAGTGGAAAGCGTACCAGTATTTGCCATTCAAAGAAATGGTGTATATTTTATAAACAATAGTATGTGTGACAACACTGAAGTTGAATATGGACAAGCTGAAATAAATTAATGGAGGGAAAACGAATTAGGGCCTCCTATGTAGCCACTGCAATATATTCTGTCCCCTGCAGACCACTACGGCAGCCGGATCTACTACCTGCACGGACTGGTCAGTTGGGGTCCCACGACGACGGTATGTACCGAGCGCAACCGATACGGGGTCTTCACCAACGTGACCCGCTACTTCAACTGGATTCAAGACTGCACCACACCAGACCTCGACTACTTAAATCACTAGAGGTGAACTGTCCCACATACTCAAGCTATAACACACCAAGCTGAAGAATTTCTGTACTAGTGTATTTGTGGCGGGACTGTTGACTTTTTGACTTTGTGTAGTTATCCACCGAAACAAAGACAGTACTGGAAAAGTAGTACTTGAGGACGTAAATGATATCTATTTGTCACCTTGATTGTATATAAATGAAAGCTATAGAGAGGGCGACGATGAAGTCACAATTACTACTTTTTCTTTTATCCCGTTATAGTGTAACTGCAGATTCAAAATATTTAGTATATACCCACTAGAACTAGAATTCCAGACGCATTTTTCAGAATGTTTCGTTTCATAAAACTATTGGTGCTGTTAATAACCCCTTACATTACGTTGCTTCTGCTTCTGTAGTTTTTGTTAATTATGCTCCTTGTAAGACAAGTTTGAGTAACGGACAACTGAGAGTGTATCGGTCTGCGCTTCAATATGTGTAGGATAAAACAGATACAGAGGTTATGCTTGGGATTGTAAAACCCGAGGTAAGAAAGCTGAGCGGGAAGTAAGACCGAAAGCGAAGCTTGAGGTCTTACTTCCCCGAAGCTTTCTTAACGAGGTTTTCAATCCCAAGCATAACCGAGGTAGAGTGTTTTATCTAACTTAGATACCCTAAAACATAAATGTAAGCGCTTATCGTATATTGAGGTTTTCTTACAGCAGAAGAATGAGAGGTAGTGTTTTTTTAAATTTTATAACTGTCAAATGTCAAAATTTACATTTTATAATGGTTGATTCCCAAATTCTGCGTTATAAAGAGTATGTCTCCCGGACTAGCGTTATATAGAGGCAGAGACAGTGTGACTGTAAATAGAGGAAATCCAAACAGTTCTTTCGGCTTCCTCGGTAGAGCGTCCGGTTTAGAGAGCAACGGGTATCGAGTACGATTCCCGCCAGCTACACTCTAAAAAAGTTATCTTTGTATACTTTTCGATAATAATTGTTATGAATTGAGTTGTGAAAAAAAATCTTAGTCTCATCTCATTTAAGGTCTTACTATCAAAAGTAAAAACTTGCTTTCACAATAAAAAAACCTCATACGTGGTTATTATCAGAAGAAATACCGACTGAAATAATAATGAGGGGTTATTACTAGAAAAAAAAGATACCAACGAAACAATAGACAAAATCCCTGATGGGTTTCTAAGTGCTCATAACGTTTATATCTGAAGTAACAGATATACGCAACGATGGTTAACAACATTCCATTTTGCAGAATGTCGAGGGGTTTGGCATTGAACACGTATGTTAGAGTTACACAAAACTTGTCATTCATGGCACAGAAAGTGAATCTAGTTTTCACGTATATATAGGTTTACATTGCAGACATAGTTTCAACCTTCACCAATGTATTGTGTAAATAACAGTTATATAATGTCTATATCAGAAGCTGTAAAACTGTCTGTCTTTCTTGCATAACATATGTGTTCCAATTGTGTTAAATCATGCTCTATTTTTGTATATTAAAACATATTGCATTTTGTCTTTGAAGTTGCATTTAATGTATTGGAAGCATAATAATAAAATGTGTTTGAGAGACGTGTTTATGGTTGTTTTTAAAAGATGACCCAAGGGTTTGACACTTCTGTTTTTAATCAGATATAACGATAGTCTATGCTAATAGCTGAATATGAAAACCAAGCTGAAACGTGGCTGATTTCAACTGGGCGTTTTACAGGAGTAACAGCTAAGTTCAGCAACGGTGAGCGGGGCTTTCCGGATGCATGGGTGATCCGCTTTATTGCTCGACAATCGGAAAGTCCCTGCCGCACAAGGAGAAATCAGTTGACAGACTTTGATGTCACCCTAGTTAAGTCGCTTGTAGTTGGAAGTGTGTCCCAGTAGTTAATCGGTACCTGGTATGATACGATGGTTGACAGACTTTGATGTCACCCTAGTTAAGTCGCTTGTAGTTGGAAGTGTGTCCCAGTAGTTAATCGGTACCTGGTATGATACGATGGTTGTCAGACTTTGATGTCACCCTAGTTAAGTCGCTTGTAGTTGGAAGTGTGTCCCAGTAGTTAATCGGTACCTGGTATGATACGATGGTTGTCTGACTTTGATGTCACCCTAGTTAAGTCGCTTGTAGTTGGAAGTGTGTCCCAGTAGTTAATCGGTACCTGGTATGATACGATGGTTGTCAGACTTTGATGTCACCCTAGTTAAGTCGCTTGTAGTTGGAAGTGTGTCCCAGTAGTTAATCGGTACCTGGTATGATACGATGGTTGACAGACTTTGATGTCACCCTAGTTAAGTCGCTTGTAGTTGGAAGTGTGTCCCAGTAGTTAATCGGTACCTGGTATGATACGATGGTTGTCAGACTTTGATGTCACCCTAGTTAAGTCGCTTGTAGTTGGAAGTGTGTCCCAGTAGTTAATCGGTACCTGGTATGATACGATGGTTGTCAGACTTTGATGTCACCCTAGTTAAGTCGCTTGTAGTTGGAAGTGTGTCCAAGTAGTTAATCGGTACCTGGTATGATACGATGGTTGACAGACTTTGATGTCACCCTAGTTAAGTCGCTTGTAGTTGGAAGTGTGTCCCAGTAGTTAATCGGTACCTGGTATGATACGATGGTTGTCAGACTTTGATGTCACCCTAGTTAAGTCGCTTGTAGTTGGAAGTGTGTCCAAGTAGTTAATCGGTACCTGGTATGATACGATGGTTGACAGACTTTGATGTCACCCTAGTTAAGTCGCTTGTAGTTGGAAGTGTGTCCCAGTAGTTAATCGGTACCTGGTATGATACGATGGTTGTCTGACTTTGATGTCACCCTAGTTAAGTCGCTTGTAGTTGGAAGTGTGTCCCAGTAGTTAATCGGTACCTGGTATGATACGATGGTTGACAGACTTTGATGTCACCCTAGTTAAGTCGCTTGTAGTTGGAAGTGTGTCCCAGTAGTTAATCGGTACCTGGTATGATACGATGGTTGTCTGACTTTGATGTCACCCTAGTTAAGTCGCTTGTAGTTGGAAGTGTGTCCCAGTAGTTAATCGGTACCTGGTATGATACGATGGTTGTCTGACTTTGATGTCACCCTAGTTAAGTCGCTTGTAGTTGGAAGTGTGTCCCAGTAGTTAATCGGTACCTGGTATGATACGATGGTTGACAGACTTTGATGTCACCCTAGTTAAGACGCTTGTAGTTGGAAGTGTGTCCAGGTAGTTAATCGGTACCTGGTATGATACGATGGTTGTCAGACTTTGATGTCACCCTAGTTAAGTCGCTTGTAGTTGGAAGTGTGTCCCAGTAGTTAATCGGTACCTGGTATGATACGATGGTTGTCTGACTTTGATGTCACCCTAGTTAAGTCGCTTGTAGTTGGAAGTGTGTCCAAGTAGTTAATCGGTACCTGGTATGATACGATGGTTGACAGACTTTGATGTCACCCTAGTTAAGACGCTTGTAGTTGGAAGTGTGTCCCAGTAGTTAATCGGTACCTGGTATGATACGATGGTTGTCTGACTTTGATGTCACCCTAGTTAAGTCGCTTGTAGTTGGAAGTGTGTCCCAGTAGTTAATCGGTACCTGGTATGATACGATGGTTGACAGACTTTGATGTCACCCTAGTTAAGACGCTTGTAGTTGGAAGTGTGTCCAGGTAGTTAATCGGTACCTGGTATGATACGATGGTTGTCAGACTTTGATGTCACCCTAGTTAAGTCGCTTGTAGTTGGAAGTGTGTCCCAGTAGTTAATCGGTACCTGGTATGATACGATGGTTGTCTGACTTTGATGTCACCCTAGTTAAGTCGCTTGTAGTTGGAAGTGTGTCCAAGTAGTTAATCGGTACCTGGTATGATACGATGGTTGACAGACTTTGATGTCACCCTAGTTAAGACGCTTGTAGTTGGAAGTGTGTCCAGGTAGTTAATCGGTACCTGGTATGATACGATGGTTGTCTGCCTTTGATGTCACCCTAGTTAAGTCGCTTGTAGTTGGAAGTGTGTCCCAGTAGTTAATCGGTACCTGGTATGATACGATGGTTGTCAGACTTTGATGTCACCCTAGTTAAGTCGCTTGTAGTTGGAAGTGTGTCCCAGTAGTTAATCGGTACCTGGTATGATACGATGGTTGACAGACTTTGATGTCACCCTAGTTAAGTCGCTTGTAGTTGGAAGTGTGTCCCAGTAGTTAATCGGTACCTGGTATGATACGATGGTTGACAGACTTTGATGTCACCCTAGTTAAGTCGCTTGTAGTTGGAAGTGTGTCCCAGTAGTTAATCGGTACCTGGTATGATACGATGGTTGACAGACTTTGATGTCACCCTAGTTAAGTCGCTTGTAGTTGGAAGTGTGTCCCAGAAGTTAATCGGTACCTGGTATGATACGATGGTTGACAGACTTTGATGTCACCCTAGTTAAGTCACTTGTAGTTGGAAGTGTGTCACAGTAGTTAATCGGTACCTGGTATGATACGATGGTTGACAGACTTTGATGTCACCATAGTTAAGTCGCTTGTAGTTGGAAGTGTGTCCCAGTAGTTAATCGGTACCTGGTATGATACGATGGTTGACAGACTTTGATGTCACCCTAGTTAAGTCGCTTGTAGTTGGAAGTGTGTCCCAGTAGTTAATCGGTACCTGGTATGATACGATGGTTGTCAGACTTTGATGTCACCCTAGTTAAGTCGCTTGTAGTTGGAAGTGTGTCCCAGTAGTTAATCGGTACCTGGTATGATACGATGGTTGTCTGACTTTGATGTCACCCTAGTTAAGTCGCTTGTAGTTGGAAGTGTGTCCAAGTAGTTAATCGGTACCTGGTATGATACGATGGTTGACAGACTTTGATGTCACCCTAGTTAAGACGCTTGTAGTTGGAAGTGTGTCCAGGTAGTTAATCGGTACCTGGTATGATACGATGGTTGTCTGCCTTTGATGTCACCCTAGTTAAGTCGCTTGTAGTTGGAAGTGTGTCCCAGTAGTTAATCGGTACCTGGTATGATACGATGGTTGTCAGCCTTTGATGTCACCCTAGTTAAGTCGCTTGTAGTTGGAAGTGTGTCCCAGTAGTTAATCGGTACCTGGTATGATACGATGGTTGACAGACTTTGATGTCACCCTAGTTAAGTCGCTTGTAGTTGGAAGTGTGTCCCAGTAGTTAATCGGTACCTGGTATGATACGATGGTTGACAGACTTTGATGTCACCCTAGTTAAGTCGCTTGTAGTTGGAAGTGTGTCCCAGTAGTTAATCGGTACCTGGTATGATACGATGGTTGACAGACTTTGATGTCACCCTAGTTAAGTCGCTTGTAGTTGGAAGTGTGTCCCAGAAGTTAATCGGTACCTGGTATGATACGATGGTTGACAGACTTTGATGTCACCCTAGTTAAGTCACTTGTAGTTGGAAGTGTGTCACAGTAGTTAATCGGTACCTGGTATGATACGATGGTTGACAGACTTTGATGTCACCATAGTTAAGTCGCTTGTAGTTGGAAGTGTGTCCCAGTAGTTAATCGGTACCTGGTATGATACGATGGTTGACAGACTTTGATGTCACCCTAGTTAAGTCGCTTGTAGTTGGAAGTGTGTCCCAGTAGTTAATCGGTACCTGGTATGATACGATGGTTGTCAGACTTTGATGTCACCCTAGTTAAGTCGCTTGTAGTTGGAAGTGTGTCCCAGTAGTTAATCGGTACCTGGTATGATACGATGATTGTCAGACTTTGATGTCACCCTAGTTAAGTCGCTTGTAGTTGGAAGTGTGTCCCAGTAGTTAATCGGTACCTGGTATGATACGATGGTTGTCTGACTTTGATGTCACCCTAGTTAAGTCGCTTGTAGTTGGAAGTGTGTCCCAGTAGTTAATCGGTACCTGGTATGATACGATGGTTGTCTGACTTTGATGTCACCCTAGTGAAGACGCTTGTAGTTGGAAGTGTGTCCCAGTAGTTAATCGGTACCTGGTATGATACGATGGTTGTCTGACTTTGATGTCACCCTAGTTAAGTCGCTTGTAGTTGGAAGTGTGTCCCAGTAGTTAATCGGTACCTCGTATGATACGATGGTTGTCTGACTTTGATGTCACCCTAGTTAAGTCGCTTGTAGTTGGAAGTGTGTCCCAGTAGTTAATCGGTACCTGGTATGATACAATGGTTGACAGACTTTGATGTCACCCTAGTTAAGTCGCTTGTAGTTGGAAGTGTGTCCCAGTAGTTAATCGGTACCTGGTATGATACGATGGTTGACAGACTTTGATGTCACCCTAGTTAAGTCGCTTGTAGTTGGAAGTGTGTCCCAGTAGTTAATCGGTACCTGGTATGATACGATGGTTGACAGACTTTGATGTCACCCTAGTTAAGTCGCTTGTAGTTGGAAGTGTGTCCCAGTAGTTAATCGGTACCTGGTATGATACGATGGTTGACAGACTTTGATGTCACCATAGTTAAGTCGCTTGTAGTTGGAAGTGTGTCCCAGTAGTTAATCGGTACCTGGTATGATACGATGGTTGACAGACTTTGATGTCACCCTAGTTAAGTCGCTTGTAGTTGGAAGTGTGTCCCAGTAGTTAATCGGTACCTGGTATGATACGATGGTTGTCAGACTTTGATGTCACCCTTGTTAAGTCGCGTGTAGTTGGAAGTGTGTCCCAGTAGTTCATCCTACCTGGTATGATACGACGGTTGACAGACTTTGATGTCACCCTAGTTACGTCGCTTGTAGTTGGAAGTGTGTCCAAGTAGTTAATCGGTACCTGGTATGATACGATGGTTGTCTGACTTTGATGTCATCCTAGTTAAGTCGCTTGTAGTTGGAAGTGTGTCCCAGTAGTTAATCGGTACCTGGTATGATACGATGGTTGACAGACTTTGATGTCACCCTAGTTAAGTCGCTTGTAGTTGGAAGTGTGTCCCAGTAGTTAATCGGTACCTGGTATGATACGATGGTTGACAGACTTTAATGTCACCCTAGTTAAGTCGCTTGTAGTTGGAAGTGTGTCCCAGTAGTTAATCGGTACCTGGTATGATACGATGGTTGTCAGACTTTGATGTCACCCTAGTTAAGTCGCTTGTAGTTGGAAGTGTGTCCCAGTAGTTAATCGGTACCTGGTATGATACGATGGTTGTCAGACTTTGATGTCACCCTAGTTAAGTCGCTTGTAGTTGGAAGTGTGTCCCAGTAGTTAATCGGTACCTGGTATGATACGATAGTTGTCTGACTTTGATGTCACCCTAGTTAAGTCGCTTGTAGTTGGAAGTGTGTCCCAGTAGTTTATCGGTACCTGGTATGATACGATGGTTGTCAGACTTTGATGTCACCCTAGTTAAGTCGCTTGTAGTTGGATGTGTGTCCCAGTAGTTAATCGGTACCTGGTATGATACGATGGTTGTCTGACTTTGATGTCACCCTAGTTAAGTCGCTTGTAGTTGGAAGTGTGTCCCAGTAGTTAATCGGTACCTGGTATGATACGATGGTTGTCTGACTTTGATGTCACCCTAGTTAAGACGCTTGTAGTTGGAAGTGTGTCCCAGTAGTTAATCGGTACCTGGTATGATACGATGGTTGTCTGACTTTGATGTCACCCTAGTTAAGTCGCTTGTAGTTGGAAGTGTGTCCCAGTAGTTAATCGGTACCTGGTATGATACGATGGTTGTCTGACTTTGATGTCACCCTAGTTAAGTCGCTTGTAGTTGGAAGTGTGTCCCAGTAGTTAATCGGTACCTGGTATGATACGATGGTTGACAGACTTTGATGTCACCCTAGTTAAGTCGCTTGTAGCTGGAAGTGTGTCCCAGTAGTTAATCGGTACCTGGTATGATACGATGGTTGACAGACTTTGATGTCACCCTAGTTAAGTCGCTTGTAGTTGGAAGTGTGTCCCAGTAGTTAATCGGTACCTGGTATGATACGATGGTTGACAGACTTTGATGTCACCCTAGTTAAGTCGCTTGTAGTTGGAAGTGTGTCCCAGTAGTTAATCGGTACCTGGTATGATACGATGGTTGACAGACTTTGATGTCACCATAGTTAAGTCGCTTGTAGTTGGAAGTGTGTCCCAGTAGTTAATCGGTACCTGGTATGATACGATGGTTGTCAGACTTTGATGTCACCCTAGTTAAGTCGCTTGTAGTTGGAAGTGTGTCCCAGTAGTTAATCGGTACCTGGTATGATACGATGGTTGAAAGACTTTGATGTCACCCTAGTTACGTCGCTTGTAGTTGGAAGTGTGTCCCAGTAGTTAATCGGTACCTGGTATGATACGATGGTTGACAGACTTTGATGTCACCCTAGTTAAGTCGCTTGTAGTTGGAAGTGTGTCCCAGTAGTTAATCGGTACCTGGTATGATACGATGGTTGACAGACTTTGATGTCACCCTAGTTAAGTCGCTTGTAGTTGGAAGTGTGTCCCAGTAGTTAATCGGTACCTGGTATGATACGATGGTTGTCTGACTTTGATGTCACCCTAGTTAAGTCGCTTGTAGTTGGAAGTGTGTCCCAGTAGTTAATCGGTACCTGGTATGATACGATGGTTGTCTGACTTTGATGTCACCCTAGTTAAGTCGCTTGTAGTTGGAAGTGTGTCCCAGTAGTTAATCGGTACCTGGTATGATACGATGGTTGTCTGACTTTGATGTCACCCTAGTTAAGTCGCGTGTAGTTGGAAGTGTGTCCCAGTAGTTCATCGTACCTGGTATGATACGATGGTTGACAGACTTTGATGTCACCCTAGTTACGTCGCTTGTAGTTGGAAGTGTGTCCCAGTAGTTAATCGGTACCTGGTATGATACGATGGTTGTCTGACTTTGATGTCACCCTAGTTAAGTCGCTTGTAGTTGGAAGTGTGTCCCAGTAGTTAATCGGTACCTGGTATGATACGATGGTTGACAGACTTTGATGTCACCCTAGTTAAGTCGCTTGTAGTTGGAAGTGTGTCCCAGTAGTTAATCGGTACCTGGTATGATACGATGGTTGACAGACTTTAATGTCACCCTAGTTAAGTCGCTTGTAGTTGGAAGTGTGTCCCAGTAGTTAATCGGTACCTGGTATGATACGATGGTTGTCAGACTTTGATGTCACCCTAGTTAAGTCGCTTGTAGTTGGAAGTGTGTCCCAGTAGTTAATCGGTACCTGGTATGATACGATGGTTGTCAGACTTTGATGTCACCCTAGTTAAGTCGCTTGTAGTTGGAAGTGTGTCCCATTAGTTAATCGGTACCTTGTATGATACGATAGTTGTCTGACTTTGATGTCACCCTAGTTAAGTCGCTTGTAGTTGGAAGTGTGTCCCAGTAGTTTATCGGTACCTGGTATGATACGATGGTTGTCAGACTTTGATGTCACCCTAGTTAAGTCGCTTGTAGTTGGATGTGTATCCCAGTAGTTAATCGGTACCTGGTATGATACGATGGTTGTCTGACTTTGATGTCACCCTAGTTAAGTCGCTTTTAGTTGGAAGTGTGTCCCAGTAGTTAATCGGTACCTGGTATGATACGATGGTTGTCTGACTTTGATGTCACCCTAGTTAAGACGCTTGTAGTTGGAAGTGTGTCCCAGTAGTTAATCGGTACCTGGTATGATACGATGGTTGTCTGACTTTGATGTCACCCTAGTTAAGTCGCTTGTAGTTGGAAGTGTGTCCCAGTAGTTAATCGGTACCTGGTATGATACGATGGTTGTCTGACTTTGATGTCACCCTAGTTAAGTCGCTTGTAGTTGGAAGTGTGTCCCAGTAGTTAATCGGTACCTGGTATGATACGATGGTTGACAGACTTTGATGTCACCCTAGTTAAGTCGCTTGTAGCTCGAAGTGTGTCC
This sequence comes from Gibbula magus, assembly GCA_936450465.1. Taxonomy (NCBI): domain Eukaryota; kingdom Metazoa; phylum Mollusca; class Gastropoda; order Trochida; family Trochidae; genus Gibbula; species Gibbula magus. The sequence continues at coordinate 6,560,438 of OW388296.1, read as the reverse complement.
CAGTAGTTAATCGGTACCTGGTATGATACGATGGTTGACAGACTTTGATGTCACCCTAGTTAAGTCGCTTGTAGTTGGAAGTGTGTCCCAGTAGTTAATCGGTACCTGGTATGATACGATGGTTGACAGACTTTGATGTCACCCTAGTTAAGTCGCTTGTAGTTGGAAGTGTGTCCCAGTAGTTAATCGGTACCTGGTATGATACGATGGTTGACAGACTTTGATGTCACCCTAGTTAAGTCGCTTGTAGTTGGAAGTGTGTCCCAGTAGTTAATCGGTACCTGGTATGATACGATGGTTGACAGACTTTGATGTCACCCTAGTTAAGTCGCTTGTAGTTGGAAGTGTGTCCCAGTAGTTAATCGGTACCTGGTATGATACGATGGTTGACAGACTTTGATGTCACCCTAGTTAAGTCGCTTGTAGTTGGAAGTGTGTCCCAGTAGTTAATCGGTACCTGGTATGATACGATGGTTGTCTGACTTTGATGTCACCCTAGTTAAGTCGCTTGTAGTTGGAAGTGTGTCCCAGTAGTTAATCGGTACCTGGTATGATACGATGGTTGTCTGACTTTGATGTCACCCTAGTTAAGTCGCTTGTAGTTGGAAGTGTGTCCCAGTAGTTAATCGGTACCTGGTATGATACGATGGTTGTCTGACTTTGATGTCACCCTAGTTAAGTCGCGTGTAGTTGGAAGTGTGTCCCAGTAGTTCATCGTACCTGGTATGATACGATGGTTGACAGACTTTGATGTCACCCTAGTTACGTCGCTTGTAGTTGGAAGTGTGTCCCAGTAGTTAATCGGTACCTGGTATGATACGATGGTTGTCTGACTTTGATGTCACCCTAGTTAAGTCGCTTGTAGTTGGAAGTGTGTCCCAGTAGTTAATCGGTACCTGGTATGATACGATGGTTGACAGACTTTGATGTCACCCTAGTTAAGTCGCTTGTAGTTGGAAGTGTGTCCCAGTAGTTAATCGGTACCTGGTATGATACGATGGTTGACAGACTTTAATGTCACCCTAGTTAAGTCGCTTGTAGTTGGAAGTGTGTCCCAGTAGTTAATCGGTACCTGGTATGATACGATGGTTGTCAGACTTTGATGTCACCCTAGTTAAGTCGCTTGTAGTTGGAAGTGTGTCCCAGTAGTTAATCGGTACCTGGTATGATACGATGGTTGTCAGACTTTGATGTCACCCTAGTTAAGTCGCTTGTAGTTGGAAGTGTGTCCCAGTAGTTAATCGGTACCTGGTATGATACGATGGTTGTCTGACTTTGATGTCACCCTAGTTAAGTCGCTTTTAGTTGGAAGTGTGTCCCAGTAGTTAATCGGTACCTGGTATGATACGATGGTTGTCTGACTTTGATGTCACCCTAGTTAAGACGCTTGTAGTTGGAAGTGTGTCCCAGTAGTTAATCGGTACCTGGTATGATACGATGGTTGTCTGACTTTGATGTCACCCTAGTTAAGTCGCTTGTAGTTGGAAGTGTGTCCCAGTAGTTAATCGGTACCTGGTATGATACGATGGTTGTCTGACTTTGATGTCACCCTAGTTAAGTCGCTTGTAGTTGGAAGTGTGTCCCAGTAGTTAATCGGTACCTGGTATGATACGATGGTTGACAGACTTTGATGTCACCCTAGTTAAGTCGCTTGTAGCTGGAAGTGTGTCCCAGTAGTTAATCGGTACCTGGTATGATACGATGGTTGACAGACTTTGATGTCACCCTAGTTAAGTCGCTTGTAGTTGGAAGTGTGTCCCAGTAGTTAATCGGTACCTGGTATGATACGATGGTTGTCAGACTTTGATGTCACCCTAGTTAAGTCGCTTGTAGTTGGAAGTGTGTCCCAGTAGTTAATCGGTACCTGGTATGATACGATGGTTGACAGACTTTGATGTCACCATAGTTAAGTCGCTTGTAGTTGGAAGTGTGTCCCAGTAGTTAATCGGTACCTGGTATGATACGATGGTTGTCAGACTTTGATGTCACCCTAGTTAAGTCGCTTGTAGTTGGAAGTGTGTCCCAGTAGTTAATCGGTACCTGGTATGATACGATGGTTGAAAGACTTTGATGTCACCCTAGTTACGTCGCTTGTAGTTGGAAGTGTGTCCCAGTAGTTAATCGGTACCTGGTATGATACGATGGTTGACAGACTTTGATGTCACCCTAGTTAAGTCGCTTGTAGTTGGAAGTGTGTCCCAGTAGTTAATCGGTACCTGGTATGATACGATGGTTGACAGACTTTGATGTCACCCTAGTTAAGTCGCTTGTAGTTGGAAGTGTGTCCCAGTAGTTAATCGGTACCTGGTATGATACGATGGTTGTCTGACTTTGATGTCACCCTAGTTAAGTCGCTTGTAGTTGGAAGTGTGTCCCAGTAGTTAATCGGTACCTGGTATGATACGATGGTTGTCTGACTTTGATGTCACCCTAGTTAAGTCGCTTGTAGTTGGAAGTGTGTCCCAGTAGTTAATCGGTACCTGGTATGATACGATGGTTGTCTGACTTTGATGTCACCCTAGTTAAGTCGCTTGTAGTTGGAAGTGTGTCCCAGTAGTTAATCGGTACCTGGTATGATACGATGGTTGTCTGACCTTGATGTCACCCTAGTTAAGTCGCTTGTAGAAGGAAGTGTGTCCCAGTAGTTAATCGGTACCTGGTATGATACGATGGTTGTCTGACTTTGATGTCACCCTAGTTAAGTCGCTTGTAGTTGGAAGAGTGTCCCAGTAGTTAATCGGTACCTGGTATGATACGATGGTTGTCTGCCTTTGATGTCACCCTAGTTAAGTCGCTTGTAGTTGGAAGTGTGTCCCAGTAGTTAATCGGTACCTGGTATGATACGATGGTTGTCAGACTTTGATGTCACCCTAGTTAAGTCGCTTGTAGTTGGAAGTGTGTCCCAGTAGTTAATCGGTACCTGGTATGATACGATGGTTGTCAGACTTTGATGTCACCCTAGTTAAGTCGCTTGTAGTTGGAAGTGTGTCCCAGTAGTTAATCGGTACCTGGTATGATACGATGGTTGTCAGACTTTGATGTCACCCTAGTTAAGTCGCTTGTAGTTGGAAGTGTGTCCCAGTAGTTAATCGGTACCTGGTATGATACGATGGTTGAAAGACTTTGATGTCACCCTAGTTACGTCGCTTGTAGTTGGAAGTGTGTCCCAGTAGTTAATCGGTACCTGGTATGATACGATGGTTGACAGACTTTGATGTCACCCTAGTTAAGTCGCTTGTAGTTGGAAGTGTGTCCCAGTAGTTAATCGGTACCTGGTATGATACGATGGTTGACAGACTTTGATGTCACCCTAGTTAAGTCGCTTGTAGTTGGAAGTGTGTCCCAGTAGTTAATCGGTACCTGGTATGATACGATGGTTGTCTGACTTTGATGTCACCCTAGTTAAGTCGCTTGTAGTTGGAAGTGTGTCCCAGTAGTTAATCGGTACCTGGTATGATACGATGGTTGTCTGACTTTGATGTCACCCTAGTTAAGTCGCTTGTAGTTGGAAGTGTGTCCCAGTAGTTAATCGGTACCTGGTATGATACGATGGTTGTCTGACCTTGATGTCACCCTAGTTAAGTCGCTTGTAGAAGGAAGTGTGTCCCAGTAGTTAATCGGTACCTGGTATGATACGATGGTTGTCTGACTTTGATGTCACCCTAGTTAAGTCGCTTGTAGTTGGTAGTGTGTCCCAGTAGTTAATCGGTACCTGGTATGATACGATGGTTGTCTGCCTTTGATGTCACCCTAGTTAAGTCGCTTGTAGTTGGAAGTGTGTCCCAGTAGTTAATCGGTACCTGGTATGATACGATGGTTGTCAGACTTTGATCTCACCCTAGTTAAGTCGCTTGTAGTTGGAAGTGTGTCCCAGTAGTTAATCGGTACCTGGTATGATACGATGGTTGTCAGACTTTGATGTCACCCTAGTTACGTCGCTTGTAGTTGGAAGTGTGTCCCAGTAGTTAATCGGTACCTGGTATGATACGATGGTTGACAGACTTTGATGTCACCCTAGTTAAGTCGCTTGTAGTTGGAAGTGTGTCCCAGTAGTTAATCGGTACCTGGTATGATACGATGGTTGACAGACTTTGATGTCACCCTAGTTAAGTCGCTTGTAGTTGGAAGTGTGTCCCAGTAGTTAATCGGTACCTGGTATGATACGATGGTTGTCTGACTTTGATGTCACCCTAGTTAAGTCGCTTGTAGTTGGAAGTGTGTCCCAGTAGTTAATCGGTACCTGGTATGATACGATGGTTGTCTGACTTTGATGTCACCCTAGTTAAGTCGCTTGTAGTTGGAAGTGTGTCCCAGTAGTTAATCGGTACCTGGTATGATACGATGGTTGTCTGACTTTGATGTCACCCTAGTTAAGTCGCTTGTAGTTGGAAGTGTGTCCCAGTAGTTAATCGGTACCTGGTATGATACGATGGTTGTCTGACCTTGATGTCACCCTAGTTAAGTCGCTTGTAGAAGGAAGTGTGTCCCAGTAGTTAATCGGTACCTGGTATGATACGATGGTTGTCTGACTTTGATGTCACCCTAGTTAAGTCGCTTGTAGTTGGAAGTGTGTCCCAGTAGTTAATCGGTACCTGGTATGATACGATGGTTGTCTGCCTTTGATGTCACCCTAGTTAAGTCGCTTGTAGTTGGAAGTGTGTCCCAGTAGTTAATCGGTACCTGGTATGATACGATGGTTGTCAGACTTTGATGTCACCCTAGTTAAGTCGCTTGTAGTTGGAAGTGTGTCCCAGTAGTTAATCGGTACCTGGTATGATACGATGGTTGTCAGACTTTGATGTCACCCTAGTTAAGTCGCTTGTAGTTGGAAGTGTGTCCCAGTAGTTAATCGGTACCTGGTATGATACGATGGTTGTCAGACTTTGATGTCACCCTAGTTAAGTCGCTTGTAGTTGGAAGTGTGTCCCAGTAGTTAATCGGTACCTGGTATGATACGATGGTTGTCTGACTTTGATGTCACCCTAGTTAAGTCGCTTGTAGTTGGAAGTGTGTCCCAGTAGTTAATCGGTACCTGGCATGATACGATGGTTGACAGACTTTGATGTCACCCTAGTTAAGTCGCTTGTAGTTGGAAGTGTGTCCCAGTAGTTAATCGGTACCTGGCATGATACGATGGTTGTCTGACTTTGATGTCACCCTAGTTAAGTCGCCTGTAGTTGGAAGTGTGTCCCAGTAGTTAATCGGTACCTGGTATGATACGATGGTTGTCTGACTTTGATGTCACCCTAGTTAAGTCGCTTGTAGTTGGAAGTGTGTCCCAGTAGTTAATCGGTACCTGGCATGATACGATGGTTGACAGACTTTGATGTCACCCTAGTTAAGTCGCTTGTAGTTGGAAGTGTGTCCCAGTAGTTAATCGGTACCTGGCATGATACGATGGTTGTCTGACTTTGATGTCACCCTAGTTAAGTCGCCTGTAGTTGGAAGTGTGTCCCAGTAGTTAATCGGTACCTGGTATGATACGATGGTTGTCTGACTTTGATGTCACCCTAGTTAAGTTGCCTGTAGTTGGAAGTGTGTCCCAGTAGTTAATCGGTACCTGGTATGATACGATAGTTGACAGACTTTGATGTCACCCTAGTTAAGTCGCTTGTAGTTGGAAGTGTGTCCCAGTAGTTAATCGGTACCTGGCATGATACGATGGTTGACAGACTTTGATGTCACCCTAGTTAAGTCGCTTGTAGTTGGAAGTGTGTCCCAGTAGTTAATCGGTACCTGGTATGATACGATGGTTGACAGACTTTGATGTCACCCTAGTTAAGTCGCTTGTAGTTGGAAGTGTGTCCCAGTAGTTAATCGGTACCTGGTATGATACGATGGTTGACAGACTTTGATGTCACCCTAGTTAAGTCGCTTGTAGTTGGAAGTGTGTCCCAGTAGTTAATCGGTACCTGGTATGATACGATGGTTGAAAGACTTTGATGTCACCCTAGTTACGTCGCTTGTAGTTGGAAGTGTGTCCCAGTAGTTAATCGGTACCTGGTATGATACGATGGTTGTCAGACTTTGATGTCACCCTAGTTAAGTCGCTTGTAGTTGGAAGTGTGTCCCAGTAGTTAATCGGTACCTGGTATGATACGATGGTTGTCTGCCTTTGATGTCACCCTAGTTAAGTCGCTTGTAGTTGGAAGTGTGTCCCAGTAGTTAATCGGTACCTGGTATGATACGATGGTTGTCAGACTTTGATGTCACCCTAGTTAAGTCGCTTGTAGTTGGAAGTGTGTCCCAGTAGTTAATCGGTACCTGGTATGATACGATGGTTGTCAGACTTTGATGTCACCCTAGTTAAGTCGCTTGTAGTTGGAAGTGTGTCCCAGTAGTTAATCGGTACCTGGTATGATACGATGGTTGTCAGACTTTGATGTCACCATAGTTAAGTCGCTTGTAGTTGGAAGTGTGTCCCAGTAGTTAATCGGTACCTGGTATGATACGATGGTTGACAGACTTTGATGTCACCCTAGTTAAGTCGCTTGTAGTTGGAAGTGTGTCCCAGTAGTTAATCGGTACCTGGTATGATACGATGGTTGAAAGACTTTGATGTCACCCTAGTTACGTCGCTTGTAGAAGGAAGTGTGTCCCAGTAGTTAATCGGTACCTGGTATGATACGATGGTTGTCTGACTTTGATGTCACCCTAGTTAAGTCGCTTGTAGTTGGAAGTGTGTCCCAGTAGTTAATCGGTACCTGGTATGATACGATGGTTGTCTGCCTTTGATGTCACCCTAGTTAAGTCGCTTGTAGTTGGAAGTGTGTCCCAGTAGTTAATCGGTACCTGGTATGATACGATGGTTGTCAGACTTTGATGTCACCCTAGTTAAGTCGCTTGTAGTTGGAAGTGTGTCCCAGTAGTTAATCGGTACCTGGTATGATACGATGGTTGTCAGACTTTGATGTCACCCTAGTTAAGTCGCTTGTAGTTGGAAGTGTGTCCCAGTAGTTAATCGGTACCTGGTATGATACGATGGTTGTCAGACTTTGATGTCACCCTAGTTAAGTCGCTTGTAGTTGGAAGTGTGTCCCAGTAGTTAATCGGTACCTGGCATGATACGATGGTTGTCTGACTTTGATGTCACCCTAGTTAAGTCGCCTGTAGTTGGAAGTGTGTCCCAGTAGTTAATCGGTACCTGGTATGATACGATGGTTGTCTGACTTTGATGTCACCCTAGTTAAGTTGCCTGTAGTTGGAAGTGTGTCCCAGTAGTTAATCGGTACCTGGTATGATACGATGGTTGACAGACTTTGATGTCACCCTAGTTAAGTCGCTTGTAGTTGGAAGTGTGTCCCAGTAGTTAATCGGTACCTGGCATGATACGATGGTTGACAGACTTTGAACCGGACAGACAAGGTGTACTCTTGCCTCATGCAAAATGTCGGCCAGTCCTTTGAGCATGCAATGTGCATACATAAATGCGCTATATAAAGGTACTATTTCATTATTTTAATTGTAAGCGATATTAGTATAGTTCGAAGAAAATGAGCCTGTGAATAGTAAATTAACTATCGAAGAATTATTGCAATGTGATGAGGAATATTGCGATCATTTCCACTTTCACATCTTGGAATGACAGAAGTCACAACAGTCCACAACATCACGGACATCGACAACGAGAACAATCAGAACGCTGTCAAACTTTTTAGAATGTATACGAGTCGAGTGATATGAGGCTCATAAGGTGGACATTAGGGAAACTATTAAAGGCTTTGAAGCGTCCTTTCTTTCCGATTCTCCCTAGAATGCAATGAGTACCTGTCAAATGTCTGCGATTGTTGTCATAGTATCAGAACGCAGTCAGGATGTCCACTTCAACATCCAACTTCCAAACGCAAGGCATAACTCTTGCCAGTCTGCATTACTGGCTGATTTAACTCTTGCGGTATTTCCCTCGCTTTGTTGTGTCTAGATAGCGAATCGCCGCACCAGAAATGCATAGTGGGCCTGGATTTCTTAATACAGATTTCTTAAGGAAACACTGCAAGGCCTAAATAAGCCAGTAATGGAGACTGACAAGAGTTATGCCTTGCATTGGGAAGTTGTTCCACATCTAAAGGGAACTCAGCATGCGGCAAGTTTTCGAATGCACTTCCAATTCAGCGTTCAATCTGTCTCTAGTGTGAAGGGGGCATTATAACAAGTATGCTTATATAGAATATGTATTCTTGCCTCAATAACAGTGTAAACAACATAAACGACAACCCTTCTGTTGGGGGTACGTAGTTGCACAAAACAAGTTTAAGACTGACGATAACGTCTGTGCCTTATGTTAAAGGGGCAGTAGCACGTTTTTTCGCTCAAATAAGTCGATGAAATGTATTTGAAAAAGAATTTCACCAATCGTAAAATACCCTTTTCTTTTCGTAAAATCAAGTTATAAATGAGTGTACATGGCTAAGAAAAGCAATTGGAATCATTTTTTTTCATTCGAAATAATAAAATGTGTTCACAATAAAATGGCCGCTATGCAAGTTTTGCTTTATACGCAACACTGTTATTACTACTACTGATAATTGCTTTGTGTAATAAGATGTTATACCCTCTAAAATAAATTTAAATGGCACAAACTATCATTATAAATAAGAAATTTGAAAAAATAAATTTTGCAAAAAACGTGCTGCTGCCCCTTTAACAATGGACTACTGCTCCCTGAGTGAGGGTGAGGGTTTAGTGCCGGATTAAAGTATGGAACAACACTGATTCCACGTCCTCACATTAAGAATAACGAACACTGGGGTAGAAAAAATGAGATTATCTTTATTATGATTATCTGAAGCATTTCCTCCCAAAATCGATTGACCAAACACCCTAAACATAACCATTATCAACAACATACCGAGTTCAACTTTTGAAATATACCGGACAAAATAATTTAGGGATATTTGAATCGTTATGAACGAAATTTTGTCATTATGTCGATGAATAAATAGATCACTATTCATAATATAAAACAATGCATATATCCCTAACTACTTTTGTGCAATTCATTAAGTATTTTATCAGTATTCTTGAAAACAACATATTTGAACCTGGTCTATCCCATACAAACAAATAATGGATACAAACATATATAATTGAAACTCATTTCACATATTCGAAATTGAAAACTTAAAAATAAATTTGATCTATCTTAAGCTTTAAGAATACTTCACTCCCTTGTTCTTACCGGCTCGTGAACATGAACTTACGACAATGATATTTGCCTTTTAGATCAGTCATATTATGCAAACAAGTGTTATATTGGCAGATATGTTTCACTTATCGAAAGCAAATTAAAACAAAATTTAAACAAAATACACCGCAAAATACAAGTGAGTGAGTGAGTTATTGTTTAACGCTGCTTCGGCAGTATTGCAGCCATTAGCGGCGACCCAAAATACAAACAAATAACAAACAATCGTCATATTAAGTATATAGAAAGTCATTATCTGTAACTCATCATATTTTGCCTGATATTTGAAGGGCATTTAGAAGTGGCATACATAAGAACAGGAATATTTTCTGGATAACAACTTCTTTAATGTGGAAAGTACACGTCGTTTAGGGTATATATACTCACTCCTTCATCAGGTGGAATGTGATGAAGGAGTGAGTATATACTCTGAAACGTCGTGTAAATAACATTAAATAAGTTGTTATCCAGAACATAAATCTTCCTGTTCTTATATTTTGCCTGATTTAGTATGTTAACTGGACACCATCATATCAAATAATACCACAAATACACTTACAATCTGCTGACCAAGGCAGTCTGCAGGGAGTTCAGAATACCACAGATTATCCTTCATTACAAAAAGTAAAGCAATGGCTGTCAGGGGGGTGATCTCTGATGAATATCACATACGTTTTTGAAAATGCTTTATAAAGTGCTAAATGGCACTAAAACTGCTAACACATGCCCGAAATAGGCAAATATGTATAGTATTGGTGCTACAGACATGAACTTGGGCTGTTTTGTAACATTATTATCAGAGCATCATGATCATGTTGACTTTTTATCATAGCCCTGAGAGGGGTACGCCACTTCGAATTGAATCCTGCAACACATGTAATTCTTTGAATATGACAATTTTCATATCATAGTCTCCATCCAAAAAGGATGATATCACCATAACATACACTCGATTCTACTGTGACTGGTTTCTGTATTTTCCGTTAACCATATTTATGACAACATTCAAAGAAGCATTGCCCTGAAGAGGTAAATGTTACACATGACGACAATAGGTTCTTAATGCACAATAATTTCGGATATAAAAATAAAAGTTTGGCATGCTAGTTCTCTTTTGACAATAATAGCCATCTGATTGTGTCTATAAGCTCTTGGGAATAAAACAAATGATAAAACAATTGAAGTGACATATGTCTTCAACCTTTGATCCTCAACATGTTACTAGCTTTATCCAGGCAACAAGGTTTGTATTTAACACTATTAACTTGGTAAAGAGTGATAGCAAGCTGACATTAGGCTGCATTCAAATAGTTCAATGTTTCGCAGGCACATTTTTCGAAAGTGACGAGGGCTGTAAGCTTTTATGTATTTTTTGTTGAAAAAAATAATGACGGAAGAGGACATATTTTTTTCCATCAACACCCTCTACAAATGATTATCTTTATTGGGGATAAATTTGAATATATTAAGGTAGGGAGCTGAATGGTTTTGTTTTTTAATGGATTTCGATATTAACATTTATGGGTCATTCAAGCTCTTACATCTCAATTTCACATCCTTTCATACAAACATATCCCACCATATTCCAACCATATGTTCAAAGCTTTAGCAAAAATACCTAAATAGTTTTCACAAGCTAAGCATATACCACACTCAAAAACACTTTTTTCCACTAACATTCCTAAAATAGTCTTACAATTGCTACAGAAATAATTGAAAATGCAATTTAAATCATTGATGATCTACAAATACAAAAAAAGATTCATTTCATCAAACATAGATTCTCCAAACAGGATGTATAGTTATACTTGAAAATATACATCTGTCTAGGTTTAATGTACAATGCACATTGTTCAAGTTTAAAGTTCAAGTTCAAGTACCAACACATGTAGAGCTGGTCAGGAAACATCTTCACTGCTTGTAGGTACTTAATATGCATAAGTGGTAATGCATTACTTGTATGCACATTGTTGATGCATTATTTGCATGCACTTTGTTAATGCATAACTTGTATGTATAACTGTTAATGCATTATTTGCAGGCACATTGTTAATTAATTATTTGTATGCACCTTGTTAATCCATAACTTGTATGTATAGTTGTTAATTAATTATTTGCTTGCACATTGTTAATCCATAACTTGTATGTATAGTTGTTAATTCATTATTTGCAGGCACATTGTTAATTAATTATTTGTATGCACCTTGTTAATGCATTACCTGTATGTTAATGCATTACTTGTATGCATATTTGAATGCACTACTTCCATGCATAAGGGGTTGAAAAGTGTTTAACATGTCAATAAGTCATGGATTCTCAGCAATTTTTTAGTAATAAGTCAAAGTATTTTGTCTGGAAGTCAGCTCTATAGGAGGCAAGTCATTGACTTTTTGATGTTTTTTGGGGGGAAAGTCAAAGGTCAAATTAACATCAGTGACTTGAGACTTACAGATTTTTAAACTTCTGTTTATATTTAAGTGCATCACCCGAATGCATTAGTGTCAAAGCATTATGTGCATGCATTACTGTTAATGGATTTATGCAATACATAGGTAAACCTCTCACAGTGTAAGTCTATAAATGAAAACAAAGGGTCTTTTCTACTCAGAATCAAATAAATGAAATGTTTAAATGTTACTTGCATGCATATGTGTAAATACATCAATATAATATAAACCAGTATAGAGTTATTATATTTCCTTATTGAACACAATCTGTTAGATGCGAGATCTTATTCAGCAATCATTAGAGACTTTACTTATAGCAGCAAGTACTGATGAAAATGTAACTGAAATGTATATTGCAAATGTATGCATCAGTATTATATACCTTATTCCATTATTGAAACAGAGACACCATAATTGCAAAATAATTCCATATAATAAAATCTTCTTTGTTTCTCTTAAAAAAACCATCAACAAATCTTTTTAAGATAACCAAGTACAAGATCTTTGAAGAAGAAACAAGATAACAGATGATAAAAGTCACTTGTACATAGTGTATCCTGTTATCCTGCTCCATCAGGGTATGTGTATCAGCAAAGTCCTACAATCCCCTGATTGTCTAGGAAACTTCTGCCTCATACCATGCTATAAACAAGTAACTGTCACAAACGTGACCATATGCCGCAATTAAGAAATGAGCGAAATGGGGGAACGCAAGCTAATGTCAAGGTCACCCAAATCCACTGGTGTCTGCGTATTCCCAAAAGGAAGACTGGTGCATACGTTCATGAGGAATCACACTAACAACATTTTAAAAACTGGTCAAAGTCTTGTAGTGACCTTGAAAATGAAGTCAAGGTCATGTAAATCGACTGGTGTTTGTGTATTATCCAAATAAAGACTGGTACCAAATTTGAAGACTATAGGTGCAGCGGTTCATGAGATATCATGCTAACAAGATTTGACACACAATCTAAGTCTCGTATTAACCTTGAAAATGAGGTCAAGGTCACCCAAATCGACTCTAGATGCAGTGGTTCATGAGATATCCCGCTAACAAGAAACGGGACGTACGTACGTACGGAGCAAAATACTATATATCCCCTGCTCCCCCTTCGCGGCAGCAGTGGACAAAAACCCAGTAAATATAATGATTTAAATAAAGCAATTTTGGGAGTGCCTGGTTGAGAAAACAAATGAATGAAGATCAAATTTCACATCACAACATTTCATTGGCTGACAAAATACATGCAACATATCGCTGGTGATGAGGAACCAACCTTCAGTGAAGCGAGGAGAAAGCTGCTTAGACAATCTGGAGCCTTGCAGATACAGCAGAATGGAGCAGGATGGATAAAATGATACAATATGTACAAGTATATAAGGCTAACAGACAAAAGCATAAATAAACAAAACAAGTAACAGTCATTCAATATAAAGCAGTGTTTCTACATAACAATAATTGCTTTAAAAGCATAATGACAATCAGATCCTCAATGAAATTGTGATAAGATGAGAAGTTCAGAGACAGTAGACATGCTGTATGAGCCAGACCAACAATCAAGCTCGGATTGGTTTTACCTCGGGTTCCAGCTCCATGTCTAGGCTTCATATGGATTGTTGCCCCTGACAACGGGCTGGTACAGGTTATCTGCACATGTACATATATTGCACAAACAAAATGTCTGCATTTATAAGAAATTGTATTATAATCAAATTGTATAAGTACATATACCACAAACTTTGGGTGGGGGTTCACTCATTGAAGGGGTGGGTGGGGTTTCACTCAATGAAAAGGGGGGGGGGGCTCATTGAAGAAGGAGGAGAGGGGGGGGGGGTCTTCACTCATTGAAGGGTGGAAGGTATTCACTCATTGAGGGGGTGGGTGGGGTTTCACTCAATGAAAAAGGGGGGGGGGGCTCATTGAAGAAGGAGGAGAGGGGGGGGGGGGGGGGGGGGGTCTTCACTCATTGAAGAGTGGAAGGTATTCACTCATTGAGGGGGTGGGTGGGGATTCACTCATTGAAAAGGGAGGGGGGTGTTTCACTCATCAAAAAGGGTTGGGGGTTGTCCACTCATTGAAGGGGGTAGGTTGGGGGGTTCACTCACCAAAGGGGGGGGGGGGGGGGAGTCACCTTTCAGGTCCATCAAATTTACATGCAGGAAGTTTAGAAATTATTATAGTATAGTTTTATTTAGTATTAAAAAATACTTATACATACGTATGTTACAAATACATGTACAAATGCACCTTTGATATAAAACATCTAAATAAAATTGGCACCATAAATATCAAAATGGATTTGTAATAAATAAATAACCATCTAATAAGGCCAGTTTTCAAGTTGAAATGTGATAATTAATGAAATTAAACTTAAATGGATAAGACAGTTTTGTCATAAACAATAATCAGCTCATTTAAAGTAAATGTAAGAAATGTAAGTTTTTTTTATGACAGATAGATGTATAAAGTCAAGTGTTTATGAGTAGCGCACAAACGGAACTTGATATTGTCAAACAAAAACACTTTCAACATTTTTATCTTAAATGTACCACGAGGATATTTATAGACAATCAATCTACAATTTTCTTTCTTTCATCAATAATAGAAAGGGAAGAAATAGGAGAAAATAGCACTAGGAGTTCAGTACAGTATCGCCACACTCCAATATCCAGTTGGAGACAAACTGTAAATAACAGAGTCACTCGGTGTCAACATAGTCCTAGGCTGTTACATAGGCACATCTACAAGTTGTCAAGCATATACTTATATAACTAAGTATAAGACAAGAGGTCTGAGTGTCATCCAATGGTTAAAGGGAAAGTTCTATTGATGTATTTTGATGGATACCATGATAGAACCCTCCCTTTAAAAGTCTGGTTTTCTGTGCGACTATTCCCGGAGTACATGCAGCAGTCTTCATTAGATGTAGACTTGCAGTCTCTTATTTTCCACATCAATCTCCTTCTCGGACAGTGGTCAAGAATTGTAAACATTACATAATACTCATATCATCCAGTAGAAGACAAAGGACCCGAGAGCCGTCCAGTGACTTGCGTAGTCGAGCGCAGACCACTTGTCCAGCGTGTGCATCATTGTGTAACCCTGGAAATATCAGACAGGCAGTGAATGTAATTATACTGAACAAATTACTAAGGAGTACAGGTACATTGGAAATTTGGTCATCACAGGGATTTGGGTAATATATGAGGTGAAATGATGGGAGATGAAGGAATTGAATTTAGGGTGAGGTGAGGCAAAGCCAGGTGATTCAGTTCAATCTATGAGCACGTCCTTCTCAGTATGTGTACACATACTCATCAAGTTACTAACTTCTATATACACATGTTACATGTATGGCACTTAATACAGCAGCCATGATATATACCATATATATTCTAAGTTATGTTTTAAACAGGAATGATGTTATTGTATTTATATTCGACATCATCATTGACCAAATGAATCATATTTTGAATATTCAGGGATGTTTTCAATAGTTTTCACTTTTCTTCATCTTGGTAAGCAACCAAAATAAACTGCTGATCTACTTTACATGGAGTACTTGACTGAAGTGTAATTGGAATTAATATGAAGTACTTCCTTCTCCTGCATAGCGGTCAACAACCTTAGAAACCAGATTTACAATATAGTATTGCCTTTAAAATTGGCAAGGAAATAGAAACAACTTTTGTTGGCTCTGTGAACCCTTTTTCTTTGGATAAGATGGTCTCAACATTTATGAGTTTATAGTCACCAATAGTAAAGGAATCTACACATAAGATTTCAGCTTTCTAGAACTTTTACTTTTGGATTAAGTTAACATAATGATGATGGTGATGCTATGCATGTGCCCAGGACTTTCAGGGTGTATGAGATAATATGCATTTTTAAACAGATTCTACAAAATAAAATGTCTCTTAAATTGTGATTAAAATCATATTTTAACCCTTTATTGTGAGTGCAAAAGATTAACCAGGGGCACATAACACTTCATTCCCTTTATTAACATGTATGGATTGCAGTAAATTGACCATAACACTTTATTCCCTTTACTAACAAGTACTGATTCCTGAGAACGACCACTGAGAATGACTTGCCACTACATTAACTCAGCGTGTAAAGGGTTAACCACTGAGGTCACATGACCTACCTTCTCCTCGTCGGAGCTCTGGTCAAACATGACGCCCAAGTAGGTCAGGTGGAAGATGGACAGCAGACCGAAACACGTGTTGGTCAGCAGCACTAGCGGGTTCCACTGGGGGCAAATATCATAAAGGGGTAAACACATACAGCATTTCTCTCTTTTCTTGTCTCATCAAGTGAGCTGAAAAGTTTATATTTTCCACCGGAAATAATAAAATATACAGGCAACCGTATAAATACAGCATTTCTGTGTATTCTCTAATAACATGTTTATCTCATCAATCGAGGTGAAAAGTTTATATCTTAAAATAGCATAGGGTGTTTTACAGGCAACCATACAATGAATACAACCTTACTTTCACGCCACAATTCATATATTATATATTTTAAGCTTCTGGTAATTGTGGTGATTGTGGGTTTGAGTGTAGATGAGTGCTGGTGAAGTAAGCTGACCAGTAGCTTAACGTCTATTGTAACATGACGTTGGTGTATCCTTGATGCTGATTGGTTGATTCCCTATGATGAATGACAATGAATACCTGCAAATTACCTAGGACGAATCACCACTCACGCCGTCGCCTTTAAACTAAATTTGCGAGTGTTGCATAATAATGAATCCCGGAAATTTAACAAACGCCACTATTTATCTTATAAACGAAACTCAAAGAGATATCATCATACCAACATGTTGTACTTGCAGACCATGTCTGGGTTCATGAAACCATCTGTTTATTATTGATTGTTACCGTCAGAGGTATGGTTTAAACATATTTATTTCTTTTCTACAAGAACTGGATGGGTAAACAAGCTCAAAGCTTATCTGAATACCGCTCCAGTGTACAAAATACAATTCAAGTCATGGTGTATTTACAAAAGCATGAATATTTACAAAAGTCAACACTAACACAAATCTTAACAAGTTCATAACACTAATTGTAATGTGATATTTCAAAACAACAAATGCCACAGAAGTCTCTCATCATGAAAATACATAAACGTGACAACTTATTTCTCAAATCTGCCTGTTAAATCTATGAACATGTGCACAGAAGTTAAAAGTTTATTATTTTCAACAGAAGAACAGGTTGGATTCCCAAATAGGACTGATTTCAAATCATATCATATCATCAGATTATAAAAGAACAAATTTTGCCTTATAACATTGTAAAGAGGACATGAGAAGAAATAGTGAGATGGGTCCCTTCTAATCATTGCCACATGAGCAGACAGGTGTTTGTGATATGAATCGTTCATACTTATGTGCGTTTAGGTCACTGCATCCAAGTCTGAGGCGAGAATGTATGATTTGACAAAACCTGTTACCGTTATTAAGGTCAAAATGGGTGTATGTGTCGGTATCTTTTAAAAATGCATAAATGCGTAAGAGGTATACCTTTCTTTTCAGAAAATGAGAAAGTTTCCCAGTCATGTCAACTGAAGGAATATATATATTCTTACAGAAATTAATGTGCTAAATAGAGCCATTGGCTCTGTAGCTCATCAAGTTATACAATTCTATACAGCACATGACAAGTGGCGACATTTATTAGGATGGACAAACGGTTGGACGGGCAGACACCATGACATAAGCTCATCAAGCCTTTCCGGTCTGATGACCTAAAATGGGTAAATTATGTTTGCCCTGATATGTTAAAAGACATGCCAGATGAACATCTATATTTCATCAGTCAAGAAGAATGGATGGAGGTGGTAAGAGATGTGGTGAACTCACATATCTATATTGATGTCCACAGTCCTCCTTACATGCCCTCGCTTGTATACAGGCGTTAAATATTGTAGATAATCTATTTCTTAAAACTGAAAAATAAAGCAGAAAATATATGATCAAAGACCTCACTATCAATGAAATATCAAACTCTATATGAAATACTATCAAAACTTACAGTTCAGGGCCACCTTTCACAAAGCACTAAGGTGATCGTAAGTCACTAAGGTAACCTTAGTGCAATGTTAAAGAATGGGAGTTAAGGTTAACCTTAGTAAAGGTTGCTTTGTGAAATGAGGCCCCGGGCCTATATTTTAAAAGATCTCTTAGCACTAAGATAGCTTAAACCAATGTAAATGTATGGTACTGAGAGCATTTAAAGAATATAGTCCCATATATGCATCCAATGAAAATTTGGGCGCACCATAAATAACATCACTAGAATTTTCTTCAATTTTCCGTACAATATGATCTTTTATTTCAAGCGAGTAATGAATTTGCCATACATTACAAAGAAATTAGGGGAATTATTGATAAGATATCCATCATGAAGATATAATGCACATATGATAATAACGAGCGAGGATTCTCTCACCATATTCTGTGTAGGTATAGAAGCCTAGAGACAGTAGCACTGCAGAGAGTTGGAAGTTCAGGCCCTGGAACGTGTGCCATTTCAAATATTATTTAAAAAGTTTTGATAATCAAATGACAAACTTTACAATTTTTAACAAACTAATAAGTGTAATAACATATGTAATAATGTTGTATTTAAAAAGATAGTTTTACAGCCCTACAATTAAACGATTTTTAACAACATAAAGAATCAACAAAACCTCAAGAATCAAGCCAATTGTTAAGTAAGGAATTCAGCACATTACAAACAATAGATATTAGAGACATATAGCTGCTTAAATATGCATGGTTATTTCAAAACAAAGTTATTTGCAGATCACTTTATTTTTTTTACTGAAAACATCTACATATCACTTCATTATAAGATTAATTTAAAAGTTACACCATAAATATGGGTTAAATTGTAACATGCATATTTCTACCTTCAAAGATTACATTTTTTTTACAATTCGAGTTAAATAAACATTTCTGTTACTTACATGCAGCAGTGAACTTGCAGCATAAGTCACAAATACAGCAGCAAAATTACCCATCGGTCTTGCAGATTTGAAGACATCTGAAGCAAAATATGTATAGAACATGATTATGAATTAGATCATCTTCCAAACAATCAAATACCATAAAAGAGTAAGAGTTATCTCCCTTAAAGTTTAAGTAAAATGTTTACCCTGGAAAACACTTCATCACTTTCAGAACTATTAACTTAATTTGCTTTCTGTCAAAATATGTAATTGCCTGACTTAAATTAGAGTGAAAACTAGCTAACTGAAAATAGCAGGAGGGTTACATAATGGATATCACATTATATAGGATATCATCTCATAATGGATATCACTTCATATTGAATATCAATTCATAAATAATTTCTTAAATGATATCACCTCAAAATGTTTGTGAAGGAGGGGAGACAACTCACAGGTTTTGAGCCAGTTGTGCATAGGCAGGTTCCAGTTAGTGACCACCTCCACCAGTGACCGGGGCAGCTCCATACTGACCGGCTTGGCCACAGACTTGTCCCTAGGCACCGTCAGGGTTAATGCTCAGTAACATATAGCTGATGTACACACATTGTGAAAAACTATTCAATGCGTCCAAGAGGATTTGTCCTTGAAAAAACATCCACTGAGATTTTTAGAAATAACTAAGAGTGTGAATGAAGCTAGACCTGTAGACACATTGTGATGAGTCACAAAGAGTGAAATTACTTTATATTACAAAGAAAAATATACGGTAGCTAATCTCATAACATTTTACAGTTCCAATTTAGATCAAAAGTTATTATCTAAATGGATCTTTCCATTACTGGAAAATAAAGTACAGTAAGGACAATAGGCTGACATCACAAGTGTTATTTGATGTGGAAATATGTGACAAAGAAAGAAGATAATGTTTATGGGTATACAACTTCTTTATTCTGTGTAAGCAACATTCCTTTCAAGTTGTATATCCATAAAAAACATCTTCATTATTCATCACATTAGCTTGTAGGATGCCAGTCAAAGAACATATGACAAAGAAAGAAGAATTTTGTTTATAGATATGCAACTTCTTTATTTTTTTTAAGCAACATTGCTATGCAGAATGAAGAAGTTGTATATATATTTTCATATAAATTATCTTCATTCTTCATCAATTCATTAAGATGCCAATAAAAGAATGCCACAATTAGGAAATGGACTTCAAACTGACCACTTGACCTGCTCCTCCTCGTCCACAGTAGAGCCGAGACCAGACAGAGTGGACGTCGTCTCGGACATGAAGCACACGAAGTAGTGGCTGAACCTGAACGACTGTGCATCGCGGTAGGCGACTATCCACCTGCAATATAGGGATAGCGTTACTGGCTGAACCTGAACGATTGTGCATCGCGGGATAGTGTTACTGGATGTACAGGCTAGATAAAAAAATATATCAACAGCTAGGCAAGATATATCTGAATAACAATCGATGGAATAAGGACATTTTGCTCGAAAAATACCTCAATCCAACTTCTGCTCCTAGACTAGATAGTGATGTAATTATTGATTCCTGTGACTTGATCCAATACTGTGACTGCATATTGTAATAATACACTAGTTACCTCCCCTGACACTGGTAACACCAGGTGATGCAGGTTAAACACTCACTTGTCTGCTGAGCCCAGGATGAGCCAGTGAGTGAGACACGTTGAGTGGACCAAACACAGGACGGATAGCACCCCGCTCGTCACTATCTTCACTATCCACCGGATTGACTGAAACACAGAAATATAATCTGTATACTTGATGCCATATTAACCCTTCAATTTACCCTTGAATATTGTGGGATAGTGGTCAATCCTGGTTTTGTTCTTCTGTTAACTGGTTTAGTTAACTGGTATAATTAGTTAACTGGTTTAGTTAACTGGTATAGTTCTTCTGTTAACAGGTTGTGATTCCTGTAAACTGGACACTCAGAAAGATTTGGTATTAATTAATTCAGCAGCTCATAGAAAAGATATTTATTGTTTTTCATTATCACCCAGCCTTAAATTTCTACCTGGTCTTCTACAGTGGTCACATATTCTACAACCATCTGATTAACTTAAAACGTCAAGGCTCAAGGAGGACAATTATCTATCAACAAGTCATCAGGGAACACAAGTTTTGGACAATAAACTTTTTAAGACAGCAGGCATTCCTGTCTTATTACTTTTGCCTTTGAAGTCTTATGACAAAATCACATAACATGTTGAATCTATGGTTTTAAAGGGAGGTAACTCCGCTGTACTTACAATGCCATGTTTATTCTGTTGGAGTATTGTTGTATACTCCTGGAAGTTGAGCCAAGGCCCGAATATCACAGTGCCCACGTTCAGAGTGTAGCCTAAATACTCGAATATCGTGGGTAGGGTCGGCACCGTACCGTTGCTCAGGTCAAACGACAGGGATATAACTTTCATTGATAAAATCATTTGAGCACCTGAAACGATGGAAAGAATGATTGTATCACTGTAGTAGTTTTAAAAACTGTAAAAATGTTTATTTCAGTTATAGTTATCATACAAAATTTACCATCTCTTAGAAATTTTTCAATTTGTGTTGACAAAAATCAATACAATGATTGAAGTGCCTACCTCGAACCATATGCCAGGTTGTGGTATCTACAACTACCAACTCACTGAAATGAAGATAATAAAGACTATAATTTTTAATAAGTTTAAAAATCAAAATCACCATATTTCAACTACAATTTAAGGTTAATTAAAGAATTTTTTCAGCGATTTTCTTTAAGCACACCTCTTGATCAGAAATATGTATAACACACCTTCAAACACTATAATTCAATTAAATCATATGTTTATGGTCATAAAAATAAAGTGAATTTCTTTTTCCATTTTCTAAATGAGAATGACCGACACAATGTGTTTACTATGTTCCTCTGTATAAACAATATATATATATAAAGTGTATTTACCACATTAAGATAAAGACAACAACTGTGACGGAAACGATGACACCCGCTAGATGGCGCCAGTAGACACTGGAGACAGCGAGAGCGAGGTAGGTGAGAGCACAGCCAATCAGCAGGTAGAGGAGGGAGAGATGGAAGAAGCTGTGTAGCACCATCACACCGAACACAGCGCTGGAGAGGTGCAGGAACCAGGGAGGTGCGCCGAGGTCTCCGGAACCTGGGGTGGGCAACACATATAGATACGTAGAATTATAGGGAAAAGTGGTATTGACAAAACCATAGGTGGATGGAGGAATTTCAAGGATGAGGCTTCACATAGCTACTCAGGTTATGGGGAGGCGTGTGCGGTGGGGGGAGGTGCAGTGGGTGCGGTGAGGGGAGGTGGGTGCGGTGGGGGGAGGTGGGTGCGGTGAGGGGAGGTGGATGCGGTGGGGGGAGGTGCAGTGGGGGGAGGTGGGTGCAGTGGGGGGAGGTGGGTGCGGTGGTTCACCTAGAGGGGACGTACATTTTTTACATGCAAGATTGTTCAAAAGGAGATGAACAACCTGAAAAGTATATATTGTATTGTGTCTTTAATTCTGATTATTAACTTTCATGTGGTGCAGTGCTGTTTTTGTTGATACAGCTAGAAATATGAAACTGTTCCATGTTAACATGTACATTTCAAATGAGGGACTCACTGGTATATATAACATTATCTTTTCTTGCAGTAAAATACTCGTTTCTGATTGGCTAACGGTCATTAAATTTTTCCCTATGTACCCAGTGAGTCTCACGGTGTACAAATTTCATGTACCCTGCTGCCATAGTAACACATCCTAGCTTAGAGTAGGTGTTGCATAATGGTGAGATGACATTACAAAATGACGCATGCGTTGTACAGAGTTTTAAACAGTTCTATCAGCTGTTTTCGGGTCTATTAATTACAAACTTATTTTCGCCTTATTTGCTGCATGATTGGAACCAAATCTTTCATTGTATTGCTTGCACACTCATTTTAACTAAGATTATTAAGCTTTTAGTAATACGTTAAACGACTTTTAACATTTCAGTCTAGACGGATGACGCCATTTTGTTTTCGTTTAGGGTCAAGGTCATTCAAGAGATATCAGCTGATCAGTCATTGGCAGTCAAAACGCAATAACGATAATTATACTGATTTTATTGATATGACGGACAGATAAATATGATGTATACTTCTCCTCGGCTCGGTAGACACTGGTACAAAGATGGTACACGAGACTGTATTTCCCTCGTGAGAAGCATACAACTTATATTATGATATCATAGAATTGTTTACCACTAAGATGGCAATGTTCCCTACTGCTGAATATGAGTCAAGTTGGACAAAGTTACTACCGGTAGCTCTAATCTCTAATTGGTCAGAAGAAGGGTCTTTCAAATGAAATACAGAAGTAAAAAGGGTTGTCAGAGTATGTGCTATTTTCAAAGGTAGAATGGGTCAACAACTTTGGAATGGTGCATTTTACATATTTACATTTCTGAAAAGGAACGCGCTACCATATTTTCACGTTACACTTTGATGTCTAGATGATGGGTTCATCGCTGACTTGAACTTTTCACTTCCTGAGAATCAACATTTTAACGAAACTTTGAAGAACATAAGGCAGTTACTTAAGCTGGAAATTAAATGGATAACATTTGAAATGGATATAATAATATTGTGATTACTATTAACTTGAAGCATGGTATTTGGTCAGATTTGAACAATAAATATTTTAGAAAAATTTAATGCAGAGATCATTCTTTTCCCCATACACACAGTTTAGATATTGAAATCCAACTATTCCCCTAAAGGCATAACTCACGACACTCTTCTTCACTGACTACAGATAATCTAAGACTTGCCACATTTCCCCAACTTTCCTGTGCTAGAGTCGTGGCGCACTGCACCTGAACTCCATAGTGTACTCTACTATGCTAGGACCGGAAATGTGGCAAGGTGCGAGTCATACCTTTTGGAGGGAAGTTGATTGAAATCATAACAAACCTAACGTTCCAAGAAGGCACACAATTCTGAAAGACAGACTCATGGCGAGCAACGTGACCATATTGCCGAGTGCCTGCGTGACGGTTGGGTTGATGCAACTCGTGTACAGGTCCATGAAGGGAACTCTCGCATACTCCTCAACACCTCCCATCTCATTCTTGTAGGCTGCAAGGAGTTCCGCCAACTCAGGTCCGTATTCTTCGTCCTCGAGATATCGCATGATATCCTCCTCGTCATAATCCTCAAAGAACTCTGGGTCGAAATCCATCTCCATGGCTGTTTAATTCTGTGGAGTTCAATTGCTGTATTTGGTTTATGTTATTCACTACAGCAGTGTCTCAAACAATATCAATCTAGGACTTGCCAGTTGAGGATATCAATTTATGATGTTATTACACATTTTATGATTATATAAATATAATAACACCATTCCTTTATAAATTAGCAAGTAATGAAAAAAATATTTATGCTACAACTCGGTCCCATTTAATAACATCTTGATTAAAATTTGTAAATGGTATTGGTAATATTAAACTTGATTTCGCTTGATAAATACCAAACCACTCACTTGTTTCAAAATATGGTTGCTTAGTGTTCCCTATGTATAAGCTGTACTGTGGTATGTTGTAGAAGAATATGACAAAGCTATTGCTATAGTGTAATAATCACAAACATTTCCCATTGATATATGCACTACTCAGTTATACTCCTAAGGGAGTTGAGAATGAAAAAGAAATGATGTTGGTCCTTACACCAGGGTAATAATGTGTGCAGCGCTTTGAGCATGACCCTTTGTGTTGTGGAATTCAGCATGATATAAGTATCCTCATTTTTTTATTTATTTATTTTACTGTTTATTCACATATATCACATTAATAATTTGACTACCTAATATACAACAATGTTATATTTGGGACCACACTATATATAACATTGTTTTATTTCGGACCACACGTCTACAACATTGTTATAATTGGGACCCGAACTTTCTATAACATTTTTATATTTTGAACCATACATTATATAACAATGTTAATACAATGTATCTAAATTAATAAGAAGTTTACAACTTTTATCAACAAAGTTACACAGTATTGACAATGGTCAAAGGGAAGTAACTCTGCCTGTCCAGTGAAGTACAATCCATCGGTGGGATCACAACACGTGTAACTTCAGCCGGAGTAAATCTATACAAATAACAATTTGACACGTCACTCAGATCTAAACAGTAACCACAGAACGCCACATTTATGTATTTTGTAGAACTTATTTTTTCATAGTTGACCATATATGTTACTTTGTAACACAAGATTAGACACCGATGCTTACTGTTTTAACCAAGAACGTCCGGAACTTGAATTCTCCCTGTGAAAAAATAGGCTCTCCAATTTCGCCAATCACTTTGACATCACGTATAAGCGTTGAGCATGCTTCATCTTGTCCCCTCCAGTTGCTCTCATGTCAAGTGGTCAACCCTTTCAAAGAAAGGCACAAAATTAATTCAACTAACCCTTCTTCACTTCAAGATCGCCGCCATGTCGACACATCCACGGGCGAGTCCATTTGTACATTAGGGATAGAGGCGTGTACAGTCTCGGATAGGAGTAGTTTATTTTTAAACCCACTTATTGAGCTAAATGATGTTACTTTTTTTATTCACTGAAAACGTGACACGTATTTTTATGTAAATAATTAAACAACAACACTACTATCGATCCTTGTGCATATACAATACACTGTGTGGATATGTATGTGTATGTATAAACGCATTAAAACAATATTTTGCCAACGCTAGATGTATAGATCTAAATATCGGCTTAGTGTGTTTGCTCGATATATTGATTCTAAAGATTAAAGGTGCATCCATTGTGTTTCATAACATTTTATTTGGCTTTAATACGTTCCAACACATCATATGTGCTGTCAACAATACAAACAAATTCACTCAGCTTGCATATTCATCCCCAATCGCCAAAGATATCATAATTACTAGTTTCCAATTAAAATCGAGTAACATCATTATGCATCTGCAGAAACCGAAATTGCACTACCTATTTACATGCACAGTAGTTATATGACCTATTGAACATTATCAACCCAAATTTGTTATTTTGTCAGATTTAAATAAGATTCCAAAATTACGTTTGACTCATTGGCGCGCGCCACACGCTGTGCATTGTCCGGTTTTCGATCAGAAATTTATACTTTTACCTTCATATCGTCAATATACTAAGTCGGGTATCATTTAAAAGGTAGTTTTCGGTAACAGTTGCTACTTCTCGATGAAATAAGACCATATATAACGTTTGCCATATTTGAGCCCAAACAACACAATGGATGTAATTTTAATCCCACTCTTTTCATGACAGATGCTGCAGAAACAAGGAAATAGAATACAACACACAGAGGATGCTAAATATCCACTGTGTTAAACCACTGAGCGAAATTGGGCTTGGTTAACCATTCACAATTTCATCACAAATAGTATTTCGCGAAAATGTTGTTCGCAAAGTCTCTGACATTAATATTGTAATGGAACTGGACATATCACTCGTGTCATAATTAATGCCATTAAAAGGAGGGTTCTATCGGGATATTTTTTGTGGAAACGAAATTCGGGAGGATATTCCTGTTTACACATATATGTTATTAATACATGATTAAAACACAGTGAAAGATGCTAATGAAGGTAACATTTTGATGACTTTATATTTCACAACTTGATAAACAAAAGCGCACATTTGTTGAAAAATACAACGATGAGAACTGAAGCCATTCATCGGCGCTGCGGGTCGGGAAAACTGCGCTACAGCATAACAGCAACTTGTTCATGAGTTATGTTATGTATTACTATGTGAATACTCTATCAGTATATGTCTTTAGTTATCAAAAAGTTGCAAAATTGGGTACAATATAGCGTGTTTTCATTTCACGTAATACAAAATATCCAATATGGCGACAGAACCCTACCTTTAAACATATTACACGACTGCTGGAATATGTTCCAGGACCGAGTGATTAAAAAGGACAAATTATAACGTCCCTGTTACATTACATGAGGTAAATGTCAAATCTATTCTTTGCTCAATTATATAATGAGGTTTTCTAATATATCCTTTTTATTTCTCGCATTTAAGAGCTTTAAGAAAATCAGTATACATTTCTGGTTCTTTTGTTACATATCTACACTTCCAATCAACATCACGAGTGCACTGAAACAGAATACCAAGCCATAAAGTCGACAGAAAACATCACCGCAACATTGATAAAACTTTCAACTATACATGGCAAGTGTGACGTCGTTAACTGTAAATGTCAAATGTCAAATCTTACTATGAAATTAAATATAGATGTAAGAAACAGAGACGACAAAAAATAAAGGTAATAAAACAACATTGTTGATTTTAATGTACCGGGTTTCTTATTCAATAAACTTACAATTTTCAAGTAGGTTGTTTGTATTTACATGTATATTCAGGAAAGGTCGTCGAAATATAGGATGTTCCCAAAGAATACGAAACGTTAAAATCGTTGATTCACATATGTCTGTACATCTTTTAAATTAAGAACCCATATATGTAAAATTATTTACGATAAGGGAATGGAAATTATTGATTATTTTCATGAATGAAAACAACTATTATCATTTCTCTCCTTTTTGTTTTCGGTTTTTGCATATTTGTGTGCATGCATTCAGTTGGATTGATGTCCGAGAGATATAGACTGAACACGAGGTATGTACGGTAGAACAAGGGCAAACTAAACTAGACCAACATTAATATTTCGTCATCAATGCTAACAGATATATCAGACGAATAAAGTGGTGTACGTTTTACTAACGATTCATTCGACTATGTTAAGTTCACAATTCCACAATATTGCCATGTAACGGTATACGCAGTACTAGTGTAACCCACTTACCTCCCTCGCTCTTGTGCGTGCATTGTACGTATGTCAGTTATTGTGGTCGACTGTGGTCCATAGCATGCTTATTGGTGATTTGTAGACCGTTTGGCCCAATATAGGCGCATTTATTTTTTATGAAAATAGTTCGTTAAAATCAATATTTAGAAGATACATGGGTTTTCACTGGGTACAAATGATGTTGTTGAATAATAAAATACCCATTTGATATTTTTGGAAAAATAAGTTATTTTGTTATTGTTTATTTTTTCGGTGAGTTGAATACTTTGAGTATAAGGAGTTACACGTACTCTTACTTAATTGTGGTGGCACGAGGTCCCGTGCATAGCTCAGTTGACCGCGCTCAGTGGAGTTCAGCAAGATAATATAATGGTTGTCTGTCCTGCTTAATTGTTGGTTGGACTGTGACAGTAACTAGATATTATGAAGGTATAAATGTTTTATAAAGGTATACAGAGATTATAAATTTATAGGTTGAGGAAAAGACCACTATGATAATTTCGCAATGATAAATGAAAACTTCATTATTAAGGTATACTATAACATCTTTAATCTTCGACAGTTTCAGAACCTTATTTTGGTATAATTGCGAAATCAGGAAATACGACCGTATGATGTTCTTCATACAAAGTTCTAACGACAGAGACTTAGAAATCAACGTACGTTCTTGGACTCCTATAACGTGAAAGCGTTACGGAGATATCGGAAACTCCTAGAGGCCTTATGGCCCTGTCATAGTTCACTCTTTAGAAACCGGGGAGTTGAGTTGCCCGTGTGAAGTGACATCTACTGACGATTACTGACGTGAAGTGACATCTACTGACGATTACTGACGTGAAGTGACATCTACTGACGATTACTGACGTGAAGTGACATCTACTGACGATTACTGACGTGAAGTGACATCTACTGACGATTACTGACGTGAAGTGACATCTACTGACGATTACTGACGTGAAGTGACATCTACTGACGATTACTGACGTGAAGTGACATCTACTGACGATTACTGACTTGAAGTGACATCTACTGACGATTACTGACGTGAAGTGGACTCCATCACGACTTATGTGTCACCCTGCATTAGGTTAGCGTGATATGTATTATTCCTTGGTAACCGTTTTTGAAGACGTCGAATATGCAAGAAATCAAGGATTTCAGATGTCAACTCTTTTTTTATTGTGACGGAGACAACTTTTATTTTTGATCCCCCGCGTTTAGATACAGTCAACTCACCATGTATGTTAACACTAGTGTGGATACGTATCCACAAAATGTACTCCGAGATTAAAAGTTGTGAATATGTAATGCAAACATGGGGTCCATATTCCACTGACCTACCTTATTTACATCAACAACTGAAAATACGTTTAGTATGTACCGTATACACAATGTCCAGTCTTGTATTTATCAGTTTATATCTGGTTTCTAAGCTTCCTCAAGATCTGTAAGTCTATGTTCCAAATCTATTAGTTCCAAAACAGTCACCCGATGGAAGACTTTAACAATCGTGTTCTTGGGACAACACAAACATTGACAGGCTGACAACTAGATTTTCATAATTAAGATTGGTTTACGAATTTATGCTAAGAGAAGCTTTGCTTCATATTTCACTTATCTCTCCAACATAGGAAAGATAACCTGTGGTCCATAAAATGAAAGTCAAAACAGGTCTATGATACCCAAACAAGCGTCATATAATGAATGGTATTTAACCCGCCCCTTCCCCCCTTTCAGTTCCGAGATTTTGAAGGTTAGTCTGCACATGTATCTAGTGACGTTTAGTTCAATGCTGTAACCGCAGACACGTCCTTGTATTCTTCTGCTGATCTCATCGTGACAGAGTATGATATACATATATCAGGGGCTTTTAGTTTATCAATTGTCTCTTTGACAATCGATTTCTAAAGGTCACGGAGGCTTTTCTTATCTGGACCTATGAAATATGAATATCAGTACCAAGAAGGAATTGTGAATTGTATTCCAGGAATATTCCATGACTTCAGTGATACACTCAGGAGTATGCGGTGTCATATATCGTTTAACGGATCAACTTTCCCATCTAGCTGTCCCAGAACGTTATGATATGCCCCTGGTTATTAAATATGACATGAATGTTGATCCAGTAGCATTTTATGTTCTATATTCTGTAAGGAACTACACTCTTATGTACAAACATAAAACTGTAGATTTTTTAGGGATCAAAATGGCAATTTAACTATCTCAAGTCTCAGAACAGTAAGATTTATGATGTCACCGCAACATTGTTATCAATTTGAAGTAGAGTAATTGTTTTATCGCTTAAAGGGACACTAGAATCGGAATATATTTTGCGGAAACGTTCTTGTATGTTCGTCAGTCCGTCCGTGCGTCCGTCCGTCCGTGCGGAACTGTAAGGCCAAACTCAATGAAACTTGGTATGTGTAACAATCAATGTGTACATGTGTCTTTTGGGATATTTAACATTTTTGGTATTTTATTTTATCAGTTTTAATGGAAACATAACTTAAAATTTAGTTTCTTGACCAGAACGAAAAGACTGTAAGGTTAACGCAATGAAACTGGGTATATGGAACAATCATAGTATCATAGGGTACACATTATGTAAATTTTGAAATTATAAATCATGATCTATTTCACAACGATACCATATCAGTAATAAAAAATCCAGTATGCTTAACTTATTTGTTCCAGTTTACATGTATATGAAGGAGTTGATTCAGGTGTAGGGTAACATCCAGAAGAATACCTCTACTTTGCAGTGCCGTAAACAGAATTATATTAATCCGACGCGATGGTGTTTCGTGAAAAACAGTGACTCATCAGAGATGAAATAAAAAGATTGTGAAACTGACTCGTTGTCCATCTTGGTTAATAATAGCCCAAACTATGAATTCAGACTGAAGATAAGAATTATTACATTTGAGACTGACAATAAATTGATGAAATACTCACGTTTCACATTGCTAGTGAATAATGTATGTGCTTCTAATATACCAGACATCAAATACACGTCCAAAAATAACATTTGTCTTTCAAAAACCGACAAGATGATATTGAACTCTTGTCTACTGCCAAATGTTTTCAATTTCATCCAACACTTTGGTACATAAATGGCCAATCAAGAAAATATTGTTTGCTTCAAAGTGTGCGGATAACATTGAGTGGCTTGCTGGGGGCGTTCAATTCGATTTGGAATTTAAAAATATGTCCATAGCAACCGTGTAAATATACGCTTTGTATTTGATGTGTTTAGATTCCTACCTTGATGTTGGAGTCAGTGTTTCTATAGTGTTTTATCCCTCTCATTACCCGAACATCCTGCTCTCTCAGTGTATTTGACATTTTTACGATTTTGACTCGCTAGCTCATCGGCTGCTTGTTCTTTGTTATTTATAGCAATATTTTGTCAATCAATGAATGTCGTGATTTGAAAGTTGACGTTCGCCCGTGCGCATTCTCGTCAGGGCTGCACTGTCCAGTCACTGTTTTAAGCCATTTCATTGGCTGGTTAGTCATAGCGTTACAAGTCCAAAATGTGTGGAACATTCAGGGTATGTGTGTAGAATTGCTGATAGAAAACCCGAGGAGCTTGATGTGCCTTGCCATATGACGAATTTCTCTAATTGTTTTGTAGTTTACTTTATTCTTGGAATAACCCTTTGTGAGGTTTGTCTTCTCAAAATAATCGTGTACGAAGTTGTACTTGTGCTAATTCCTGGTAGTGGTTTACTTTTCAAAGTAAAACATAATAGGAGATTTACAATGGCCACTGCGAATAGATCAAAGTACCCATTTTAAATCACAACAATAACTATCGAAAATTCTCCAGATGTATGAAATCAGAGGATTCGAACTAGGAATACTCCTATATGAGCTGACACACTGACTCCTTTGTTTTTTTTCGAGCATTAAGATCTCATTCTAAATCACACTGATTACTGTAATGTACCGACAGAGGCGTTCATCGTGAATACCGCGTGCCATGATGAACACCCGATATGGCCATGAAACATGTCTTGATACGTCTTGCTCCCAAAGTAATGTTTGTTGCACTTGATATTTCATACACAGTGTCAACACCAAACAAATTAACAAATGTTTCTGGTTCGATCCAATGTTCTGTCAGAAACATTTGTGAATTTGATTGGTGCTGAGAACAAACTCCTGCATTATAACAAATGATTCTATCCATGATATGCATTATGCTTATATACAGTAGGTAGGTAGGTAACTATTGCTTACCAATAGACAATAGACTGTGCAGGGCTTTCTTTCTCATAGCCACCTTACTTAGGCGGCGGTCACAACCCGACGTACTTGCAAGTACGTGCGGTCTACGTGCACAAACGTGGGTAAAATAGTGGTAGCCGTACGTTGTAAGTACGGATTTGGGAGCACGCAGACACGCCGTAGCGGTTTTAGTGCATGCAGAACTTTCGCTGCGTGCGAGCTGCGTGCGACAGCGTATTTTTCACAAGTACGACTTCCGTGCTTGCTTTCTACGGACACTGTGCGCACAACGCACGGACTCTGTGGGTGTTTTAAGTTTTTCACATGGACACATACTCCACGGACGACACACTTAGCACGTGCGTGCTCCGCACGTTGCAAGTGCGTTGTCAGTGCGTCGTCCGTGCTTACTCGGCACTTCACCAGTTCAACTGACAAATAAGCATGCAATACTCACGTTGCCAGTGCCGAGTAAGCACTTGCTCCGCAAGTACAACGTACGTTGTGCGCACTTTTTTCTGCAGTTATTGTGCGCTGCCATTTGAAGCTGCTCTTGCAGCATCAGAAGCGGGAGTCTCTGAGTTAAATGGGCGGCATCTTGAGGCAGCAGCACTGAGAGAGAACCTCTGAAGGTCGCCCTATACCCCTACCCCCTGTGTGCCTGAAATCGGGTTGAAAAACTTAAGTTCATTGCACGTGCACGCACTTACACCGTGCTTGTAAGTAAGGGAATCGTACGTGTGCAGCACATGTAAGTACGGCACCCGTACGATAACGTGGCAATCGTACGTCACACGAAAGATGTAAGTACGCTGTAAGCACTTACAACTCACTTACCACGTGCGCAACGTACGAAGCACGTAGCAGATCACGGCAAGGCATTTCGTGCGGGAAACGTACTTACACCTTGCATGCGACGTGCGTTGATTTTGCTACCTCCCTGCGTTTTTCAGAAACGTGGCCTCCCCAAAAAACGTACGGACAAAAAAACGCACGGTGGGTTGGGACCGAGGCTTCAAGGTTAAACTTAACTGCATAACAGTACACTACGGTTACGATCACCTTAGCGCATTATGAAAGAAGGCCATGGTGTGCTCGCAATCTCTTGAACCCATAAGTACTACGTTTACTTCATTTTTACTATTTTATCTTAGTTCACAATAACGGAAAGACTCCTCAGCAAATGAGTTATCATAATCATCACTTTGAAATGCCACTGAAAGTAATTACACAAATTCTCATTCTAAGAGTTCTCTTCTTAGAATTCTCGATTCTCGAATGCCATTTTAAAACAGTTTAAAGTTTATCAGTCAATTTTCGTCATAATGTTAAATGTTAATCGGTTTCGTGCATGATTTCCACAAACATAACTGATATGGATTGTTCTTCATTATTATACTACACGATGTTTCTGGTCTGTGTCTTGTCACCAGATGATTTCACCCGATGGAAGGGGGCATAGTTCAGGAATGTTGTGTTGTAAATAATGAAGAAGTTGTAATCAATATCACACGTTGGTGTATCGAAAACGATTACTCACCCTGGATCCTTCACTGGTGTATTACTTGATTCACAACAACACAACACTCAGCAACCAGGAGTGATCGTCATGAAGACACCATCCATACGTTGTAATAATCACTGTCATGTTATAATATCTTCATTCCTCGTCATGTCACCTACCCATTGTTGTGCAGTCCATTGGTGTTGTGGTTACCGTGCTGGCCTCTCACGGCAAAGGGTCGGGTTCGAATCCCGGTGGGGACGTAACAATTTTGTTGGGCAAGACAACAGCCCATACAGCTATTTAAATGTGTACCTGAACACGGACCGAAAGCAGCGCAGAATACCGGAAGTACAATTACTTCCGGGTCATAATATAAATGATGCGCTTCGAGCACGTTCATGCATGGAAATAGCTCTATACACATTAACTATTATTATTATGCTCATATGATACTTACTGTTATTCATGGCTTGGACGAGTCACCTAGGGTACCGTCAGTTTCAGTCATGCCCTGATTATATGGTACCAGGCACGTATTTTATTTCTATATTATTTCTATCACCCTCTGTGATTGGTAAAATTGTTACGTGTGAACGTGTTTTTTTCGGAATGTACTTGTATATATAACCACTAAATTAACTGTTCTCATTACGACGTCACATTATAATGGACTATTGAACAGTTCGTGATCCCACTTGATGAAGAGACATGAATGTAATCCTTTGGTATCCGGAATTATGCTTGTGACGAGACACCAGTTTTCTTTGTCACGACACACAAGAGTCACCTGGTGATATTATACTATGTATTTGGTCTCCACAGCAATATTTCTTCTAAACGTAACGTATTAACGTCAACAGATGTGCACCTGTTTATACCCAAACAGACACCTGTTCTCGACACCAAAGCAGAACTTGTGGAGTTGTTCACTGTTTGTGATACGCTATATTGTCACAAGAAGGCATATGATCAACACAGTTTATGCAGTAGGAGTGACGTAACGTTTCCTACGCTATTTCCCCACAAGACATGTTCTCACCTCTCTGTCAGAAGAAGTTCTCCGTGATTCCTGTTCATGAATCCTCTACGACTTATACATATGATGTCCACATGAGTATCCGCAGTTGTACTGGTGGTGTAAAGGTAATTTATCAACGTGTCCAGATATATGGTCATGTATGTAAAATACTACGTCATTTCGTTATAATACGTAATTCAGAAGCTTAGGAACACTCTGGTAACATCTGAGACACATGTATGACGTCCACAGTCGGACTGACGGTTACAATGTATCCCATAAAATTCATGTCATGTTACAATATCGTTGAGAGTAGGTTCTGTTGTCACTCGATACAAGATAAGGTACCACCTCTGGAATAATATTCCAGTTCATCATTTCCTTTTATATGATAAACCATAATTGGTAATGAGATTGTGGATCATAGAGACGTATTAATGACCCTGTTGTATAGCAGATCAGGTGTTGTATCCTCCCACATCCATCGTGACAGCCGTCATTATACAGTCTTCACATTAGGGAATTATGCGTTACCACTATAGATCCAAGTTGTCATTGACATATTATCGACTGCATGTATGCTCTTACTGGAGTATCTGCACTCTAAGATGAAGTGACAATATGGACCCGTCGCCGAGCGAGGAGTCAGCGCCAGTAGACACAGGGAGATCCAGTAATGATATACTGCCTTTATAAAGTGACAAGATGATGTCCATTGTCGCCACCGGCCCTGTCACTTATATACCAAAAACACATCGTCTCTCCCGGTATTGCCACTTATAAACCAAGAACACGCCCTTTCCTTTGCTACAGAGGTGACTGACACCCTTTATGGTTTAATCGATACATGATGAATGCCCCGTTCTGTATACAATGTGTAGTTAACAGAGCGAAAGTTATTTCAATGTAAAGTCATTATTTACCTACTGATGATTGCCAAAAATATCCCAATTTAAACTTGTCAAAACGTCACTCAATGTCTCGTTTAGATATGACTCTTAAATGCGACCAGCACTCATCTGCACACAAAGGGTATTTCTATCTTTCAATTTCTCGTTTAGATATGACCCTTAAATGCGACCAGCACTCATCTGCACACAAAGGGTATTTCTATCTTTCAATTTCTCGTTTAGATATGACTCATAAATGCGACCAGCACTCATCTGCACACAAAGGGTATTTCTATCTTTCAATTTCTCGTTTAGATATGACTCCTAAATGCGACCAGCACTCATCTGCACACAAAGGGTATTTCTATCTTTCAATTTCTCGTTTAGATATGACTCTTAAATGCGACCAGCACTCATCTGCACACAAAGGGTATTTCTATCTTTCAATTTCTCGTTTAGATATGACTCTTAAATGCGACCAGCACTCATCTGCGCACAAAGGGTATTTCTATCTTTCAATTTCTCGTTTAGATATGACTCTTAAATGCGACCAGCACTCATCTGCGCACAGAGGGTATTTCTATCTTTCAATTTCTCGTTTAGATATGACTCCTAAATGCGACCAGCACTCATCTGCACACAAAGGGTATTTCTATCTTTCAATTTCTCGTTTAGATATGACTCTTAAATGCGACCAGCACTCATCTGCACACAAAGGGTATTTCTATCGAAAATAATAAATTGACATGACCTTTTGTTTGATAACCACACAGAATTCAATATTGATCTTCCCATACATAATTGAGGAGACATCAATTAAACGTTTTCAACTGAAATGATGTCACTTGCAAACAACAATTAGCCCTCTGTTCAATACAATTGGACAACCAAGTAACGTCAAATACACATTTCCGCCACTGTGGCTTATTATATACTAAATATCCTGTTTTGTTTTCCATGTAATGTCAGGTACCCTCTCGTGATTAGTAAAGGTCTATAGCTCTCATTAAGGTTCTGCCTCTCGTGAACATGTCTAATTTCCCAGGCTGTAACGTTATACATCCCTTGTCCGTAATGGCGTGTAGCATATCAGCTAAATGTAAGCAGCATGGTTGGGAGATTGCTTGACTGGATGAGATAGAAAGTCGTATTCTTGTGCTACTGAAACTGTTAGAGGTTCTTCTATTCAGATGGAACATCACTCAAGTGTCGCTGCAATCATACATCGTTATCGAGTCAGTATCAGATAGCGCAGTTCGAGTTTGTGTTGCTAATCAGATTCATGATAATACCTCTTTGACTTCCTAACAAAATATTACCATCCACCCACAAGGAATCAATGACAAGATGGTAGGCTGAAGTATCCTTTGAAATCATCTACTTTAAAATATTATCATCATTAAATTGACATTTTTTTTATTAATACATATACTACCGTTTGTTTCTGTTTTAATTATATTTCCTCTTAAAATTTCTAGTGGTGAATTTCTGCCATGTTTATAACTTAAACGTTACAGGGATGCTCGAAACAGAACAAGCTTCCATGAGAATACATGTACCAGAGACCATCAAGTTTATTTTATGGTCTCTGCATGTATAAACTATCAATGTTCTCAAATCAATATGGTTACACTTTACGTTAATATAATTATATTAAAGGGGCAGTAGCACGTTTTTTCGCTCGAATAAGTTGATGAAATGTATTTGAAAAATAATGTCACCAATAGTAAAACAGCCTTCTCTGTTCGAAAAATCAAGTTAAAAAATGAGTTAACGTGGTTTTGTAAACCCGTGGGAATCGTTTTTGTAATTCGAAATAATAAATTGGCCGCCATGCAATTTTTGCTTTATACGCAACATCGTTATTACCACTACGGATAATTGGTTTTTGTAATAAGATCTTTTACCCTCTAAAGTTAATTTAAATGACATAAACTATCATTATAAATGGGAAATTTGAAAAAAAAATTTTTTGCAAAAAAACGTGCTACTGCCCCTTTAAGGGGCCTTTTTTCATGCACTGCTTTTCATCCTTAGTATTTCCCACACAACTCCCCTTTCAATATTCTTCAGGCGTTTATAAATGTATATGTGTAAAATAATGTATAAGTATAGATATATATATATATACACACACACACGACAATGACACGATTCAGATATACTATTAAAAGAGTCATATTTTAAAACTAACTGCAGCAATATTTGATCGCTGTCAATCTGTTTATGGTAACTCAACTCTAACGATCAAACTGATAGAAATTAATCCTAAATTTAATAGGAATTGAAAACTGAGGAATGACAGTTACAAACTATTGTAAAGGTATTATTTTGCACATTTTATTTTCTCAACAGATTTTATTTCAGATAGACAACTGAGGTTAGATGGCTTAAACTGTAAACTGCGAAAAAGAGAAATTAGCTGGCTTTGATACACCAAAGAACGAACACACTGCACGTTCACCAGGACCCTCAAGCAAAACTGAATGAGAGCTTTCCTAAGTCTAGAAAAGTTAAGATTTACCTATAATATATTAGGTTTCTTATGTACCAGGTTTGCTGACATGTACAATCTAACAGTATCAACTCCGACTTACAATAGCCCGGGATGTCCTGTTTGGTTTTAAACTTATTATATTCCATGAAAAGGATCGGATCGGTAAACACGCCTGGTGGCTTATATGAATACCTCTCCTTAAAGGAGCAGTAGCACGTTTTTTCGCTCAAATAAGTTGATGAAATGTATTTGAAAAATGATTTCACCAATAGTAAAACATCCTTTTCTCTTTGGAAAATAAAGTTTAAAATGAGTGTCCATGTTTCGGTAAAGCCATGGGAATCGTTTTTGTAATACAAAATAATAAATTGTGTTCACAATAAAATGGCCGCCATGCAATTTTTGCTTTATACGCAACAAAGTTTTAACCACTACAGGTAACTGGTTTTTGTAATAAGATGTTTTACCCTCTAAAGGTAATTTAAATGACATAAACTATCATTATAAATGGGAAATTTGAAAAAATAAATTTTGAAAAAACGTGCTACTGCCCCTTTAAGTAACTACTCACGGTTTAAAGATATGTTAAAGATATAGTACAACATATGTTTATTTCAGACTCTTTAGTACGTAGATGATGGCCAGTGAGGCCTATAGTACAACATATGTTTATTTCAGACTCTTTAGTACGTAGATGATGGCCAGTGAGGCCTATAGTACAACATATGTTTATTTCAGACTCTTTAGTACGTAGATGATGGCCTGTGAGGCCTGTAACAACATATGTTTATTTCAGACTCTTTAGTACGTAGATGATGGCCTGTGAGGCCTATAGTACAACATATGTTTATTTCAGACTCTTCAGTACGTAGATGATGGCATGTGAGGCCTATAGTACAACATATGCTTATTTCAGGCTCTTTAGTACGTAGATGATGGCCTGTGAGGCCTATAGTACAACATATGTTTATTTCAGACTCTTTAGTACGTAGATGATGGCCTGTGAGGCCTATAGTACAACATATGTTTATTTCAGACTCTTTAGTACGTAGATGATGGCCTGTGAGGCCTATAGTACAACATATGTTTATTTCAGACTCTTTAGTACGTAGATGATGGCCTGTGAGGCCTATAGTACAACATATGTTCATTTCACACAATGGAATCCAGTAGATGGATGAACCAGCTGGATACAGAAACATTCTATCAAATAAAATCGGAACTATAACCAGAGGAAGAAATAAGACATATGCAAATAATCAGATCACGGAATACACACTGAAACCTGACATCGTGTTGTTTGGTATGTCTGACAATAAAGCGGGTTGCGTCTCAAATTTTATTATATACCCATGTAAAC
This sequence comes from Gibbula magus, assembly GCA_936450465.1. NCBI lineage: Eukaryota > Metazoa > Mollusca > Gastropoda > Trochida > Trochidae > Gibbula > Gibbula magus. The sequence continues at coordinate 6,521,429 of OW388296.1, read as the reverse complement.
TAAAGGTAGTAATCTTCGAACTCGTTGTTCCTCCGCTTCATTGACATCTTCTCGTTCAATACAAACGATCCAAATTCACAAGTATGATGTTCTACATATGTCTTCTTCAGACAGACAGACAGACAGACAGACAGAGAGACAGACAGACACACAGACAGACATAAATATGTGTTTATTTTAAGTCTCACGTAACCATTGTATTCAAAGGAGGTACGTCCATGGTACAATAGATAGTATCAAATGCTGAGCCACCCTGTTAAAGGGTTATGTGAGGCTATCGGAGTGAAAATCTAAGAGAATATGACACTTAAAACGAGATGGATATAACTTATGAACATAAATCCTACACCACTTATAGATATATGAAGGTTAGCAATAGTTCAGGGATGATCGCAACTTACAAACGCAAGGCATAACTCTTGCCAGTCTGCATTACTGACCGATTTAAGCCTTGCATTAATCGCTGCACCAGAAATGCATAGCGGGCCTGGATTTCAAAACACAGATTTTTAAAGGAAATACTGCAAGGCCTAAATCAGCCAGTAATGGAGACTGGCAAGAGTTATGCCTTGCATTGAGAAGTTGGGTTCATCGATGAGATCATAGTAACCTATACGCTTACTGGTTTACATACGCAATGGTTTATTCTTCCTCTACAAGTGTAAATTGGATGATGTCATATTAGTTTGAAAATTTAATAATAATGCGTTTGTTCACTGGCTTATAAACGGTTTGAAAGTTCAAGTTAAACAAGCTCCGACATTTATACCAGTTTAACTTGCACCTTTCAAACCGTTTATAAGCCAGTGAACAAACACATTATGAAATCTATTTCTTATAAATTCAAACTTTGCAATTTTAACGATTTCTAATCAGTAAATAAACTTTCGAAAATAATAGAAACTCAGTACAGTGCATGATAAAACACATGTTTAGTATTGTCTTAGATCAGGCGCCATGCTCCGCCCACAATAATACCAAATCACTTATGTGTCACCACGCGCAAAACGTAGTTCACATGAAATATAATTAAAGTATTCAATTTTTAGTTCTAACATGCTGTTTTAATCAAACTTTCAATCAGACTACAATTAGAATTCACGTTGTAAGGTTTTTATAAAGTTTAATCCAGAAAAGAGCATGTGATAGTAGTGTCATAACTGCACAATGATACAGTGATAAAGTAGTACAGCAGGTTATTTAAACGTCAAATGTAAACGTCAGAGTATGAAGGTTATCCTTTTCAACTGTCAATCTTGTGTTCATGAGAATGTATACCGGTCACATGACCTTGTTTAATCCAATCAGCAGAGAGCTTATCGCTTAAATTTCTGAATTCTGAATTTATGTTTCGATACATTTCAGGGAAACGTTATATACTCACGTGCAAAAGAAAGATATAAAATGAAATATTGAAGTCGGAGAAAGTAGATTTGGATGTGTTTGAAAGACACATTTTTAAAAGAAGTACTCACAATTGTATATAGTAGGATACTTTTTTTTATGTCTGTTCAAATACACATCGGGTGCTAAAATCGCTTTTTCAAGGTGCTTTTTGGCCACAATATTGGAAATCTAATTAATATAAGATGTAAGACGTCACAAAACATTCTAAAAATCGATTTTTGACGCTCTTATATCGTTGAATTAAGATCATTCCAATACGACGACTTCTTTTAAAACTTGACTGTGTTTCTCAGAAATATAAACAGATAATATCTTGAAAATTCATATTTGGTATAGTTGGGTTCTGAAAACATGCCGTAACACTGTTTCAGTCGTATTTATCGCCAGTGGATTGAAATATATTGTAGTTTGTATGTGTTTGTTTGTATTGCACGTGTGTTTATGTATTTCATAACGTCAAACCATAATAAATACCATGTAAATGGACGATGTACCATCAACACTTTTAAAAGTCCAATTTACTTAATATATGCATGCATGATAACATCAGCCTGTCACTCACACCGACACTCGTCGATGTGGTACTGTCCTCTACACGGCAATGACTAGTGTATGCATGTGTGTGACCGTTTTTTGTTGTTAAAACAAGCCCAACTGAATCCTACATTACCTCAAACTTGTTGCAACACACAGGAGGGCATAGGGTAGCTTGGCCCCTTCTACTGATCAGTAACTGGGATTCGGAAGTGTAATACAAATCGTATAAACACAAGTGCACATATTTCTCGATCTAGCAACCTTCGCAGTAATGTGTATACACATTTCGTCATATAAAAAACCTTTAACGTCACTTTACTAATTCAGCGAGAGTGTCAGTGATGATAATCTCTACATGGTTACGTTGAGTACAATGGGGGTTAGCAGGGACTCTCTAATTAGAATGTATATAGTTTCCGTGGTGATATAAAGACGTCTCCTCTCCACCATTGAGAATCTGACAAAAAAAGCTCCATAATCTCTCTCTATTACGAGTATTATAGTTGTGTTCGTAAATGTCGTATGTGGAAGAAAGTCCAAACTATTTAAAGTAATAATGCAAGGAGAAAGGTAATTCATCAGCAATAGAAAGATAAGAAAATTATAATTAAATGTATGTAACAAAGGAAAAATATATATAATGCATGTGCAATAGATAAAGTAATGAATGACATAGGAATGGTAATACATGTCAAGAAAAGGAAAGGCAAGCGCATGTTCGATAGATAGAGCATTCATATGTAGTAGGAACGGTAATGTATTGGCAATAGAAAATGTAATGAGCGAAGGTAACATTATATCTTTCTTGTGACTGCCACTTTATAGTGACACAGTGTTATTAACAGAAAGTGGGAACGTATATAGGAAGATTTTGAGACTTCTGCAGGTGTACACAATATGAACAAAGACAATATGAAGGGAACATGATATATCGTCAACAGCAATAACATAATATCGTCAACAGCAATAACATGATATATCGCCAACAGAAATAACATGATATATCGTCAACAGCAATAACATGATATATCGTGTACAGCAATGACATGTATACATGTTAAAGGGGCAGTAGCACGTTTTTTCGCTGACATAAGTCGTTGAAATGGATTTTAAAAATAATGTCACCAATAGTAAAACATCCCTCTCTTCGAAAAATCAACTTAAGAAACACATGGTTCCGTAAAGTCATTGGAATCTTTTTTTGCCATTCAAAATAATAAAATGTGTTCACAATAAAATGGCCGTCATGCAATTTTTGCTTAACACGCAAGACCGTTATTATCACTACGGATAATTGGTGTGTGTAATAAGATGTTTACCCTCTAAAACAAATATAAACGACAAAAACTATCATTGTAAATAGGAAATTTGCAAAAGTAAAATTTGCAAAAAACGTGCTACTGCTCCTTTTAAGTTAATTGTGTAGCTATCCAGGGTGATTCATTGTTCAGAAAGAACAGTCGTGTTGAATGTGTGTATCATCGTAACTCCACTTCATTTCCAAACGTTTATTTTTTAAATTGTTTATTTATAGGCTTATAGCTATTTCTATTCTAGCATTAAATCTAAAGTGTTCATTTTCGTTTCTGACATTTAAACAACTAAATAATGCATCTAGGATTCAGGGTTCAATTACATTTGCCACTTCGAATCAGTATCAGATGAAACAGTACTCTACGTCATAGTGTAAATTGTTACAACAAAATGGCGTTTACTACTATGCACTTGCTATATTATATAATTATGCCAATCAATATAGGGACATACTTTAACAAAATATAAACTTCAGTGCTACTTATGGACTCATTTATTTTGTATAAATCAAGTCTTCGACATTTTAACTGTCAAACTTTTGATTTGTCCGATGTAGGAATACTCTATAAGACAAATTGTTTGTTTTGACCGTAGGAAAAACCATCCAGTGTACAACCCATCCAGTGTACAACCCATCCAGTGTACAACCCATCCAGTGGACAAACCCATCCAGTGGACAAACCATCCAGTGGACAAACCCTCCAGTGGACAAACCATCCAGTGTACAAACCATCCAGTGGACATACCCATCCAGTGGACAAACCTTCCAGTGGACAAACCATCTAGTGGACAAACCATCCAGTGTACAAACCATCCAGTGTACAACCCATCCAGTGGACAAACTATCTAGTGTACAAACCATCCAGTGTACAAACCATCCAGTGGACAACCCATCCAGTGTACAAACCATCCAGTGTACAAACCATCCAGTGTACAACCCATCCAGTGGACAAACCATGCAGTGTTCAAACCATCCAGTGTACAACCCATCCAGTGGACAAACCATCCAGTGTACAAACCATCCAATGTACAAACCATCCAGTCGACAAACCATCCAGTGTACAACCCATCCAGTGTACAACCCATCCAGTGTACAAACCATCCAGTGTAAAAACCATCCAGTGTACAAACCATCCAGTGTACAAACCATCCAGTGTACAAACCATCCAGTGTACAAACCATCCAGTGTACAACCCATCCAGTGTACAACCCATCCAGTGTACAACCAATCCAGTGTACAAACCATCCAGTGTACAAACCATCCAGTGGACAAACCCTCCAGTGTACAAACCATCCAGTGTACAACCAATCCAGTGTACAAACCATCCAGTGTACAAACCATCCAGTGTACAACCCATCCAGTGGACAAACCATCCAGTGTACAACCCATCCAGTGTACAACCCATCCAGTGTACAAACCATCCAGTGTACAACCCATCCAGTGGACAAACCCTCCAGTGTACAAACCATCCAGTGTACAACCAATCCAGTGGACAAACCCTCCAGTGGACAACCATCCAGTGTACAAACCATCCAGTGTACAACCCATCCAGTGTACAACCAATCCAGTGGACAAACCCTCAAGTGGACAAACCCTCCAGTGTACAAACCATCCAGTGTACAACCAATCCAGTGGACAAACCCTCCAGTGGACAACCATCCAGTGTACAAACCACCCAGTGTACAATCCATCCAGTGGACAAACAATCCAGCGGACAAACCATCCAGTGTACAAACCATCCAGTGTACAAAACATCCAGTGTACAACCCATCCAGTGGACAAACCATCCAGTGGACAAACCATCCAGTGTACAACCCATCCAGTGGACAAACCCTCCAGTGTACAAACCCTCCAGTGTACAAACCATCCAGTGTACAAACCCTCCAGTGTACAAACCCTTCAGTGTACAAACCATCCAGTGGACAAACCATCCAGTGGACAAACCCTCCAGTGTACAAACCATCCAGTGTACAAACCATCCAGTGGACAAACCCTCCAGTGTACAAACCATCCAGTGGACAAACCATCCAGTGGACAAACCCTCCAGTGTACAAACCCTCCAGTGTACAAACCATGAAGTGTACAAACCATCCAGTGGACAAACCATCCAGAGGACAAAACATCCAGAGGACAAAACATCCAGTGTACAAAACATCCAGAGAGCAAAACATCCAGAGAGCAAAACATCCAGTGTACAAACCATCCAGTGTCCAAACCATCCAGTGTACAAACCATCCAGTGTACAAACCATCCAGTGGACAAACCATCCAGTGTACAAACCCTACAGTGTACAAACCATCCAGTGTACAAACCCTACAGTGTACAAACCATTCAGTGTACAAACCATCCAGTGTACAAACCATCCAGTGTACAAACCCTCCAGTGTACAAACCATCCAGTGTACAAATCATCCAGTGTACAAAACTCCAGAGAGCAAAACATCCAGTGTACAAACCATCCAGTGTCCATACCATGCAGTGTACAAACCATCCAGTGTACAAACCATCCAGTGGACAAACCATCCAGTGTACAAATCATCCAGTGTACAAACCATCAAGTATACAAACCATCCCGTGTGGTGGGTGAATTGATGTTATCTCAAATATGGTTTATCCGTATCTGCCTTCTTTCTCCATCATGAGTATATTTGGTTAAAGGGAAGCAACTCTTTCACCATTATTCCACAATTCCAATTTCAGTTTCAATCTTAGTTACTAAACCTAGCATTCATATGAACACTTATCCGACAGAGGTGGAGGGTGATATTTGGGATACCTTGTTAATCAAGTGAAGGTCTTTACTCAGGGTATGGCGTTTGAGAAATATGGTAGGTTCATCTTTCCTCTGTTTAGACACAATAGTATTACCTATTGGTGGGATATGTATGCATGTGAACTTATAAAGACGCCCCATTTTTTATGTTTGATAATTTGTTTTTATATCTTAAAGTACAGATTAATAAAAACAAACTTGCTTTCCATGGAAACAATGATTTCCTAGAGCGTAAATCATTGCATCTTGTTATACGGCCTGGTGATCTAACGCCATCATTCATTCGAAGAGCATTAGGGCAAACTGACCGAGGTTCGGACAGTGTTCCGATCTAAATACTTTCGCTCGTTGTATTTCCAATATTTGACTCTTTAAAGGCGCTGTAGCACGTTTTTTGCAAATTTTATTTTTTCAAATTTCCCATTTATAATGATAGTTTATGTCATTTATATTTACTTTAGAGGGTAAAACATCTTATTACACAAACCAATTATCCGTAGTGATTATAACGGTGTTGCGTATAAAGCAAAAATTGCATGGCGGCCATTTTATTGTGAACACATTTTATTATTTCGAATGACAAAAACGATAGCCGTGGCTTTACGGAACCATGTACACTCATTTGTAAATTGACTTTCCGAAGAGAGAAGGGTGTTATACTATTGGTGACATTATTTTTCAAATACATTTCATCGACTTATTTGAGAGAAAAAACGTGCTACAGCGCCTTTAACAGCCAACAATAAGTGGTGAAAGTCGAGAATGGGATTATTGTTCAAAACTCCAAACACTATATTCGTTCATTATATGAATTAATATGTAATTTAGCAGTTTTAGGCGAGTATACCAATTCGCCCAACTTTGGTCTACTTGTGTCCGAACCATGGTCAAATCTGTCCGAACCAAGGTAATTTTGACATGTTATCAAAATCGAAATTCTAAACCAAAGAATAAATTTGAAAGTACTAAAATACAAATATAATCGACTACCTAATTGTTTCTTCATGTACGTGCATATATTTGAAAGAATATGATCGCTTCCTTCATTCCCTGAATTGTCACACAAAATTTACGTTCACACAAATATTTCGTCGATTTCTTTCATGAAACCGTTATTTGTAGCTACCGCTAAATTTCGTTTTTAAAATATACCTGACTGTCAGATATTTCTCAAATGAATCAAGTATTGTCAGAAAATGAACAGAAATATTTAGAAACCAACGGAGTGTTACAATTTGCTATGTTTTTGTGTCAGCTGTAAATTGAAAGTGTCCGAAGTTCGGGCGACTTTGGGTGGTGTCCGAGCTTAGGTCAGTTTGCCCTATTATTCTCTTATCAAAGATGTCAATCTAGTTAAAACTAGTTTAGTTAATGTTATACGTCCCATCAGGCCGTAATTACGGGACGTATAACATTTACATCTAGTTTTAGTTAGATTGCAAAGATGTCGTCTCGAACATATACTAGGGAACCACACATGTTCCCATACATAGAATTGAATAGTTTTCAACAGCAGACAAAGTTGTCAAACGAAGTCGTAAGCAATGCACTATATGACCCCTCGAGTTAGAGGTCAACGTCCGAGGAACCCCGGCCTAGAAACAAGAGTTCGCACATGTATGGTGGACGAGTTGTGCTAATTGAGTCTTATAGTTCTTTCGCGTTACCTGTCTTGCGAATATGTAAGGTGTCGTGGTAAACATTAGATTGGCATCATCTCAACTCATCATCACATCTTCGCTGTTTTCGCATTGCACAGTCTGATTAAAACCGACGGTATTCCGCGGAAAAAATGTGCAAAAGAGTGCATCTACCGGGATACGAACTCATATCGTTCGGAGATTTCCACGCCAAACTACAGAACCTGTTCGTATCCCGGTAGATTTTGCAAACTTTATTCCTCGGAACAAGGTCGATTTTAATCAGACTGTCGCATTGCACTTCGCAAACATAGCAGTTTTTGCTAGGCTCGGAAACACAAAGGGAACGAAGACGCGAATGGCAGATGTCAGCCACCATACATAGGCGTTCAAAGTCAGGTCAGGTCAGATACGATTCAGTGAGCCCACGGTTGAGTGGTATCATCACACGAGTAACTAAATACCCAGTTTGTGAGAACACTACCACAATCCAAGGCGACATTCTGGATGGTGGCAAGGAAAAGGCTTATTATTTCTCAACGTAATGCGGAGACGACTGTAACTGAGTGAGCATGTCCCTGTTGTTTCTTATTGTAGGCCTATTATTTTCTCTAAAATGTGCCCTTGAAACGTATGGGGGTGCCAAACGGGACTTATTTCGCTATTTAGCAAGCTTGGGGTGGGTGTGTGGCTCCGTCCGTCCCGATTTAGTTTCCGCGAAAACTATAAGACATATCTCAACCAAACTTGGTGTGTGGAACAATCATCATGTGTAGATGTGCCTTTTGGGGTTTTCAACTTCTTCGAGTTATTTTGTTTGACCGTTTCCATGTAAATATAACTTAGAATTTCGTTTCCGGAGCAGAACTCGAACTCTTTAAGACACATCTCAACGAAACTTGGTGTGTGGAACAATCATCATGTGTAGATGTGCCTTTTGGGGTTTTCAACTTCTTCGAGTTATTTTTTTTGACCGTTTTCATGGAAACGTAACTTATTGAAAGTTATCTCACTAGATCTGCACTTCCATTCAGAAATAATTTGAAAAGAAATTGTAATGTTTTACAGGGAACAAACCTGATAATCATATTACACATGGCTTTCTCAGTTTTCACTTTATTAGATAATTGGTAACGATATAGTTCAACATCGTGTGACAATCGGGTTATTTCATTGTAAAACAACACATTATAAGCGCTTCAGCAAGTCATTACAATCACTAAATGTATGTTACAAGTCTCTATTGTGGTTTATTGTATGTGAGTTATATAACATGGGTGTTCTCTTGTCAGTGTCATGTAAAGCAAGCCTTGTGGCAGCTTTCCTCTGTACATTACAAAGTCAGTTTCGTAATACTAACATCACTACAATGTATTACGCTTTTATTGTTACTCCAGCTTGCTGGTGATATTGAATCAAATCCAGGCCCGCAATCACTTGTTTTTCATGACAATAATCTTACGATATTTCATTTAAATACTAGAAGTGTAAGAAGCAAACTTGACCATCTTAGCGAGTATCTTTCAGAAAATCACATTATTGGTTTCACAGAAACACACCTAGACGAATAATGGTAATAGGTGATTCAAATGCCGATCTGCTGTCTTGTAGAGGTAATCACGTTAAAGATATAATGTTAACCAAGAATTTACATAATATTATAAAAGAGCCTACTAGGGTAACACAACACTCAAGCACTTTGCTTGACCCAATCATAATTAGTGAAGATATTGATACAGTAGTAGATTGTGGAGTTATTGAGTTTGGCAGATCAATAAGTGATCACAAAGGCACTTATGTGACATTAACTACTCCAATAAATACACAAATGGCATATACTAGAGATGTTTTATGTTATAAACAAGGTGATTATACTTCTCTAAATGCACTTATCAATGAGACAAACTGGAATGAATTGTTCACAAATTGCCAAGATGTAAATCAAGCTTGTGAAATATTTTACCAGAAATTTAATGTATTTTTAAAATATTGCGTCCCTACGAGGAAAGTAACTATAAGACCAAATGATAAGCCGTGGTTTGACTCAACTTTGTTTAAGAACAAAACTATTTGCAGATATTACAAAATTAAAAAAAAAAGCAACGTCAAAGGGTCAACAATATGAAGTATTATGCAAAAGAAATGTTTTATGCTAATGTTGACAATTTTCTTCTTGACTCATATCTTGAGAATAAGTGTTCATATTGGAAACTTCTACGGTACTTAGTGAAACAATCCGGCTCGAGTACCTGCATTCCTCCTCTTAAAGCTAGCAATGATCATGACAGTCCATCTTGTTTCTCTGATTGTGAAAGAGCAGAAAGACTGAATGAATATTTTCAATCAATTTCAACATTAGATAAAAATGCTATGTTACATGTTTCAATAAACGAACAGGCGCAATTGTTGACACATTAAAGGTGCATCCATTGTGTTTCATAAAATTTTATTTGGCTTTAATACGTTCCAACACATCATATGTGCTGTTTACAATACAAACAAATTCACTCAGCTTGAATATTTGTCCCCAATCGCCAAATATATCATAATTACTAGTTTCCAATTAAAATCGAGTAACATCATTATGCATGTGCAGAAGCCTAAAGTGCACGTCCTATTTACATGCACAGTAGTTATATGACCTATTGAACGTTATCAACCCAAATTTGTTATTTTGTCTGGTTTAAATAAGATTCCAAAATTACGTTTGACTCATCGGCGCGCGCCACACGCTGTGCATTGTCCGGTTTTCGATCAGAAATCGAATCTTTTACCTTCATATCGTCAATATACTAAGTCGAGTTTCATTAAAATGGTAGTTTTCGGTAACAGTTGGTACTTCTCGATGAAATAAGACCATTTATAACGTTTGCCATATTTGACCCCCAACAACACAATGGATGTACCTTTAACTATTTCCAAATTTGAAATTGAAGATATCATTAGATGTTTACACGTGAAGAAAGCGTCTGGTCCTGATAAAATAAGTCATTAACTATTGAAACATGTTGTATATTCAATAAGTAACGTTTTATGTTTATTGTTCAATATGTCTTTACAACACGGTGTGTATCCAGCTGAGTGGAAGGTAGCCAATGTTATGCCGCTTTTAAAAAAAGGCGATTCAACTGTAGCTTCTAACTATAGACCCATATCTTTGATAAGTTGTGTCGGTAAAGTGTTTGAAAGAGTTGTTTTTAAGTATCTGTTTAATTACTTTCATACTAATAAACTACTGTATACATATCAGGCTGCTTTTCAGCCAGGACATTCCACTGTCCACCAATTAATAGAAATATATCATAAGGTATGTGAATCGTTAGATAGCAAAGAAAAACTATGCATGGTATTCTGTGATGTATCAAAAGCATTTGATCGTGTTTGGCACAGAGGTTTATTGTTAAAACTTGGAAAGTTATGGAATAAGTGGGCAGATGTTGGGATGGTTAGGTAGTTACATAACTGACAGAAGTCAAAGCGTATTTGTCAATGGATCATTTTCCAAGCGGAGAAAACTAAGTGCTGGTGTCCCGCAGGGGTCAGTGCTTGGCCCATTTTTATTCAGAGTATACATCAATGACATAGCAGATGAATTAGATTGTTTAACGCGCTTGTTTGCTGACGACTCGTCTCTTGGTTACTCTTCACCAGATAATAAACTTATTGAATTGAACCTAAATGCAACTTTAAACAAGCTAAATATCTGGGGTAAAAAGTGGTTAATAAAGTATAATCCTGATAAGACTGAGCTCTACTATTCTCGATGAAACATGAAACTGATTTACCACATCTTTATTTTGATGAAGTTAAAGTTAAAACTATTGATAATCATAAGCATCTTTGAGTCATTCTTGCCAATAATGGAAAATGGGCAGAACATATTCAAGTTATGATACAGAAAGTTTCAAAAATGGTCAACTCAATGCGTGTTTTAAAATATGTATTGTGCAGGGATACTCTCAGTAAGATCTACATTATGTTCATTGCCCACATCTTGAATACGCATGCGAAGTTTGGGACGGTTGTACTCTTGAACAGATTAGTAAACTAGAACATATTCAATTACAAGCAGCAAGAATAGTTACTGGTTTACCTAAATATACTTCACATAGATATCTCTATTATGAAAATGGTTAGGAAACGTTACAAAAACGTAGAAGACCCCTTTATTTCTGACCGAACTGCTACCCAATAATGTTGGTTCAAAATCAAATTATAATCTAAGGAACTCAAACAATTTATTAACTCCTAGCTCAAGACTCAAATATTCAAAAAAATCCTTCTTTCCATCTACAATAAGCTCATGGAACAACTTACCAACCACTGTTCGTAATTCAAATATCTCAGTATTTAAATCATTCATACGTGATAATATTGTACATGCACCAACATATTATTCGTGCGGTAAAAGAAATTTGAATATTATCCATACCAAGTTGCGTTATTAGTTGTTTAAACTTTGATTTATATAAAGTTGCAATTAAAAGTGACCCTGAATGTGTATGCGGATCTCCTGTTGAGAATTCTCATCACTACTTGTTTGAATGTCCATTCATGATTGTATAAACGACAAAGAGTAAATTTCATATCATCTTTAAAGCGCATTTGTAGATTAGCAGGTATTCCACTGAACCATAAGTTTTTGTTAGAAGGAAGTGCAGATCTATCACCATGTCAAAACACAAATGTATTTAAGTTAGTACGATCGTTCATTAGTGAGACAAAAAGATTTGTATAACATAAGATTAGTTTTCTGTATTATGTCTTTATTCTTCTTTCACTGCTGTCAATTATGTCTCTCTGTCAAAAAAACTGTAAATTCACTTTGTATATATCAAGGAGAAGGTAATCTAAATTGGAGAACTTGTTCCTAATCCTTTTCTTATTGAATAAAAATATTTTTCAACCAAACGTAACTTAGAATTTCGTTTCCGGAGCAGAAGACATATCTCAATGAATCTTGGTGCGTGGAACAATCATCATGTGTAGATGTGCCTTTTGGAGTTTTCAACGTCTTCGAGTTATTTTTTTTTTTACCGTTTCAATGGAAAAGTAACTTAGAATTTCGTTTCCGGAGCAGAACTCGAAAACTGTTTGTTTGTTGATATCTCAATAAATGACTGCTCCCAAGAACGCCTGCTCATCATGGAGACATAGGCATATTCAAACAGTTTTTGATGAAATAATAATCATATGCACATACAGTGTTCATTTCAGACAGTAGATCACTCAGATAATCTTTGAAAAAACACATTAAATGGGAAAGACTGGCATAAACCACGCAGAAAATTAAAAAAATATTTAATAGGCTTACTAATTCAACTGATATTTACTTAAGCTTATTAAATCGATTGAATAAATAAGCTTTTCGTGAATGCTAGTCCAGTCTTTTACATCAATTCAAAGTCTTACACAATTCAGCAAATCTATCTCAAAGGCGCCTTTTCCTTTTCCTGAAGTTTTAAAAAGAAATTTTATTTCCGAGATACAATTCTAATTCATACATGTCCGTTGACATTTCTGTTGCAGCGATGGCTACCGAGCAGACCAGGGGAGAGACGGTGAGTGAGAGGCTGAACTACTGGGGGAGGACCGACTCCGACACTCCGGCCTTCATCTTCTGGAGCAGCGCGGGACGTAGCGTCTTCACCCGGGGAGAGACAGCGGAATTGTCTAAACGGTTCGCACACAAACTGTCCCGCCGTGGAGTGGAGCCCGGGGATATAGTGTGTGTAGCTCTGCATAACAGTCCGGCGAGGCTGGTGGTCGACTTCGGTATACAGATGGCAGGAGCCGTGCCCATGAACGGCCAGATTCTGAGGGCAGATGGAGAGGACTTGATAGAAACAATGAGGAAGTCGAAATGTAAAGTCCTGGTGGTTGACCCGGATACGGCTCGTGGTCCGTGGGAGATCTTACAGCAGCATTGTACCGTAGAGACTACTCAGGATGATTTTGCTCCAATTTCAAGTCAAAAGATTCCGGATTTACATGGCGTGCAGTTTTGTAGATGTCACAAACCAGAAAACAAGTTTTTTACGTCCTTAGAAGGGGAGGACATGCTGATTCGTCCCAGCAGAGCCACGGATCCTGCGTTCATCTTCACAACCTCTGGGACAGGAGGCTACACCAAACTCGTTCTCCACAACCATAAAAACTTGCTCAGGTTTGGTGAAGATCTAAATGACGTTGTAAAAACGCAAGCGGATGAGACGTACTGTTCGTGTGCTCCCCTGGGCTGGCTAGGAGGGTACCCCTTTAACTTCCTCCATAGAGGTTCACCCAGGGTGCTCATTGACGACTCCAGCGGGGCTGCCTCCATCCCCGATCGACTGAGTTTTGTTTGGGAAATGTTAAGGAAAGAGTCAGTGACAACAGCCACAATGATGCCTTTGCACTACATTGGTCTGTATAACAGATCGGAGATCTGGAGTTCCTCCCCCTACAAGCTGAAGAAATTGTTATCAGGAGGTCAGGCGGTGAAGAGAGCGTATCTGGACGTGATGGGGAAACTTGCTTTCACGTTTAGCAACCTGTATGCAGCATCAGAGTTCGGCGTGGTGTCTTCACTAGAAGTCACCGACGCTAACAAAGATACCTTTGAGGACTGCATGGTCGGTTATCCACCAGAAGGCGTTGAGTTCAAGATAGTTGACGAGAACGGTGATGATCTGCCGACCACATCGAGAGGGAAGATTGTCATCCGGTCACGGTTCATGTTCAGGGAGTATGTTGGACAGACCACCGATGTTCTTCAGGACGGGTGGTTTCAGATAGACGATGTTGGCTACTTGACGCCGACTGGATGCCTCGTAGTGGAAGGTCGGGCGTCGGACGCCATTATGCACGGCGGGTACATACTGTACCCGTATTGGCTGGAGAACAAACTCGCCAAGTGTCCAGGCGTAAAGGATGTTCTCATTGTCCCAGTCCCGGATCATTCTCTTGGACAAGAGATCTGCGCATGTGTCAAGATTCAAGATGGTTGTAAGGTTACTTCTGAAAACCTCATCAACTTCTGTAAATCCGAAATGAACAGTGACATTTCTTCAAAAATGAAGTTCATTCCAAAGTATGTTCTCATGTTGGAAGCGATTCCTCTTACTAAAACGCTTAAATTGGATCGGAAACAAACAGCAATGATTGCGAAGGAAAAGCTTGGTCTGTAACACACGTAAACTATTGGAGAAAATTATTCAGGATATAATACTAAACAGCATTACACATTGAGCCACTTTACCATTGATGTATCGTTCAGTGCGTGGTACATAATCGCCTAGACCATATCTTCTGGAGGAATAAACGAACGACAATACACTCAATACAACTGAGTATAATGTTAAACATGCACTTACGAGACTGAAAAGAACATCTAGTTTTAACAAGATTGGGTTTATACCCTTCTGCGCATGCGCAGACACGAACTAGTTTGAGGACCGAAGTACATGTAAATTACGACAGTTACATATCGTCACCAATATATTAACCTATGATTCTAATTTCTATTGAAACTAACACAGTTTGATTATATTTTAGACTTTATAAAATTACTTGTAGACATTTACAGAATAAAGAAGGTGTTTATCTATGCCTTTAGCCTTCATTTACCCAACCTTTAGAATGACCAGTCATAAAGTATTTGGGTCTTTCCCTTTCTCCGTTTAGCTCTTAAAACCAATGCAAATGGACAAAAGTAGACCGTATTGTTTCAATGACGGACCCAGGACCCCCTCGAAAGGTGCTATAAGCAACAAGACATTCCAAATGAAGTGAAACAGCAGGGCATTCCCAGGTGTTACTCTCGTTTTAGTCGGGTATAATTGGAATAGATGTGTTATTTTACCCGCCAAATATCCCTGCTAAAATTACTGCTTTTTGCTCATCAGGCCCGAAAGCCCCCATGGGCTTATGGCACAGATTTCGTTCGCTTTTTCGACTGCTTTTCCAGAACCACTAGTTCTAGAGAACGTATATATTGGCCGGTTGAGATAATAAATTGTAGATTTGAGGACCTGAGGTCACAGCAGCCACGACCTAAAACACCTATTTTCTTGTTTATCTCCAGTACGAATAGGCATACATAACTGAAATGTTGTGTTCAATCTCCTTAGCCAATGTGGATTATACATTATAGATTCATGACCCTGTTGCCCCAAAAAAAGACCGTAGGGTCACAACGTAAAAGCCAATTTACTCTTCGTCTCCTGTACGAAAAGTACTAGACATTTGTTAGCCTTCTGACAAATTCATATTTGAAATTTAAATTTTGAACTTGTATAATGGTTATTGTTTTAAAACCAATGAGCTACAGAATTAATGTCTCTTAGATAAATAAACGTACGGGCAAAAGAAAGTATATGGCTCAGTTGTATCGTATGTATAATTTTCAAAGTCAAATATCTCGAGTTTTCGACGTCGTATTGAAAAACGGACTAGTTTGTGAAATTAGTTCAACACATTAAATCAGTCAAATAATACCTCTACGCGGTTTAAATTTTTTTTAATCAAAATTAAAAATTTAAATTTTGAAATTCCCCCAAATTAATTTTGATAAAACAAAACTGTTCATCGACATACAACACATACTCTGTGTGAAAATCAATAAATATTCTTCGTCCTGCACACATTTACAACATTTTGAACATGGCAGGGGTCATGTTGGTGTAACTTTCATTTCTTACCCCTGTCTACTTAAAATAATGATATTTTAGTTAAAAAATAAATCAGTCACCAATTAAGTTATTCAAACTACTGCCGAAAGGTGTTATTGTATCGTGCCATAATCAAATGCATCTCATTTCTTTAAAATATCGAATTAATCGAAAACAAGTGTGTGATATACATTCTTTTGCCCGAATATATGATAAATACAACTGAGCCATATACTTTCTTTTGCCCGTCAGTGTATTATTGATTGTTTTCAGCATATTTACATTTGAATACGAAACATTCTTTTAAAAACATACTTTAACATAGTTCATGCTCTCTAGTTCAAGGGTTAGTTTGAGCTGAATATAAAATAAGTATTTGCTTAGCAGACAGTATTTTAAAGTCTCTTCATAGTCGTAGACAGAGCTAAAAGTCACAATTCTTAAGGACGTTCGATAAATATGTAGCATGTGATGAAGTTCAAAATGTACACGAGGCCCTTGCAAGACTTGAAATGATTGCATGCATCAGAAACAAGGCACATTTAAACCACTTTGTGGAAGATGACATTCTTTGCAGAGACCAATTTAATCTTTGCAGGACATATATCCTTCAGATATCGCTGATACAGAGTAAATATGTCAACAAACAACACCTGAGGTAGACCCTCCCCAGGTATACAGCGTCTATATATAGCAGACAGGTGAGGAGACAGGTGAACGGGGTAACATATACAGTACATTGGTCGAGTGATACAGGGGCAACTTGTACTTGTACAGTTTGACAGGTCAGTTATTTATAGTCTATTTCAGACAACCATGTCAATTGCATGTTCCGAAACATAGTAATTTGTAACAATGTTAAAAGTTCACGGTATTTCATACCGCTGGGCAGCTGAACAGGTAACACAATTTAAAGGTAAAACAGGCACAGGTTGGTAAGAGTTGGACGCCTCGTACAGGTAAATTATATATTCATTTAAGGTACTTCTTGCGGCAATACCGTTTGATAGGCATACCGTCAAACATTTGACACGACATGAGGAATCAGCGGCAAGTACATGGTGTGAAAACATGTTTGATAAAAGCCTTAACACCTGTCTATTAATATGTCAGATAAAATAAGTCAGGTAAAACACAGAGAGGCGAATAGTTATATACTTTATTTTATTTTAGTAAAATAAATGCTTGAATATCCCAAAACATGATGTCTGATGTATAACGCACCATTTGTGACTTTATGAATGGACTCTGTGACCCTCAAGGTTAAATTTTACATTAATGATTGCAAAAACATTAAATATTTCAAGAATGTTTCTATAGCGACGCGGTGAGTACCCTGAACAGACACGATCAACCGTGGTTTAATGTCGGTTGTGCGAGCACCGTGCTCCTCTGTTGTTACTGTTTATGTCAGTAGTTGGACGCGACGCGACTTATTTATCTCCCACCAGTATTTTTTACTGTACTTATTTTGCATTAGAATAGAGAATATACAAGAGAACTGCGTTGTCGATGAACTGTTTCTAGCTCAATTATCTCCCCTGAACACGATAACTGGAAAGTTCGACCTGAAATAACGTAATACTATGGGAATAAAATTCACGCATTAACATACAAGCTTGATTAGAGAAACCTGACATAAAGTAGTGTTGTTAACTTTCCTTGATATAGGACAAACTAACCAGAGGTTCTCGGGTCGGTCTACACTGGAGGTGGACTTAACAACGACACAGAGTGGGTGAGTTGCACTGTCAGGTAAAACACGCTCATAAACATTTCACTGTCAAACAATGCCAGGTCAGCATTCTGCTTTCACGATATGTACCTACATGCGTATCATAGTGTTATATGTACGTATATATATATAAAGTAGTGTAACCATGTTTATATTCACGTTTATATACTGCGTAAATATTGACACACATACCAATACACACTCAAGTAGGACTTAGTGGCTCCTGGTGTGCTGTGTCGAGAACATGCTTATGTTTATTTGAGAAACGCCTCCATCCTTTGGAATACCCTTGCATTCATCATCTTCTGATTTACCATAGCATTAATGATTCCTGTCAAGATTCATTGGTAGAGTAGGTCTTTGAAGGGCATTTAGAAGTGGTATACGTAAGAACAGGAAGATTTTCTGGATGGTTCTTAATTTGAAGAATAATAAGCTGGGTAATTAGGGCAGTATTGTTATCAGTTTTTAACAGTACTATAACGGCAGATTTGACACATTATTTCTTTCTGGTAACCATTCCCATCGTCTAATATTAATTCACAATGTAAGTTCCGATTATCTTAGTAGGTAAACAGTTTATATACACCATACATGTACATAAGAAAGTAATGAACAACAAGGCTGAAATAACAGAGACCAAACGTAGTTATTGTGAAAATAAGAATACGATAATCCATCAAACCGTCATCTCTGTAGCTCCATGCACCTTCTCGCGTGTCACTCAGACTACTTTACTATAACTGTTTGTCATGTGAGCATCTTTCATTATTGTATAGAGTTGCTGACTATGAGTTTGAAGGAGCGGTGACGAGCGCTATATATTATATGGACACACTTGGCGAGTGTTGGTGAATATAAAACATTGACATAAATCCAGCAGCTCAAACTGAGGCAGGACTCTTTAAAAGCTGGCGTTGAGTACTTCACATACACAGGTGTGGAGAAACATTGGTTTCGTTTAAATATTTAACATTTCCCTCACTTTACTGGTTGACTAAAGAACACTTAGAGCTGTAACATTTAAACCCTGTCCGACATCCCGATCGTTGACAGACCAGCGCGTCAGTAGTTAACAGGGAGGTAAACTTAAGTCATGTATATATTCATTTATTTATCATTATTCCCCTTGTGTATTACTATACAGCTTAAAGACCGTTTCAAGGAGTAAACACGCGTCCGACCCATCGACCTCATATTGTAGACCACCCTGACATGGACTGAAAGTATATAGTCAGTTTAGCGACTTGAAGTTGTTGGCTGCATCGGCCAGGCCAAACTTACTTCATGAGTCGATATGACCTTTTTTGAAAAATAACAGTCGACCTTCCGTGAAGTGAGGGGCCACGTTGTCTAGCAACCGTCACGCTCCTGAACACGACGTTTAGAGATTGTCTACAATAACTCAATGTTCACTGAAATGGACCTCTCTTCTGCATGGACCCTGTCTCAGGTTGACGTGACCCAAACATAACGTTTCTACTAATAGTTCAATGTCGTATACATTAACAGATTTCTTGGTTATAAGGTTATCGGTTTGAGTTAAGGTTTCTTATAAAGAATAATATATTTAAAACAAAAATGTAATTCATTGCATCTCATTTTACAATAATATTGTAATTTTGCGTGTCCCTCTCTCACGATAATCATCAAATATGTGTAACTAAAACATACTACACTTGTTTTGTTAAACCTGCTCCCATGAGAGAGGGGAGGGGAGGGGAGCATGTATACGTATGTAAATGTATATTTAATGAGAGTACACTTAACGAAAACCTTTTCTTAGAAATATAGCTGATACTAGACGACCATTTTTATTAAACAATTAATTTAATGATTTTGGTATAAAACGAGAGAAAGCGACTTTGATACCAATTTGAAATCATTTACGGGTTTAATAAAAATGATATCATATGGAAGGAAGTTCAGTATTCTGTTAATTATTTGTTAAAATTAATTAAGCGAAATTGCCGACAATGTGCTGAAACCAAGATTTCCGCGAAGTATGAAACATTGTGATGGCGGTAAGACCATTGTGATGTCACAACTTCTCACTATTGTGGCGTCATATTTGCAGTGGTATTACACTAGTTTAATATTGCCGTATAAATAATATTACACTGCAGTATATCCACGGACAAGTAATAAGATTAAACAAGAGTCATCAGAAGATGACATATCCTATCGGTCCCACATAATTTGTAAAACACATCTTTGACAGATAATTGTATATCAATTACTTCAGTTAGGGGGTAATACACATGCTGAGTTTGAGGCAGACCTATCCCTGAACAAAGTCCAAATCCAACGTGTTTGGATGAAAACGAAAGAAAAGAAAATATTCAAAAATCTGAAAATATCAAAAGTCATCACTTCAGTTTTGTGGGTAATACACATGCAAAGTTTCAGGAATATATGATGAACAGTTTTGGAGCTGTTCACCGGAAAAGAAACTATCTTTGAAATAGTTCTATGGAAACGAACATTTGTTTTTCAGAAATCTCAAAATATCAAAAGGCACCACTTCAGTTGGTGGGTAATACACATGGAAAGTTTCAACCAGATATCATAAACCGTTTTCGAGTTCTGCTCATGAAACGAAACGATTACGGACGGACGGACGGACAGACCGACAGACGGACAGGGCGACGATTATCCCACGGTATTACATACCGGTGGGATAAATATATATATATCTATCTTAGAACAATATGGTAAACGTTTCTGAATACGTATCGCTCGAAATATTATTTTTTCAGTTCCAGCTAAACGAACCAACCGGATGGAATAATTTTATTTTGTATCTGAAAACGTCACCATGGATACAGAGTCGCGTCTGACGGAGGCTGATATCGGGGTGGTTGTCGGCTACTTCGTGCTTGTTATCGGCGTCGGCATCTTCGTGAGTTTAACTTAATTTATATGATTCACAACTAGTCAATCTCTCACTAGCTCGCTCTATCTCCCCTCTATCTCCCCTGAATACAATAACTGTGACCGAATGGAAACTGATGTGTAATTTTGTTTACGGTACACACGTTGTAGAGGATCGTTTCATCGAAACTGTTGTGTTTTTGCTTTTCATTTACAGTACAGACCAAATATAGATACCTTCAACTTGCCATTGTTTTAGAAATTATTTTGTTTTGATATACATGTATATTAAGCCACACGATCTCTTAAACATTGTTGAGGGTTGTTTTCAAGTAAACAGATCTGAGAACTCTGTCTTCACGAGTACTCTGCCGTAGTTGCCACCATCGAAAAGCCTATCTTCCGGTTTGAAGGTCATACATGACAGCATGCTTTTAGATAATATTCTGACAACACAGATAAGTGAAAATATATTGTCACTCAAAATGTGACCATTCATGGACAAAGCTAACTGATGTATCCCCACATGTCCAGGCGGCGGTGCGAGCACGCAGAAACACGGTCAGTGGCTACTTCCTGGCTGGACGGTCCATGTGGTTCTTCCCGGTACGTATGTAGGGATGAACACAGGATACTGAACGAGCTTATATGTCATACAATTTTTTTTATTAAATGAGTTAATGGTTTCGTTCTAGTGATACCAAATAAGTAACGAGTCCGATGAATATGGTCTTTTTCGAAGGTTTTATTTAGTATTCAGTTTTTTTTTACAAACTGTAAAAAAATAAAGCCTAATTGCCGAAGGTAGACTGAAACTAAGATAATATTTTCATAGGTTCTTGGCGCTGCGTAAGCAGGAAATGAACTCTTGGATAATAACATTTCCATATACATTAATAGAATATGAGGTTCTTACAGGTAGACGTGGATATCATTAAAACTTCTTGTAACTAAGTTTGCGTCTATAAGTAAAACTTTGAGACGCATCTTTCGGAATAGTGCAATTTCCCCATAATATTGCTTCATTCGCCTTTCCAATTGCTGCTTGACAACACCGCAAGAACCTGCGTCAAATGTATGAAAAAATTTAATACAAATGTTCACAAACGTTGTCATTTCTCACTGTAAATCACTGCTTATTTCCGTGCATCTGTTCCCAGATCGGCGCCTCTCTGTTCGTGAGTAACATAGGAACAGAACACTTTATCGGACTGGCGGGGTCCGGAGCAGCACAAGGCATCAGTGTGGGCGCCTGGGAGTTCAATGTACGTATACTCAGCACTAAGAACTTTGAACCGGGATAACACCATTCTCTTCACACAGAGGTTAATCCCTTCAGTTTTCCGGTTCTACCCTCTGTTACATTACGCTTGAAATCGAGAGCAGAACCAAAGTCCCCTAGCGGTGGAAAGAGAAATCTAATACCGTATCCCTGGTTCTTAACCAATGAAAACTCATCTTTAATTGGCCATGTCGACAGGGTAACTTAATAGATCGAGGCATTTTACTCTGAAGGGTCTTGCTCATTAGCATATGTCATTCGAATATGTTTGATGTAAATAACGCAAATGAAATGATTTTGGTATTTGTCTCTGATTTGGTCTTCTTTATTTATAATTATGTTTATGATCAATAGTTTTCACAAAATCAAATAGCATAGTTCGAGGAAAACACAGAAAACACAGGAAAACGAGAAAACGTTGGCCTTACGTTTATTTTATCATTATGACGTGTCATTGGCAAATGTCACTTTTACAACGGCGCCGCTGATTGCACAACTAGATTCAATTGCAACCAATCAGGACATTCCCTTTTCGCTCCCGATTTCAAGCGTAATGTAACAGAGGGTAGCACCGGAAAACTGTAGGGACTAACCTCTGTGGGAAGAGAATGGGATAACACAGATCTCCAAGCCTTTTGAAATAAAACAAACCTTGCAATATATTATTATCTTGACAAATTGTGTAAAATACCATGGAATTACTGGCTGAAACGTTAAACCTCCTTCATGTTTTATCTTTGTTTCAGGCGTTGATGTTGTTGCAGTTACTCGGGTGGGTCTTCATCCCTGTGTATATAGCCTGTGGGGTGAGAGCAGCTTCTCTTTTACAATGATATATTTAAAATATCCGCTGAAAGATATCAGTTTGATATTGGGGTATCGGACAAATACAGGATGTGATGAACTCAGCCTTTCAATAGGCCTACTACCTTTTTTTTTATCTTAATGATATATATGTTGAGTAAATGAATACGTGCCAACTGTGATATTTTAATTAGTTTTAACAATTAGTGCAATAAGATATTTTCAGGATAATGTGTGTCTATGATTTCAGACGTACACTATGCCGGAGTACCTGTCCAAGAGGTTTGGAGGGACCCGGCTGAGAGTCTACTTCGCCTTCCTGTCTCTCGTGCTCTACATCTTCACCAAGTGCTCGGTAAGATATCTGACACTGATCTGAATGCTACTTGCTTTAGTATTGTCCAGTAAAGGGGGACATTGAAAGGAGAGCACGTGAGATTAACATGCATCACTTTTGAAGCACCTGAAACCTTCTCCGTACAATTTAACAACAGGTGATGCGTTGGCATACTTCAGAGCTCGACCTTCAGTCAATGTAGATCTTGATATTTGTTGACTGGTGTCACCACTGTATGACTATCCTACCTGGTAGGACAGTACTGTTGCTGTCATATTGGTGTCACGGTACATTTAAAACAGATTATTGAGAAGTGCATTTTCGTTCCCAAAATCAACTTCCCGACGCAAGGCACAACTCATGCTAGTCTCCATCACTGCCTAATTCAAGCCTTGTAGTGTTATATTTCCCTCGATTTTTCCGTGGTGATAGTTGATCGTTACTCTTGAAATGTATAGTGGGCTCTGATTGCCTAGCACGCGGACTTTAAGGAATTGCGGCAAGAGTGAAATCAGTCAGTGATGGAGACTGACAAAAGTTGTGCCTTGCGTAGGGAAATTGTCCCAAAATGTGCAAGTTAATCATGTTTTATTGACTTGACAGAAGATGTAATTATATACTTATATCTAGTCGTATTCATGCTCCTCCCACTTCAATACAAGATCCATGAAGGTTCCTCTCTGTCTGTCCCCAGGGGGACCTGTTCACTGGAGCTGTGTTCATCCAACAGTCTCTCCGCTGGGACCTGTATGTCAGTATCGTTATACTCGTGTTGATCACCGCCATACTTACCATCACAGGTGCGTGACTGCATAATGGTGAGGGAGTAGTAGCTAGTCAACAGTTATGTAATCTCATAATTCCGTATATTGTATTATATTTTTGAAATTTGAAATGTTTTCACTATATTCATCAGGTACACCATATAGGTATGTACCTCTTAATTCATATGTTGATTAATTTAGTAACCGTGCCTTTTAAGACTATGCCAATAGACAACTCCAATGTACTTCGAAACCTGGCAATGCATGTATATTATGCTAATAAGCAACGCTCTGTCCGCTTGATGGATGTTTAATATGAAACGTATTATAGGCCGATGGTCTACATACACTTGAATAAATAATGAATGAACTATGAAACATTATTAGTCAGTGTAACTGATTTAAACATTTCCGGGGAGAAATCAAATATTACTCTGGGGACAGAAGTTTTACTTTGCTGAACACGTTATAAGAGACGAAAACTAACTACATCCAGGCGGACTGACTGCTGTCATATACACCGACACTCTACAAGCCACTCTGATGGTGGGAGGGGCACTCTATCTCATGGCCAGAGGTAAGTATAAGATACAACATATACCGCAAAAGAAACGTCACCTTACAAAACACAAGATAATTAAATCCACGAATGATAAACATGACTGAAACAGAGATATATCATGTCTCCAGAAGCGAACTAAACTAAATTGGAAATTTCAAAACATTATCTGTTTATATTTCTGAGAAGCACACTTTTAAAAATCGTCGTTTTCATATCTTGTTAACTAGATGAGATAGGAGAGTCAAAAATAGCTGTTTTTGCTTGTTTTATAACGTCCTACAGTAAAGACGCGTCAACAAATTAACGTCCAAGAAGGTTATTTATGTTGATTATATCATTGATTAATTAAAATTCTACATTTAATTCATGTTTAAGTCAAATGCCAAACGCTATGATCAAAAACATTTTAAAAAAAGCGATTTCAGTACCCCAAGTGTACTTGAACAGATATAAAAATCAAAGCGTTATACTCTGATGTATGAAATTGTGGGTACCTCTTCACAAATCATGTCCCTATAAAAAGGGCAGCAGTATTTAGAATTTTAGACTGTTGAAAATGTGGTGACGTTTTTTTGCGGTCGAGTGTACATGTATTTTACATTGTGAACACATGCATCGTTGTTATATATATGTGATCACGCTTTCTGAATTCACCAGACGCCTTCTTAAATATGGCATTGAATGTGTTATTTCGAATGTCAACTCAAGTTGGCCCAATGTCTGTATAGCCTCGTCGCTGATAGACTGGAGTAAAAGGTCACCTGACATGACCTCCACAGCTCAATACTCTAATAAGAAATGCAACGAGGTAGGACTGTTATGTTCGATCTGATTTACATGAGATTGCTTCAAAGCAATAGGAAATCGACGACGCAAGATGACATTACAAATGTTGTCAAATACTCTTGTTCCAATAATGACCCTAATCGTATAGCAAAATTACAAAACCTCTATGCTTCCAGGATTTTCTGAGATCGGAGGGTTCAGCGGTCTCCTGGAGAAGTACCCCCAGGCTGTCCCCACGAACGTTAGCGCTATAGTCCCCGGGACGACATGCCACCACCCAGATAAACAGGCCTTCAGGATGTTGAGGGATGTGGATGATGACTACATGCCCTGGCTCGGCTTCCTTCTGGGTCAAACTCCCGGCTCTATCTGGTATTGGTGTGCGGACCAGGTAGGTGTAAGAAGCGCCTCGTAAAATATACATATATTGTAATGGTTATTGAATAACTCATACAATATCGGACATGTTATGTGCTAGGGTAAAAGATAAGACATGGAACAAGGTTATCTGATGAACTTGTAGTTTTGTATCAAGAAAACACACATCTATAAGCTGTAAGGGCGGTAGTAATAACTCCAGGTTGCGGCTCGGGCATAGCCAGAATGAAGTCTACACGTGTATGTTTATCGTATGTATAACGTTAATAGTAAAGTGAGTTGGTACTAGTGTATAAAACGTTAAACATTTTAACTCATTATAAAACCCTGCGCACCATCAGGTCATAGTTCAGCGAGCTCTAGCAGCTAGAAGCATATCCCACGCTCAGGGCGCCACACTGATGGCGGGCTTCATCAAGGTGCTTCCTATCTTCATGATCGTCATGCCTGGAATGATTAGTAGAATCCTCTACCCTAGTAAGTGTTGATAAGTATACCATTTTCTCAGATGTAAAGTTAATGGAAATGTGATATCTAAATTCGTTTTTTATACGAACTGTTGCCTTTTAACATACAATGAGAAACAAGGAAGTCAATAAGAGACACATTGAATTCTTAATGTGTCTATTTCTGGATAATTTTGTTTTTCCTTAAGGACGTACGTATTACTACATTTTGTACAATAGTTAACACATACACTGCTTTTAGAACAATCAATTTATTGAAAAACTGAAAAACGATCATTTAAAAGAAACAGAAATAGCCTAATTTGTATATGATTTGGATTTTTTTACATTATAGATGTCAATGTCACACACGTACACAAATATATCCTTACGGGAACAAGAAAACAATCACGCTCGCTAAAATGTATATGCAATACTTGACTACATGAAAACACAAACAACATTAATGCAACAAGTTGACAAGTCATAGCTTCAAATTGAGGCTTTATGTTGCATCGTGTAGGATTATTAATTAAAAAGTAAAACTTATAACTACATAATTTAATATTGCCCTAAAAGTATTTCACAGCAAGTAATAAAGAACGGTGCGTTCTTGATCATAGCGACGATTGCGGGAACATGTGCTTTCATATAAGGAGAAACCATGATACCGAGGATATGGTAAGGTTGTGGACCCTGATAGAAAGGAAAAACCCGAGGATGCGAAGCATCCGAAGGTTTTTCCTGACTATCAGGGTCTACAACCTTACCATATCCGAGGTAGAATGGTTTCTCCATATTATCAACCGTTTTTAAGTGTAAAACTGGCTTTTTACTTTTTATCGCGTTATATTGAGGATCCCTGGCGTTATATTGAGGATCCCTGGCGTTATATTGAGGATCCCTGGGTGATGTTAGCCTGTTTTCAAAATTAGTCTAAGTAAGTTTCTTCAGATCTTTACTTTCAAGCCGTCATCTTAGCAAATATATTAGGGTTTACAATCACTATACTTCCTTCTAACTGTCTGTGTAAACCCTCCAATGGTGTAAGTCCCTCGTAAGGGGTGATACGGTTTAGAAAGGTCGTTTGAAGTATCACGTTATATGGCTAGTAGGTTGATAAATAGTTATAATTACTGAATAGTGTCATACTGTACGTTAAGGAGGTATCCTCACTCCGGTGTATAGTTGTTAAACAACTTGAATAAGATATTTGAAAAAGATTTTTTTATTTTGAACAGAACTTTCACAACTAAAGTTTATTTTATCTCAAAATGAGTTAAACTGTTTGATTATACCAAAAGCAAAAAAGACATAACTGATTATGGAGGAATTATTAAATACTAAGATGGATAATTTTAACGACGTGAAATTGAAAACTACAAGTTATTTCAACTACAAGAGGATTTTACTTTCAAGAACATTTATTTCACTAAATCGCATGAAATATCGGATTTCTATGTTAACTTTTAATATGTTTTTCTTATTTGGATGGGCAGTAATGAACCATTTTATTTAGTATCCTTTCTGTGTGGGTTTATTCCCTAAATCAGTATCATTAAATTTATATCAAAATTCAAAATTCGAAAAGTATATTATATATTTTTTAAATTCATACAAAATAGTATGAATTTGTTAAGGTTTAATTTTCTATTTTTATATTGAACTAAACTGTTTGGAAGGTTGAAGAAACAATATAGATTATAAATTAATGATTATGTTTTGACATCTCCAAATTCACACAGCAACCATTAAACAGGGTAACTGAATAACTATTGAACTATATCACAAGATTATATCACAATCCCACACAATAACAATATTTATGCAAATTAGTGGAAGGATATTAAAGTACAAAACCAAGTTTAAATGTATGTGTAAATACGATTAAACACAATTACGGTTGAAATGGAATTCGTAATGGGATTAAAATTGTAATCGATCGGATTCGAAGTGTTGTGAAATTATATTACATAATTATGTTTACGCCACCTTTCCCGTTATAGGTATGAATTGTTAACAGGAAAATAGATGCGATGAGGAATAAATGGCTCTAGAATCAGGCTGATTTGTCAAATCAAATCTTTTATTTCAATACTGTAAGGCCCAGGCCTATTGGTACAAAAGCACCTCAGTGGTGCAGACATACAGAAATGCTTAAATTGAAAAACATATGCAATTAATAAGACAAAATGCCCTTTCTTTTTTCAAATGCATAAAATAAATATTTAGCCGTGTTCAGCGAAACTTGCGGGCTTTGCGTTGATAACAAAGAATTGAATTTGGCTATATTTGGATAAACATAAAAATACGACAGTAAGTATTTATGTCTTAAATCAACATAGGCTGGACAAATAAGCAAGAAATGATACTCATTTTCGATGAAACTAAGATTACACATTTTACATTTCCTGTTTTCTCTAGGAATTTTATGATATCGACCTCTTTCTATTTCTAGACTATGTGAACTCAACCGAAATCGTGATAAACAAGATCTAAATTTCATTACATTAATATTGTGTAAATATAGTTCACATGATATTGTTATTTTAAAGTAACAATATGTATGCATTTTAGGACTCTCAGATAAATCGCTATGCCAAACTTGCAAAACATTATCTTTCAGTCGCTGAAAAAGCATATTGACCAAGGCACCCTTGGCTGATTTGTCAGATTTGTCAGACTTTTGGATTTAAGTAAAATTCCCTAGTGTATAAACATAATAGCAGAAAATAATAACCAAACGAATTTAGATGTGAACCGTTAAATCATCCTGACATATCTACATACCAAATGTCAATCGCCTATTGCTTTGAACGTAAACACGATGGTATATTAAATACACATATAGCTCATTCACACCCATAAAGCGAGTTGACGACGGGTCCAAAGGATAATATCGCTGAACAGTACATTGACGTTGTACACACGTTGTAAGCATTATAAGATTACTTTATCTTTATAATCAATTGCTATCTTTAATGGTACTTAAATTGATACTACTGTGTAATAGCATGGGCTATACTACTTGAGGTTTAATGGTGTATAATGCTTTCAAACTTGAACCAAGATCCTCCCTCCAACTAGAAAAACAACATATTTTGATGACAAGCAAGCTCCATGCCAAGGATAAAAGACCTTTTTGCTTGATTTGTATAAAAACCGAGACCTCAAAGTCAAAGCCGCTGTCTTGGTGAATATTTGAAACATTACGAATCTAATGTATGAGGGCGCTGTCCTTATAAAGCTTCCTTACCACGTGCTGGACTCAACTCACATACGATGACATAACTATAGCATTAATCTAATTATTATTTTGGACATTTGTGTTACTACGTATACTTGAAAACGATAGAAGAGTCTAGTTCGAAACGTCGTGCGTTTGGAATAAAGAAGTTGTAAATAATAAGACTTCTTGTATACTTCCAACTTCTGAAATGCGACTCAAAGAAGTCATGTAAAACCACCTTGGTGGTTTAGAGAAAATGTAAGTGCAAACATGTGATGGTATGATATAAGACAAGAATAATAAATATGGCCGAGATACTGAACCTGAAGAACTCTCGATCTAAAGCATGAAAGGAAAAAGACGAAGGACATGAAAAAAACATACCCATTGTAAAATACAACCTACGCTCGTATTTGTTGCAACAGGAAGGTGATGCATATTTATATACATATTTGGTTTTAGTAACGTACAATGCGTCTGCACAAAGTGTAGCGGCGTTTTTAATATTCGATTTGTCAACAATATACATATATGTAACACGATTAGCAAGCAAATGCCGATGTGCCTTCAGTTAAATCAATGTTACTTCGGGAAATATGTAACTATGTTTCTTTCATTTTTTATCATTCGTGGATTAAATATATAGAATTTTTGTTGGAAGCTTTTCTTTTGGACTGTAGTCTCTGTCATGTAAACGCCTAACCAAGAACCTTTATACCACAGACGAGGTGGCGTGTACGAACCCGGACTACTGTATGAAGGTGTGTCAGAGCAGAGCGGGCTGTACCAACATCGCCTTCCCCAGACTCGTGCTCGGACTCATGCCGGACGGTCAGTGGGCTTTTGAAATACATTTGATGTTACGCTTAGCTTTCAGTTACCAACATCTTGGTCCTAATTCTTGAACAATTCCTAATCGTAAAATGTTGAACTTTGATCGTAACACTTACATTAAGAGTGGGCTTAAGAAAATAAAAAAGCTAAGAACAATTGCAGAATAACCACTATGTGCTTCTGCCGTACCATCATACAAGTTCATTTGGACACTGTAATTTCTACTGCAGAACAACTTGTGTTTCACTAATCTAGCGTCACAGTAGCAGGTGTTTAACACTGTACACGGTATGGCCAGAAGTTCTCCTTCACTAGTATTAAATCTGTGAATCAGTCAAAGTGACTCTGTGCTCCAATGTTAACGGTAGTATACTACAGATAACTAATATCAAATGATAAATCCTCACTCTGTTAACCAAACGCATTATATATCCAACGTCGTATTACCCAGTGTATAGTCCTTAGTCCTGGGACTGTGGTTCAGAAATTGGAAATGCAATCTTGCGAGTATATACTCGATGTCAATGGTTCACCGACTGCAGGTGCCCGCGGACTGATGATGGCGGTGATGGTAGCGGCTCTCATGTCCGACCTGGACTCTATCTTCAACTCAGCCAGTGCTCTCTTCACTATAGATGTGTGGAAGAGGTTCCGACAGAAGGCTTCAGTCACTGAACTCATGATCGTCGGCAGGTAGCGTGGTTTCTGACTCGTGTCGACTTGTTGGACTTGAGTTATAGAATAACGTTTAGTTTCCAATGTTTTGTTTCTTACTATTAAGATGTTCTAACTTTGATGACAATACCACATGAACAAGAATGCGTATTGATAGCCACGTATCTAGACACGACTGTTATTCTGTCTAGGTCATAGTGCTGCTTAAACTGAAAGACGAATGCCTTCTTGTAAATGCCCAGTGAAAGTGAAGGTACTTTACCAAGCCAGATCCAAGACTCCACTGGTTATGTGTATTACTCTTCAAGAGTGTATATCGTGGTGATGGTGGCAGTGTCTCACTCGTGTTAAAACATATTGCAGTGTGTTTACGTGCTGATGTTTCCGTTCTCTGAAGTAGTTACAACCTTGTTCCAGAGTGTTTATCGTGGTGATGGTGGCAGTGTCTATCGCCTGGGTGCCGGTCATTAAAGAGAGTCAGGGTGGCCAAGTGTTCATCTACATCCAGGAGATCACCAACTACCTCGCCCCGCCCTTCGCCGCCGTCTTCTTACTGGGGGTGCTGGTACCTAGAGTCAACGAGAAGGTCGGTGCAGAGACACACACACATTGTCACATCATCGAATAAAAACGTTCCTTGGTTGTCTTCTCAAAATCCTAAGTAAATCGCGTGTTTCTTATCTTGCAAGGATATTATCATGATTTCAACGTACTGACTATAGGAGTAACATAGTATAAAATAATACCTGAAAAGATGCATCAGTTTTGGAACATTAAAGGAAGACTTCAGTTAAGATCATTCTCCAGGTCATTGGCAAGTGCCATTTACACAAAACAAAATTCTTCTGAAAGAATACTGTAAAACATTTAAAGCATTACCTTTGCTACAAACGTCTTGCATACAGGGTGCGTTCTGGGCTCTGATGGTCGCGTTTGTGACGGGTATCGTGCGCCTCTTCGTCGTGATGGTGTTCCAGTTCGAGGGAGAGAACTACTGTGGAGCCACCTCCTCCTACAGACTGCCCTCCATCATAGCAGACTTCCACTACATGTACTTCTCACTCTTCATCACACTTCTCACTGCAGTCCTCGCCATCGTCATCAGTCTCTTCACGGAGAAACCAGATGAGAAACATGTGAGTAGAGATTCAAGTGACCTTTAGAAATTGTTACAAGAAATATTGTTGTTGATTAATAATGTCCATTCAAAACAAATTGCCACCCTCATCAGTTTCTCCTCAAGCGTGAAGGCAATGTTAGATGACTATGTGTTGTGCGTGAAGGAATTGAGTCTAAAGGGATGTGATGGTGTTGTATAGTTCAGTTAGAGACAGAGCTACCGTCTTGCCAATATATCATGTATTGAATCAAATTGACGTTGATCGATTGACGCTTGACATTATCATAACTTATATCTGTAATTACCCTAAAGTATGTATGATGCTACATCTTTTATGATGTCACATGACAGAAAAAGTGCTTTTAGTAGGGACAGCTTTGATTTTCATGAAAAAGCATCGCTGGATGTGTATGTCTTACACATAAATGACATATATTTTATGGTATTCATGGATCCATGCGTGTCAATTCTAATAAGATGAGTGTGATATATACTAATATCGTGTTATTTAATATCTAGTTAATAAGAACCACCTACTGGACGCGACACGACCCCCGGCGCCCTGAGATTCTCGATCTGGAACTTAGCAAACCCAAACCGACGAGCGGGAATGTGGTTCAGGACAAACCAACACAGACGGGTGACGCAGTGGAGATGGCGGATGTCAAGGTCAACGTCTCCAGCGGGGAGGAGAAGAAGGTCTTCAAGTCTCCAGATCTTGTGAACACGCAGAGTGGTGCATCTGAAGGTTTTGCTTTTGACATCAACGCGTTTTCTATTGAATTATTTAGTTGAAGTGTTCTACAACTAGCAGTTACTGCATGTTCCACATCCCCTACTGGTACATTATCAGACGGTTGGTTTGAGATGTGATTCAAAGCAACAGGACCGTTTTCAACAAATTGCCTTGAAATACCATATCAATGTACATGATAAATACTGATTTTACATAAGTTCATAGTAGTCATATAAACCGATGGCCTACACTATTGAGGTGATAAAGAATGGAACTGAATTGAATTTTCATAAGCTTTATTCAGTGATCTAGGTCATATGATCTAAGAGTACAGTAAGGGTTTTCTAATTTTTACACAATCATTTAATCAGCAAAGTTCATGCATTCATTTACGGCAAATGAAAAAATCAAACATTTTTGGAACAAGGACACATATATGATTATGTGTATTTCTACATTTTAAGTGTTGTGTTTTGTCTTGTAATATTCTCAGATCACAAATGACATCACAGAATAATTGATAGTGACATACCTGACATTGTCGCAAAGAAGTGGAACCTTTCTGTCATGTTCTACGAGATGTAAATATGAATATGATTGGTAGTAAAGAAAGCATTCCATTCGAAACTATTCTCCTTCGATATTTAGTAAACTATCGCACATTTATGTATAATCCTCCCTCTCGCTCGGGTAATACGCAAACTACAGTTGATTCGTCATGGCCGTAAACTACATTTTCATATAGAAATGTCAACATGGTTATACTCCATGACCACTTAAAATAGAATATGACGACATATATGAAATAGTTGCATGTATCTGTATTGCAGACACCCCTGGCGTTGGACGACGGGCGTTCAACTACATCTGCGGTATCGGGAGTATAGGAGAGGACGAGGAGAAGACGAGGGAGATGCTAGAGCATCTCGAGAATATCGCCAGTCTGAAACAGTCCCGTCTCGAGAAGGTAGACCTTATCGCTTTAAGGCCTGTCCACACTGTGCGATTTGTAGTTAGCATCCACCTTTAGTTAGTATCGACACTATTTGAATGTACAGCAGATGATAAGTCTTGGATGTTCTCACAGCGCACCCAGAAGTGGTTACTACATGTCGCAACTACATATCGTACCCTGTGAACGTGTATCATCTCTTGACGCACAGCAGTTTAAAGACATGCCGTGTAAATGATGAACGTAAATAGTGGCAAACATTACATTCTTAACATAACTAATTGTGTTGGATCTTCTCTAAGTTAACGCGAAGCTACATATGGCCATGTAATGTTTTAATGTTAAGGTTGTATGTATAGTCATGTATGATGTGATTGGCACTACCGGTAGGTGAGGACATGTTATCAATATTGCGATCAGCTAATTTTTGTAATCGTTGATGTTCAAGGATTCACTTTGCTCCAAATCTATCTTCATGGTCCGCTCTGTTGTTAATGTACTATTGAGCTTACGACATTAATGTAAGTAAGTAAGATTTAGTCCATTTGTATGGCGCAATTCCATGCTTTATATCATTAGTCAAAAGCCTGGCGGAATAGGTGACTGTTTAGAGGATAGGAGGTCGAGTAGGTTTGTGAAGCACGACTTTCAATGGGCAGGTTGTTCCATACATTTGAATCAAGTTTACCAGCATTATTTCAGTACACTATGAGGATGACAGGCCTATAAATTTCACAACATTGTTTACAGGTGGTTCTCAACACAGGACTGTTCCTCATCATGGGTATAGGGGTTGCTATGTACATCTTCTGGTCCCTCTACAAGTTCGAGTCCAACGTTTTCTACCCCGACGGTTCCAGCTTTCTGC
Source organism: Gibbula magus (assembly GCA_936450465.1). NCBI lineage: Eukaryota > Metazoa > Mollusca > Gastropoda > Trochida > Trochidae > Gibbula > Gibbula magus. The sequence goes on along the minus strand of OW388296.1, from coordinate 6,486,725 downwards.
ATCCCGGCGACTACAACTCCACGATGACAAGACCAAATGTTACTACTGTCTGATTGTTGTAGATCAAATCGTTTTAGTTTCTCATCTTTTCCCATTAATCGATTACCACTTTCAATTTGACATACCATAGATTCATTCATACAGTTCAAAGCAATGATATACGTGAGCCGTCATTCCAATCATATTTAGTATTCCAGTTGTTCATCAATATCATTTGTTCAACATTAGCGATACACTTGTACATACAAGACTTGTGATGTTGACCATTATCTGCAATATCTGACAACTGCTCGGATTTGCACTCTTAGTCAATGATGTGATGAACAATGGGGACAATTTAATGATATTTTTCACAAATACGACGTTTTACATATGTGTTGCCCCATGGAGAACATATTGACAACAGTATTGAAGTGGCTATGATGTCCCGTCCATGCATCAGGTAGGATGATCCAATGTTGAGCTGGATGTGCTGAACCACCATCAACAATCATTAATGTTTTGGTTATACTAATTTGCTAATTATTCGTATGTGTTACGTCTTTCCTTCTTTACCTTTACCATTCCGCTAGGACACATCTGTATACTTATAAGATATAGGTGACTTTCTACCAGCAGTTCTGTATACTTATAAGATATAGGTGACTTTCTACCAGCAGTTCTGTATACTTAAAAGATATAGGTGACTTTCTACCAGCAGTTCAGTATACTTATAAGATATAGGTGACGTTCTACCAGCAGTTCTGTACACTTATAAGATATAGGTGACTTTCTACTAGCAGTTCTGTATACTTATAAGATGTACGTGACTTTCTACCAGCAGTTCTGTATACTTAAAAGATATAGGTGACTTTCTACCAGCAGTTCTGTATACTTATAATATATAGGTGACTTTCTACCAGCAGTTCAGTATACTTATAATATATAGGTGTCTTTCTACCAGCAGTTCTGTATACTTATAAGATATAGGTGTCTTTCTACCAGCAGTTCTGTATACTTATAAGATATAGGTGTCTTTCTACCAGCAGTTCAGTATACTTATAAGATATAGGTGATTTTCTACCAGCAGTTCTGTATACTTATAAGATATAGGTGTCTTTCTACCAGCAGTTCAGTATACTTATAAGATATAGGTGATTTTCTACCAGCAGTTCTGTATACTTATAAGATATAGGTGACTTTCTACCAGCAGTTCTGTATACTTATAAGATATAGGTGTCTTTCTACCAGCAGTTCAGTATACTTATAAGATATAGGTGATTTTCTACCAGCAGTTCTGTATACTTATAAGATATAGGTGACTTTCTACCAGCAGTTCAGTATACTTATAAGATATAGGTGACTTTCTACCAGCAGTTCTGTATACTTATAATATATAGGTGACTTTCTACCAGCAGTTCTGTATACTTATAAGATATAGGTGTCTTTCTACCAGCAGTTCTGTATACTTATAAGATATAGGTGACTTTCTACCAGCAGTTCTGTATACTTATAAGATATAGGTGACGTTCTACCAGCAGTTCTGTATACTTATAAGATATAGGTGTCTTTCTACCAGCAGTTCTGTATACTTATAAGATATAGGTGACTTTCTACCAGCAGTTCTGTATACTTATAAGATATAGGTGACTTTCTACCAGCAGTTCTGTATACTTATAAGATATAGGTGTCTTTCTACCAGCAGTTCTGTATACTTATAAGATATAGGTGACTTTCTACCAGCAGTTCTGTATACTTATAAGATATAGGTGACTTTCTACCAGCAGTTCTGTATACTTATAAGATATAGGTGACTTTCTACCAGCAGTTCTGTATACTTATAATATATAGGTGACTTTCTACCAGCAGTTCTGTATACTTATAAGATATAGGTGACTTTCTACCAGCAGTTCTGTATACTTATAAGATATAGGTGTCTTTCTACCAGCAGTTCTGTATACTTATAAGATATAGGTGACTTTCTACCAGCAGTTCAGTATACTTATAACATATAGGTGACTTTCTACCAGCAGTTCTGTATACTTATAAGATATAGGTGACTTTCTACCAGCAGTTCTGTATACTTATAAGATATAGGTGACTTTCTACCAGCAGTTCTGTATACTTATAAGATATAGGTGACTTTCTACCAGCAGTTCTGTATACTTATAATATATAGGTGACTTTCTACCAGCAGTTCTGTATACTTATAAGATATAGGTGACTTTCTACCAGCAGTTCAGTATACTTATAAGATATAGGTGACTTTCTACCAGCAGTTCTGTATACTTATAAGATATAGGTGACTTTCTACCAGCAGTTCAGTATACTTATAAGATATAGGTGACGTTCTACCAGCAGTTCTGTATACTTATAAGATATAGGTGACTTTCTACCAGCAGTTCTGTATACTTATAAGATATAGGTGACTTTCTACCAGCAGTTCTGTATACTTATAATATATAGGTGACTTTCTACCAGCAGTTCTGTATACTTATAAGATATAGGTGACTTTCTACCAGCAGTTCTGTATACTTATAAGATATAGGTGTCTTTCTACCAGCAGTTCTGTATACTTATAAGATATAGGTGACTTTCTACCAGCAGTTCAGTATACTTATAAGATATAGGTGACTTTCTACCAGCAGTTCTGTATACTTATAAGATATAGGTGACTTTCTACCAGCAGTTCTGTATACTTATAATATATAGGTGTCTTTCTACCAGCAGTTCTGTATACTTATAATATATAGGTGACTTTCTACCAGCAGTTCTGTATACTTATAAGATATAGGTGACTTTCTACCAGCAGTTCTGTATACTTATAAGATATAGGTGTCTTTCTACCAACAGCTGTTTATAAATTCGAGTATTCGTATCCAAATCGCAGTGAAAACATCGTTTACTCATTGTTGTTAGATTAGGATGATTTTGTAGTATGCAGCATATAGTATATATATAGTTTGTTAGTATAAGTACTTTGAATAATCCCTCTTAATTCGAACCCAGTAATTATATATATAACCATGTCACATGATAAGTAAACACTGGAGTAAACACTACGATAATCACGTACTTCGAAACCCTATTAATTCGAAGTCAACATCACGGTCATTTCAAATTACTGTATATAGAATGGACTACTCCTCATATGGAGACATACGAATACCTTTAAATCTTCTGCATTTGAAACTTTTACTACCACAATAATAATGATTTTAGTTTTGCGAGGATCTCTCCGTTTGTGTGAGTTCCATCTAGTTGGAGACTAACACCAGTAGATCTTCCTAGCTGTAGTTTAAAGTCTTTCAACGTATCTCGCTGCATTGTGGACTTGGACAAGGCATTTCATCCACATTGCACTCAGTCCACCCAGCTGTATAAATGGGTACCTGGTATAACGGGTGTGCGGACCTTGTTTCTTGTAGTGATCATGGCAGCTCCTCAAGTACATTTCTGTTTAGGATAATGATGTACAAGTACATAAGCGCACTGAGTACAATTATTGAATTGTTAGCGCTATACACGAACTGTTCATTATTATACATTAGGCATAATAAGCACAGTGGCTGGTTCAGCATCATCAAGTTAACTTTGTGTAAGTGCTTGAAGTCTTTCTTTTAACATTTATATTGCCAATGTAATGAGGTACCGATGTTAAGGTCTTTTTCCTTTTTCCTACAAACCATTCGACGCCTTGAAGTAGTGGAATTCAGTGCCTTTCTGGCTGTCCTGTCTCTTTTCTATTTTATTTGCGTTTAGACCGGTTTTTATAATAAACAAAATCTTTATTTGTTTTGCCTTCATTTATTTTCAAAAAGAAGTATGTATTTTGTTTTTCCCCCAAAACCGTCATTACAGATTGTTCAACTACATGCGAATGTTTTAGAGTGTAACAGAGTCTCAGTTGGTACCGTGTAGATTATTGCGATCTGTCAGTACTTCCCAAAGAGGATCCATTTTACAGTCACCGTGAGTGTTATTCAGTCCCTTATATATTCTAATACCGTAGATGTAGATTACTAATACTATATTTAAAAAGAAACGTTGGGTAAAATCTTGGTGTTATTTTGGACTCCAACTTGACTATGAAGTAATTTCCATCTCCGTCAGATAGGACATATTATTTCCGAAGATACAACGAAGATGTCTCAAATCACTCATCGTCTCAAAACTAAACTTCTCTAATTTCCTGTTGTATGGCATATCCTCAACACTCCCTCATAAACTCCAGATCCTTCAGATCACAGCTGCCAAGATCATCACCACAACTTTAAGCACCACCATAGATGTCCTGTTCTGAAACAGTTCCATTGGCTACAGCAGAGTCAAGTTAAAAATTGCATTCCATACTTTCCAATGACACAACACTGACTCTGCAGCTTCTTATATCAGAGCCCTTGTTCAACATCACATTCTGCGTTCCAAAGAACAAGCCTATTACACTGTTCTACCTGAACACACCAAGCCGTCAGAGACATCATCAACATTTCGGACAAACCTAAAGACTCATCTGTATAATGCGTATACAGTGAATATGTTAGCCGTGTCATTGAAGAGTTAACCGTGAACATATCTGTTCATATTTCTGAGAAATACACGTTTGAAGAAATCATCGATTTCGAATCTTCTCAACTTGACGAGATAGGAGATATTATGGCAAAGACACGAATATAATATTCTGTTTATTACCGAAGTCATAAAAATTATTGAAAACACGCTAAAATACACTTTCAACCATAGGCTGGCGAACCGCCGTCGCGCATTTAGAATGGAACGTCATAGACGAAGCGTGACGTCATAGCATTGTTTATGACGTCACGTCACCATGACAAAGTGATATTTTGCCCTAGGGCATCGTATGAAAAATATGAACCCCGATATGCTTGCCCTCGTAGGTAATAATTCAGAGTTCAACACTGTTGAAAATGTTGTTACGTTTCTTTTGCGGTTGAGTGTAGGCACATTGTTACACGGTCGTGCTTACAAACAGTTATAATACATGTTACATCTTGATGATGTATGGTGACCAATTGCCATACATTTGTTTTGAACTAACAGTTTAAAACGATTGCCTGTTAACATGGTGACTTTAATAATATAAATATGACTTCAACTTCATGTATAACTATATAACGTGTTTGTATTTGCTCTCTGAACATTTATACTAATTGTGTTCTTGTTTCCACTCATCACTCTACGGGAAACATTTTGACAATATTTTCCACGTCGTTCATAATTTAGAAACTATCGCATATTTGGTGGGATTTTGTAACTCAATGGTTTTAAAAAATATTGGAGCACAGTCAAATGCTTTCGTCCAATCACATGATTGTATTGTGGTCAAGTGGAGTACAATTATATCCCGATAGATGTACACTTGTCTGGTTGCGTTCGGGTATTATGCTCATAAAACTGGTTCACAGACTTTTATTAAAAACAAACAATGCAAACTGATTGTTTTATTTATGTGGATAATACACAATTAAACACTTTTTACAATGACAACTGAATTGCTGTGTTCCCTTTCCGAAAGGAAAAGGTCGCTTGGTCCTCTATGTTCAGGAGCTTGAGATTCCTAAAAGAAGAATATAAGCATGTAAATAAAGCAAGTAATGTGAGGTCAATTTAAAGTTTTCAAGTGTATTTAATTTATATCTCGAGAGTAAGAGAAACAGTGACACGTATCAACTAATGTTACAACTGTTTGAAAAATATAATAGGTTGTTTTATCCCCCCCCCCTACCTTTGGGGTGTAAGAGGATAGATGCTGCAGGGTCGTCTCGTCGAAACCTTGTATTGTAACTCGGCGTTCGTGCGAAGTCCAGTACGACATTACATACTAAATCCCTTCCCATAGACAGTTTGAGCACAATTCCGTTGCTGCAGTAACCTGAAATAAGTTATATGCAATATAAATATGATGCACATTAGCATATTACCAACTCATAAATTTATAAATATAGCTTTAAGAACAGCTTAACATGACGGTAAAAATAGTTGAAATACAAAAACAAAAACTGTTATTAAATAAACCAATTTCATGAAAATTAGTATTGAATCTTTTAATTACACATTTTAAAAGGTAAGGAGTAAAAAAGTAAAGTTACCTTTCTGAATGAATAGTGTACTTGTCCTTGGACTGTCCATGATGAAGCCATTGTGTGAACTGATTCATTCTAAAAACCATTCGGTCTTTATAGGCAATGAAATGTATTAGTGCTCAATCTTTCTGAATGAAAACGTGCTTATCGTGCATGCTCGTGATTCAAGCACGACGCTTATGCTTTAGTACGACTCGTAAGTTTTATATAAAATGGACGCCTCATGCACCTCGGACAATTTAAGAAATTCAGTGCTCACAGTACCTATGATGACGTCAATGTCCCTAACATTTGCATATGAAAATGAGAAATGTCAATGTTTTGCATGTTGTGTTCGAGAGAATGTTTCCCAAATTTATTGACAATTCATTTGAAATATATTCATTTTAAGACTTTTTTTTCACGAGTCAAGCATTTGACTGTGCTCTAAGATATATAGAGAACTCGCAGCAGTACATTATCGGGATATAAATGTACGGGTTTGAGAGGGTTGGGCTCGGCTGGCTACTCGTCCTCTATCTATTACTTATTACGTTTTATGAAATCCAACTGATGATTGAGACAAGAAGAGAAGACCAGTACAGGTGTAGGATAGACTGATCTGATCTGAAGGATAGACAGATCTGATCTGAAGGATAGACAGCAGATCTGTAGGATAGACAGACCTGATCTGAAGGATAGACAGATCTGATCTGAAGGATAGACAGCAGATCTGTAGGATAGACAGATCTGATCTGAAGGATAGACAGATCTGATCTGAAGGATAGACATATCTGATCTGAAGGATTGATAGATCTGATCTGAAGGATAGACAGATATGATCTGTAGGATAGACAGATCTGATCTGAAGGATAGACAGATCTGATCTGAAGGATAGACAGATATGATCTGAAGGATAGACAGATATGATCTGTAGGATAGACAGATCTGATCTGAAGGATAGACAGATATGATCTGTAGGATAGACAGATCTGATCTGAAGGATAGACAGATATGATCTGAAGGATAGACAGATATGATCTGAAGGATAGACAGATCTGATCTGAAGGATAGACAGATATGATCTGAAGGATAGACATATCTGATCTGTAGGATAGACAGATATGATCTGAAGGATAGACAGATATGATCTGAAGGATAGACAGATCTGATCTGAAGGATAGACAGATATGATCTGTAGGATAGACAGATCTGATCTGAAGGATAGACAGATCTGATCTGAAGGATAGACAGATATGATCTTAAGGATAGACAGATATGATCTGTAGGATAGACAGATCTGATCTGAAGGATAGACAGATATGATCTGAAGGATAGACAGATATGATCTGTAGGATAGACAGATATGATCTGAAGGATAGACAGATATGATCTGAAGGATAGACAGATATGATCTGAAGGATAGACATATCTGATCTGAAGGATAGACAGATATGATCTGTAGGATAGACAGATATGATCTGTAGGATAGACAGATCTGATCTGAAGGATAGACAGATATGATCTGAAGGATAGACAGATATGATCTGTAGGATAGACAGATATGATCTGAAGGATAGACAGATATGATCTGAAGGATAGACAGATATGATCTGAAGGATAGACATATCTGATCTGAAGGATAGACAGATATGATATGTAGGATAGACAGATCTGATCTGAAGGATAGACAGATCTGATCTGAAGGATAGACAGATATGATCTGAAGGATAGACAGATATGATCTGTAGGATAGACAGATCTGATCTGAAGGATAGACAGATCTGATCTGAAGGATAGACATATCTGATCTGAAGGATAGACAGATATGATCTGAAGGAAAGACAGATCTGATCTGAAGGATAGACAGGATAGACAGATCTGATCTGAAGGATAGACAGAAGATCTGAAGGATAGACAGATATGATCTGAAGGATAGACAGATATGATCTGTAGGATAGACAGATCTGATCTGAAGGATAGACATATATGATCTGTAGGATAGACAGATCTGATCTGAAGGATAGACAGATCTGATCTGAAGGATAGACAGATATGATCTGAAGGATAGACAGATATGATCTGTAGGATAGACAGATCTGATCTGAAGGATAGACAGATATGATCTGAAGGATAGACAGATATGATCTGTAGGATAGAAAGATATGATCTGAAGGACAGACAGATATGATCTGAAGGATAGACAGATCTGATCTGAAGGATAGACAGATATGATCTGAAGGATAGACATATCTGATCTGAAGGATAGACAGATATGATCTGAAGGATAGACAGATATGATCTGAAGGAAAGACAGATCTGATCTGAAGGATAGACAGGATAGACAGATCTGATCTGAAGGATAGACAGAAGATCTGAAGGATAGACAGATATGATCTGAAGGATAGACAGATATGATCTGAAGGATAGACCTATCTGATCTGACGGATAGACAGATCTGATCTGAAGGATAGACAGGATAGACAGATATGATCTGAAGGATAGACAGATATGATCTGAAGGATAGACAGATATGATCTGAAGGATAGACAGATCTGATCTGAAGGATAGACAGATCTGATCTGAAGGATAGACAGATATGATCTGAAGGAAAGACAGATCTGATCTGAAGGATAGACAGGATAGACAGATCTGATCTGAAGGATAGACAGAAGATCTGAAGGATAGACAGATATGATCTGAAGGATAGACAGATATGATCTGTAGGATAGACAGATCTGATCTGAAGGATAGACATATATGATCTGTAGGATAGACAGATCTGATCTGAAGGATAGACAGATATGATCTGAAGGATAGACAGATATGATCTGTAGGATAGACAGATCTGATCTGAAGGATAGACAGATATGATCTGAAGGATATACAGATATGATCTGTAGGATAGAAAGATATGATCTGAAGGATAGAAAGATATGATCTGAAGGACAGACAGATATGATCTGAAGGATAGACAGATCTGATCTGAAGGATAGACATATCTGATCTGAAGGATAGACAGATATGATCTGAAGGATAGACAGATATGATCTGAAGGAAAGACAGATCTGATCTGAAGGATAGACAGGATAGACAGATCTGATCTGAAGGATAGACAGATATGATCTGTAGGATAGACAGATATGATCTGAAGGATAGACATATCTGATCTGAAGGATAGACAGATCTGATCTGAAGGATAGACAGGATAGACAGATATGATCTGAAGGATAGACAGATATGATCTGAAGGATAGACAGATATGATCTGAAGGATAGACAGATCTGATCTGAAGGATAGACATATCTGATCTGAAGGAACCGAGGACAAACACACAGAATGTTCCTGAAATCATTGATAGGAGTTGACTTGAGTGGTCTTGAACTCATTGGATATTATATTATATATTATTAGAATAAGTATTTAATTATGTGACGTATCAGTCATATAAAACAACACGCTACGTGATTTATATGTTCTTAATTTCATTGTACTGACGGACAGACAGCTCTTTTCCTATTTCGAAGCAGCAAATAATACTGAGTTTGCATGTATAGCACACCGACCAAGACGGATATGTGGAATGTGGGTGGTGTGTACAATTGAACATCTCTAGTCAAGTGTAAGGACAATATCTAGCGGTTTATTCATGTCCCGTTATATTTCAATTCTTACATTAGCATGTACAATGTTACATCTTTTCCACATTGAAATGCATGAATTCTACAGAATTGATACAATATAGACATGTCTGAAACATAACGAATAATATACTAAACACAACGTGTACGATAAATCAATATTCATTTTAAGTATAAAAATGATTGTCATATAAACGTATATAAACTTTAAACATGAATACAAAAATTGAGATGGCCATTTGTGAGGTATAGTTCTACTTATGTTACCTACATCGTAGATGGTTTGTTACCTGATTGATTAAACACGACACAGAAATGATCCGACCCAGGATAAAAAGTGAAGTAAGAGCGAACTCGAAGCTTTAGGTCTTCATTTCAGAATGTCTTTCTTTACGAGGAATTTGACAATTTAAAACTAACAAAGGTTAATATCGAAAGGATTATGCAAGAACATGTAGATACTATGTATACACACACACACTCAACTTTGCAATGTCGAACGTTCTAGGGGCTCACATTAGAACACAAGATACTTCCAAAGCAATAGACAAAATCCTTGATTACAATATTATGTGTGTACATGCCTTCTCATAATAAACGAAGAGAACGTAAGCGAACGTAAGAACGATGAAAATTGTACAGTGCTAATTCAATATATACTGAACAGCAAAATAAACGCGAGTTTTGATTATTATATTACCAAAATATGTACATACTCGTACGGCATATATTCTTTGTCACTTACGTATTTCCTTTCAACAGTACATGAATAAATTAACGTGTTTTTAAAAAAAAATTCTATAAGACTGCAAGTATTGATCCAGAGTAAACAGTTCAACAAACAACACTGAAATAGATAGGTAGTATGATCCTCCCCAGGTAAACTTGAAGCAGACAGGTGAGACAGCTGAGACAAAGTCAGAGGTGAGGTGGTCAGGAGAGCGTTAATCTGTGGCTGGACGGGTGACAGACACGCTGCGCGGGTCATAGAGGGGCTGACTGTACGGGTAAGTGTAGTCTAATTCTTGTGAACATTTCATGGTAAAAGGCTTGGTCTTATATCTATATGAAATATGACAAACCAAAGAAATGATTAATATGATGATGATGATGACTCTGGAAAGGCTATGTTGTCGTTGATGTTGGGTTTTATAATGAAAACAATTAGGATGATGATGAGGGTTTTATAATGACAATGACAATGGCTATGAAGATTGGGTTGATGATGATGATGATGATCGATGATGATGATGATGATGATGATGATGACGACGACAACGATGAGGATGATATGGGGCCACGATGTGAACAATACGCTGGATCAACCAGGTTTCAAGCTTAAACAGTTAAAGATGATGCGAAATGAATATATTGCAGATAAATTAAACGATTACAGGTTAATTCCTCCAATGCAATCGTGATTTCATGATACCGAAATGACCATGGAGCTAGGTAATACGTCTAGTGACCTTGTATTGTTAATTGGCAGATTGTTCAGTACAATCGTTTGACAATTTTAAAAACAACATGCCACATTATAAAAATACAAACATCGCCATACTGCATTGCAAGAATGCATTACACTTGCCCTTTGTGATACATAGAGAATGTGTGTCTTTCCTTAATAAATACCATGCTTATCTCATGAGTAAAACACTGTTCTACCTCACGGGTGAGACAAACATGGTATTTGAATTGACAGATAGTTATGTATATTCTGTTATCATGTATTTCATACCATCTTTAATTATGTCCAAATGTAGTCTTTGCTCTTTGAAGAGTTGCTCCAAGAAGCTGCCCCTTGTCGCGTTTTACTCCTACGTTCTTTCGAACCATTGTTTCAAGGCGACATAACCAATAACCATTAGTAGTTATTTTCGCTCTAGTAAGTGTTAATATAACATGTTATAACATCCTTTGAAGTTTAGGTGGGTTATTCTAAACAAAGGTTACGTATAAGAAGTTTATATATATATATGTGTATTTATGTATGGCCAGGAGTACGTGTGTAAACAGTATAGATTGTATACTTTGTAAATGTTGACATATGTACCAAGTAGGGCAATGTGAGTGTGATCAAGGGGTCCTGAGAACATTATGTAAATCTGACAAAACCCTTTCTTTTTGTTCCTGAATTCAAAAACAGAAAGCGTCATCATGGATACAGAGTCGTCGCGTCTGACGGAGGCTGACATCGGGGTGGTGATTGGCTACTTCGTTCTTGTTATCGGCGTCGGCATCGTTGTAAGTGTTAGTCGTAAGAAAGGTTCCGGAATAATAAAAAAGAACATAATATCCTTTAATTAACGATTTAAGATATGTAAATTCGCCAGTGTACTGTACGATATCTCACTAGAGAACAGTTTGCAACGAAACTACTGCTGTGCTGCATGGTCAGCAGTCCAGTTTTGTTTCGATTTCACTTGGGAAAGAAACCAATTTGTAATATTGTTTCAGTTTACTACTATGTCTTTTATCAGTTGCAGGATGAACAACTGATTCGTTATTTTATGGGATCGTTATATGTACTGTCTGTAGATATTTCCGAATGTTCATCAAATACTGATGTTATAATTAATAACATACAGCAAAATAATTCATGTCTATTTTCGTTTAGCTCGATCTTTACATTGATAATCTATAATAAAATAATTAATTCAAACGTTCTTCAATAGGGAACATTTTACTTCCATTGTAAGACCATATTCGGATTCAATGAAGTATATATACGATTAAATTACGATTAAATGACACTATATGTATCACGAATACGTCCTACGTGTATTGACTAAAAATATGTCTTGAGGGCATCGGTGTCTATGGTAACTTTTAACTTCGATGTTCATGGACAAAGCTAACTGATGTATCCCCACATGTCCAGGCGATGGTGCGAGCACGCAGAAACACGGTCAGTGGCTACTTCCTGGCTGGACGGTCCATGTGGTTCTTACCGGTACGTATGTAGGGATGAACACAGGATACTGAACGAGCTTATATGTCATACTATTTTTAAATTTTTTTATTTTTAAATTTGTATTTATTAAATCACGATTACTATGAATATTGTAATATAAGGAGGTTTAGTATTCGGTTTCTTACTTGCACAACAAAAATCAAGCGTTATTGCCGAAGGCGTCGCGTAACCAGGTAATGAACTCTTGGATAGTAAAATTTCCATTTACATAAATGAAATATAAGTTTGCATCGATTAGTAAGACTTTGAGATGCATTTAAAAAAAAAATAGACCTTAGTTCCATGCATCTGTTCTCAGATCGGCGCCTCTCTGTTCGTGAGTAACATAGGAACAGAACACTTTATCGGACTGGCGGGGTCCGGAGCAGCACAAGGCATCAGTGTGGGCGCCTGGGAGTTTAATGTACGTATACTGAACACATTTATAACATGCATATAATATTCCCATTTCACGTAACTTTGTCATGTTAATGCTTAGTGATCTTCAGTCAGACAGCATCACTGTTGGCGCCTGGAGTTAATTTCTTTACCCAATTTAATGTTTAATGTGGGTCATGGCTCTTAAATTGTTTGTTTTTTAACTATACAATTACAACGACAAACTCATCCTGAAATGAAAAGAAAATGTCGAATGATAACATTTTATTGACATGGAAATTTGGATATTTAAGACTCAAATAGCACTTAAACACTTTCGATTGCAAAGATAAATTGCTTGTGCTATGAAATATAAGATGACATTTGCAAGTTGTTTCTGTTTGTTTCAGGCAGTATTTTTGCTGCAGCTACTCGGCTGGATCTTCCTTCCTGTGTACATAGCATGTGGGGTGAGTAGATCTCATAATATAGATTGCATTGTTCATTAGCTCACGACATATCAAATTTAGGCCGAATATCTTATAAGTGGGTATGTACTTATAACGTTTTTAAAAGGTACATAGTTTGCCAATTAACACATTTAACACCTCCACTAGAACTCCAGAACTGGGGGATATGCTCTGGATATTGTTTGTCTATGATTTCAGACGTACACTATGCCGGAGTACCTGTCCAAGAGGTTTGGCGGGACCCGGATCAGAGTCTACTTCGCCTTCCTGTCTCTGGTGCTCTACATCTTCACCAAGGTCTCGGTAAGATACCAATACACTTGGTTCATCAGAACTATCAGTGCTTAGCCAGAAACTTCACTTGCTGAAAGTTTCATCCCTTATTTCTTACTGGTGGGGCGAATTCATATCTCATTTATCTCTAAGCAGCGTATTTTACTGCTCGATAGTGGCAGCGATTTGTGATATTGGGTGTCGTGTATTAGTTCAATTCTCGGTCAACAACATAATTTAATGGTTGTTTTATCTCACATGCAATTCAAGTCAATTTAATACAGAAATGAACACCTCACACGCATACATGTCATTAGCATTTGAAATTGTTGTGTGTCGTTCTAAAAAAATTAGTATGTTCTTAATATTAATGAGTTCTAAGGCTTAGTACACACCTTCACATGTTGTACACCTGTATCACATATGTCTCCAAGATCTGAAATCCTCTCAGCTTGGACTTTCAGTATAAGTTACTTCCATCTCTGTCTGTCCCCAGGGGGACCTGTTCACTGGAGCGGTGTTCATCCAACAGTCTCTCCGCTGGGACCTGTATGTCAGTATCGTTATACTCGTGTTGATCACCGCCATACTTACCATCACAGGTGCGTGTTAGATCCATCACTACACGTTCTAACCTGAGATACAGTGTCATTAATTAACGTAGTTTTCCGGTGTTGATTATATTCATTGCTCGCAAATTCGTTTTCATTTAATATTGATCTTTAAACGATCATTTCAAAATAATTTCATTCAAATTTCAAATGTTTCGTTTTACTAGGATTATACCAATATTGTAAATCCCACTATTGGTATAATAGAGAATATCGGTGTACTTGTCACCAAACCAAAGTGAACCAAAACAGTAAATATTGTTTTGGTTCAGTTTGGTTTGGTGACACACCAATATTCTCTATATTCATGATACGTACGTAAACTATCGAATACCATCGAAAGTTGGCAATATATAAAATCTCACTATGGTGAACTAGCTATATACATACAGGCGGACTGACTGCTGTCATATACACGGACACTCTACAAGCCACTCTGATGGTGGGAGGGACACTCTATCTCATGGCCAGAGGTAAACACAGTTGTAATGGAATAGATTTATTGCTTTTCATATTAGAGTTGATATTGACCAATGCAACGACATTATTCAGAATTTCGTGCAGTGATAGAACACTATTATTGGCGTATAACTACAGCTACCTTGATAAAAGTCACATTGTATTCAGGGATAGAATCTTGTCTCAAGTTTTAAATTAGATACATTGCTTCTTTGATAAACAACACTTATATATGATAAGCAATCCTAAGCATAATAAAAAACTCAAAACAAGAACAGTTCTTAATAATAATAATGGTTTGACTTCTTTATTTCCATCTTTCTGATATCTATAGGTTCAATGAAGTACAAGGGAGGTAATTCAAAACATTAAATATATATAAATCGAAAAAACCATGTCTGCATACATGGTCATGCTAAATCAAAAGTGGGAACGTCTGAAATACTTATACATGTATGCTTATAACATACAGTAATTTTAATTCCATAGGATTTTCTGAGATCGGAGGGTTCAGCGGTCTCCTGGAGAAGTACCCCCAGGCTGTCCCCACGAACGTGAGCGCTATAGTCCCCGGGACGACATGTCACCACCCAGACAAGCAGGCCTTCAGGATGTTGAGGGATGTGGATGATGACTACATGCCCTGGCTCGGCTTCCTTCTGGGTCAAACTCCCGGATCTATCTGGTATCTATGTGCGGATCAGGTGGGTACGGGAAGCGCTCGTAAAAGCCCATTGTCTAAAAAAGTGTGCTAGGATGAATATAGTGCTTATAAACACGTTTAAAACAATATGATTTGTCAGAACTCCTTTTTTCCATAAATAAAAAATAGTAAACGTAAATATCAATCGCTGAGACACATTAAAATTACAATATAATAAAGTGTTGTGAAGCGCTCATAAAATGTTAAAACTTCACAAATTGTTATAAACTAATTAGACTGATTATTTTCAATCTGTGCAGGTCATAGTTCAGCGAGCTCTAGCAGCCAAAAGTATCTCCCACGCCCAGGGCGCCACACTGATGGCGGGCTTCATCAAGTTGCTCCCAATGTTCATGATGGTCATGCCCGGGATGATCAGCAGAATTCTTTACCCTAGTTAGTTCTATAACAATTTCATCACATCTACTGTAAAATAGTAAAAATGACATTTTAAATGCGTTAAAAAGGATGCAGAAAATGTATATTAGTATTGCATTTTAATTCAGTAGTTCAAGGACGTGGCGTAATTGCTTTGTCGACTGCTCCATGCAAAGAGGTAGATTATCAGTATATGAAATAAGGTCCTTCTCAGCCCTGGACCTTGTAACGCTTGGTCTGGGGTGATAACGTTTTTTCTTAAATTTAGTCATTTAAAATGAAAAATAACCCTTTAGGCTTCTTTTCAAGCTTATTTCATACATTGATATTATACAGAAAGGAAAGTTTGAACTTTCCTTATAAAGCCATTCGTTACATGCTATTTACATGACATTTCGAGTTTTGTATTTCATTCATAGTTTTCATGCCACAGACGAGGTTTCGATTTGTATAACCGAGTCATGTCAACACCTAACCAAGAACCTTTATACCACAGACGAGGTGGCGTGTACGAACCCAGACTACTGTATGAAGGTGTGTCAGAGCAGAGCGGGCTGTACCAACATCGCCTTCCCCAGACTCGTGCTCGGGCTCATGCCGGACGGTCAGTGGGCTTTTGAAATACATTTCATGTTACGCTTCGCTTTTAGTAAAACGTTGATCGTAACACACACACACACACACACACACACACACACACGCACACACACACACACACACACACACACACACACACACACACACATTTAGAGTGGGTTTAAGAAAATCAAAAAGCTAAGAACAATTGCAGAATAACCACTATGTGCCTCTGCCCTACCATCATACAAGTTCATTTGGACACTGTAATGTCTACTGAAGAACAACATGCCAGATGGTCAGTGTTACTCGTTAGAATACAATCTTCTACACTTGACATAGATACTTAGAAACTTAAAAAAAATAACTGTTATTATACAGAGAAAGAAGAAGCCAAGATTGTTTTCATTACAACTTCTGTAAAGTGAACATACACATCGTTTCGGAGTACATGCTTACTCCTTCATAATATAAATGTGTGAGTCGATTTATTGTTAGTATCTCTAAGGAATCAACTTCCACTGTGTAAATTCTATTTGAATATCTTCCAAACTATTTAATTGAAAAAATGGTTAATCCTATGCTTATAGCTGTTGTGTTAATAACACTCAATTCGGTATCAAATTTATTTTATCCAATTCTTAATAATGCACTCTCCGTGTTGATGACGTCATATCCGACAGGTGCCCGCGGACTGATGATGGCGGTGATGGTAGCGGCTCTCATGTCCGACCTGGACTCTATCTTCAACTCGGCCAGTGCTCTCTTCACTATCGACGTGTGGAAGAGGTTCCGACAGAAGGCTTCAGTCACTGAACTCATGATTGTCGGCAGGTACAGCTAACATCCTTCAAGACATTTTATGCTGAATTAGACACCGCTCATGGTTGTCATGTATCGTGGTTGTATTTCGACTAAGGAAGGAAGATAGGATCAGGCAGCCATCACATGAGCAGGAAACCAACGTTTGCACGTATAGTGAAGTCATACAATTGTATAGATTATTCACTTCCTTCTACCAAGGTTTATCTTAGGGATGACGTGCGGTACTTCTTGCAGTTATATTCCATTGTAGGGATTGATAGTGATGCTTCAATCGTCGTCATGGTGGACGTGTCTAAAGGAGCTTTCCTCTGGTTCTAGAGTGTTTGTCGTGGTGATGGTTGCAGTGTCTATAGCCTGGGTGCCAGTATTCAAGGAGAGTCAGGGTGGTCAAGTGTTCATCTACATCCAGGAGATCACCAACTACCTCGCCCCGCCCTTCGCCGCCGTCTTCCTGCTGGGGGTGCTGGTGCCTAGAGTCAACGAGAAGGTCGGTACATACGTGGATTTGTATTTGGTGTACATTTCCACTCCTACACAAGTATTGTATATTTTAAGGCATACCCTTTGAAATGATCGCAAAACACAGAGCTGACACATCTTTTGGATGATGGCATAGTTCACGCTCCTCGTCGGAAAATCAACCATGCTTTAACTAACCAATTATCGTTCTCTGTGGAGGCCCTACTCTATGATTTGTTTATTATCACGAGTGTATACATTATTACAATGAATTCTGAAATATGTCGACGATAATATAATATTCCTTATGATTTGTAGATTGTATAGGGCGTATATAGGCAAGTTATGTTAAAGTTGGTGTATTCATATGTTCATGCAGGGCGCATTCTGGGCGCTGATGGTCGCCTTTGTGACGGGTGTAGTACGTATGTTTGTGGTGATGGTGTTCCAATTCGCGGGAGAGAACTACTGTGGAGCCACCTCCTCTTACAGACTGCCCTCCATCATAGCAGACTTCCACTACATGTACTTCTCACTCTTCATCACACTTCTCACTGCAGTCCTCGCCATCGTCATCAGTCTCTTCACGGAGAAACCAGACGAGAAACATGTGAGTAGAAAACCCCATTGTTGAGATTGTAAAGCATCTCTTTACCAGTGGTAGACTTGTAGTTAGTAAAAGAAGACATTTATGTACGTTTAGGAACATTCAGATACATATTTATATACTGACCTTTGTAAATCACCAATACAAAGCTCAGTTAGCCCATTTATTATCCAGTTGATAAGAACCACATACTGGACCCGGTACGATCCCCGGCGCCCGGAGGTTCTGGACCGAGAGCTCAGCAAATACAAATCGACTGGTGACGCAGTGGAGATGGCGGATGTCAAGGTCAACGTCTCCAATGGGGAGGAGAAGAAAGTCTTCAAGTCTCCAGATGTTGGAAGCACTAAAACTGACTCGTTAGGAGGTAATGTTCATGGATTAGGTATCCGGGATACCTTTCTCATGTTGGTGAAACACTACACAGCTACACAGTGCGGTTTCAAAGATTTGATGAATTATTTAAGAGGCATCTTAGAAGTTGTGTATGTGAACGAAAATCAACATCTATAGATAGTCATACTCTTCAATGCAATATCTGCGTATTCCCGGTGTAGATACGAACATCATTATCAAACAAGTGATATAGAAGTCAGAAACAAGGAGAATATGTAATACACTTCGTTAATGGGAATACAATTGTGAAAGTTAAAGTACACTGGATTAATCCAGATGCATACATGAAGTACTATCTAAATACAATCAAATGACGACTCATTTCCTCCTCTCCAGGACCCCCGGGGTATGGACGGCGTGTGTTCAACTACATCTGCGGTGTCGGGAGTATCGACGAGGACGAGGAGAAGACGAGGGAGATGCTGGAGCACCTGGAGAATATATCTAGCCTCAAACAGTCCCGTCTGGAGAAGGTAGGGCACATATTTAATGCGTTTCATTTAGTGAGTGAGTTATTGTTTGCGGCCACTTGGGCAACAACGCTGCCATTTGCAGCGAGCATACACACATTTAGAATCCTATCATAAAACCCTTGACGTGACCGTACCTTATTGAAACATTGCGCTTAGTGCAAAGTAAAATATGACACCCACGTTTAATGAAGATTCCTCTGATTCTAAATATGTTGGTGTTGAAGATAAGCTTTAACTACTAAGATTCTTACATAAACCCTGCGAAAATTTCCCCCATCTTGTCAGGTAGAACCATTTCTATATAACATGTAGAAGAATGTATAATCCACAAATCTTCTTACAGATTGTTCTCAGTATCGGACTGTTCGTCATCCTGTGTATAGGAATATCCATGTACCTCTTCTGGTCGCTGTACCAGTTCGACTCCAACTCCTTCTACCCTGACGGGGCCAGCTTTCTGCTTCCCGGGGACTACAACTCCTCCATGACCCGGCCGAATGTTACCAGTGTATGATTGGCAGAACTAGCGTTGTCTTAGTTATCCTAGAGTCTTATTATTGAGTTACGCTTTTTAACACGATCGACATAACTTGCATAACTGATATGATTTGGCATATGATTATTCCCCCACCCCAATATACAACACAGTATGTATACTATTTCCGGTCGCCTCGACCCCTCTCAGGCGAGCACTTTATGCTCAAACCGAACATTGGAACACCTCAATGGATTACGAATTATAGATTCTTACAATATTGAATTGATTTTAGTTTTGATCCACCTGAACTGAAACAAATCCTGATAAATTTACCTTGGTTTTTGTGTAGGTTCGGCGCCTTTGATGACATAGGTCACACTCAATAAGATTTAAGTTTCAATGTGTTGTCTTTTCTCCACACCTAAAATAGGCTTTTGTATGTCAGGCAAGCTTCATGATTTCAATTGACATTTTTATGAATTGTAGTATATACTGAAAACATTGCATTGCTTGTTTTTTTTAATATATTCATCACACTAAGTAATCTTGAAGCAATTTTATTATTTGTATTATTCATTGTTAGATTGAATTTATTATTGACATATATTGTGCTTTAGCCTAACTTTGTAAGTAAACTTTGAGATCATCTATTATATATATAGTGGGGACTGCAGAGTATTCAACAGCATTAAAGAAACAATACCAACATATATATATATAATATATAATATTTCTTTGTTTTTTGCACAGGTGTAACATATATATATTGCAGGCCTTGTTTGCTCATTCCCATGCAACTCTTATTAGTAGTAGACATTTTCTGTCTATATTAATGATTAAACATACGTTACACCAAACATGTCGTTTATAAAACTCCGAACAGATTAAAGAGATAATTAACTCAATAGTTTATTAAGACATATGTCAGTTTAACAAGGAAAACCAGGTTACCGATAATCTACATAACGGTAAGTAACCAGATATGTATTGTAAACTGTTATCGTGAAAAGGTCATTTTTATGAGTATATCGATGTAGATATAGGAAGACTTCGAAATAAACATAATGAGTTTGTATTATTAATCATTACAAGTTGAATGTTTGTTATTTCCTTAACGTGATCGTTAATGATGTAACGAAACTGTATATTACAAACACTGATCAAGAACTAATCAAGAACTCATCAAGAACTCAAATATTCAAATCCCACATTGCTTATTCAATTAACAAAACTAAACACATACAATTATAACAAATATAATAAATGGCAAAACCAGTGTCCGTTTATTGTTGATGTCGATATTAATCAACATGTTGTTCAAATGTTTAAAAAAGATTGCAAGGCACATCCTCATAATCTACAATAATCTCGTATCTATCCAAGCCTAAGCGTTTACACTCACACGCATTTATTTGTGAACGAAATATGGCCTTTACCACTTTATGGGTCATGAACACATATATACGTTAGGTCTGTTCTTACAGAGGCATCAAGGGTTCAAATGACCTAATGTCAAATCAGACAGTACATGTAAGTGTATTCGACCCATACAAGGTAAAGACATGTTGACGGAAGTTAATGGTTGAAGGAGAGATCGGTCGGTGACTGATCCTTGAGCAGGTGCATCCTCTCCTGTCTGGAACCGGAAGTCATGAAGAGTTGCTCCACTTCCTCCAGACGCTTGTTTTTAGTTTCCGGCAAGAAAATCAGTACAAAGAGAAATCCCAGCACACACATCCCTCCGAACAGCCAGAACGTTCCTGCAGAAAAACGTAATAGTTTATCAATAATATATTCAAAATACGGAAGGGCATTCTCTCCCCACAATAGCTTACTCATTTCTTCCCACGTAAAGTTTGTTAGATCGTGTTGAATTAGAAAATCCTGATTGAAAACAGTCCATGTATAGCCTTCGCTCTTGCTCGGGTAATACGAACATTCACACACTTTTTCTGGGTTAATAATCTCTATATATGATCATGCATGTATATTTTGAAAAGTTGTAAAGAAAGAAGCTACATTTTGAAGATATCGGACCTGCTTTTGTGATGGCCTCAGTGAGAGAAAGGAAGGTGAGAGACACGATAAGGTTCCACGCCCAGTTGGTGAGAGCAGCCACAGAGGTACACGTGCCTCGAGCCCACAGCGGGTAGATCTCGGAATTCACTGCCCAGGGGACCGGCGCTAAACCTGTATGGCCGGATACATGATATTGAAGTAATCAAGATACAATGGTTCATCTCACAAGATTTCAACTTAATGGTACAAAATGAAAGATAAGTAGGCCTGCAATGAGATTATAACATTCTTCATATCAGTACAGACTTGTCACTATGTTCATAGGTGTAGTACCAAACTTTAATGCAGCTGAAATACGTTTTTCGTACCATATATTTGCGCCAAGTTGCATAAAGTTTTCAAGTATTTCAAGGGAGAAAAGCTAAAGAAGATCTAAAAGCAACAACAAAGGAATATCGCATTGGATATCCGGCACTACACGGGTAAGTTATAGATTTATACATACACATGTGATACAACATAAGTAATTATTTAGTACTTATTAATACAACACGACTCACCTGGAGCGAAGAAGAACACATACAACACCATGCCTACAATCGGCATCCACGTGTAGGCGTTAGGACAGAAACCAACAGTAAATTTGTAGTCTGTAGTGGATTTGTCACTGACGTTGCAACGACCGACCAATGAGTGCGTCTGAAAGTCGGAGTCTACAGGAAGACATGATCCATTGGATGTGACGTCATAACAGAATCCACAGCTCTTGTCATTCGTACACTGATTGCAATTGCTACAACATGAAAGTCAACAATTTCATAAGATATGGAAGTTAGTTTTTGCATGAAATATCAACAGTCGGTACTTTTATGAAATTTTCCAACATCTTCCTAACGAACTGTAACACACGTGAAAGACGTAGACGACTACATCGAAACATCAACCTCAAATGTTGCTCCAGCAAAGGCTGAGACGTCATTCAAGAATATAAATAATGTGTATTTACTTGTGCATCATGTATTTTTTTTACCCGTGTGCGTGTTAACATGGGAACAGTGCGTGTTTATCTGTACAACATGCGTGTTTACCTGTACAACAATGCATGCTTACCTAAGGACAGTGCGTGTTGACCTGTGCAACATTCGCGTTTACCTGTGCAACAATGCATGATCACCTGAGAACAGTGAGTGTTTACCTGTACGCTGTATTGCAGGGGCCCTTGTACACGTCTGTACTGAAGGTTTCATTCACGTTGATTACAGGTGAGTGTGCAGATGACAGCTGGAACCCACTAGCCAGGATAGCCAGACTCACAAACACACCTGAATACAGATCAGTCATTGATACCTTAGTTCCCTAGGTCTACCTTCACAAAGCATTAAAAAGCCGTCGAATATTTTATCTACAACATGACATATGATAAATAACTTTCATATCACGACAATCCGGTGAAATTTCGGTTCATACACAGTACCCTTCGATTAACGCGCGTCAATAGAATCTGACATCATATAAACATATTTCCCTGTATTGCATTCTATAAACTACACAGCAATAAGCGTTTCCGAGGCATGCAACGTTGTCAATTTCACATGTCGCCATATATGCATAGCAATCCACGTGAAACTCGCTTTTCCAAAAATGTTTTCGTCTTGCAGGTTTTTCGTCTTGTCACACATTACTGAATGTGACGATTGTTACACTTACATGTTTCTAAGTAATAATAATGGTACAAATTATTGAAATTTTAATTGATAAATGATGTTTTTTATTGCGATGATACCAGTACACTATGACTTATATATTATCTATGTATTCTCATTGATCATACAATCCAAGCAAAATAATTATTTCGGTAAGACAGTTATTTCAATATCTGTAGGAACTGCATAATTGAATGAAATGGTAAATAAAATATTTCAATGTCTTCGATTACTCAGACTTTATTTCTACTTTCAGTGGGTGTTTACAGTATGCGTAATGGACATGACCTATATTTAGACTGAAAAACCCATTATTAAATAGTTTTCTCCGCTTATTTTGGGTCGAAAAAATCTGCGAAAATAAGTGCACATGTGCATATATTTCAAGGAGATAAGTTTTTGGCAGATTTCCTGTACTTTTATCAACATAATCAATGGCTCTTTAAGGGGATAATGAATCACTAGGAATCCATAGGTTATGTTAAAAACCATGGAGTCAGGTTATCCTATGGAATTTTACCAATGTCTATTGATTTGGTAAATTAGCGAGTTTCATTAGATTTCCTTTGCTTACAGTACACCAACCTGTTTGAATTTGAATGTTCAGTCATCTCCTGGACTACCTTACGAAGACTTCATTGTGAAGATCATTGTAATAACTCGACTGAGATGATTCTAACCCAAAGATCCCATGGTACCATTTTCACATTTTAAAGAACTATATTCAGGTGTATAGGCGATTACGACTCACCTGTAATACTGGTCAAGATGAGCAGCCTCCGCCCCCACCGGTCAATGAGGTTCATGCCTATCACTGTGGCCAGCAGGTTGACCGTAGTGGGGGCCACCACCAGCCAGATCGCGTGGGACACAGAGAAACCGGCCATTTGCATTATCGACGCGCTGTAGTATCTGGAAATAGAAATAAGTTGTTGGAACCTAATTAAAGACATTGAAGTCTTAGGGGCTGATTGGCTACAATGTTTGGACATTCAGTGGTGGCACTCCGCAATCGACTTGTACACGGATACAAATCTTAGTATTTGAATGATTTCTAATAGTGTAATCCCAACTGTATCACCATTCAAACATTTATGATTTTGAAAACTATATAGTATAGTATATACCTTCATGATCATCATCAGTTGTGTCAAGGGTGTGAAAGTTTAACTGAGCGTTCTTTGAATCACAGTGGCCACCATTCATGATGACCATGGTGTTTGCCTTTTGAATAGAAAAATAATGACGATACTAAGATTACTTGAGGTACCCACATGACAGTGTTGATGCCACAGACCTGCTGGAAGAACTGCAGTGTACACCCGACCATCAGGGCCCGCCGGACATGGGGCGTGGTCAGTACTCTCCAGAAGCTTGACCCATGTCCTTGGGCAAAGATAAAGTGTAAAACAATTATAATGCGACATTAATTGATATGACCATTATTTGTTATTTATGACAAACATTTTACTTCGCGAAATTTTCTCTGCATCAGTAAGTTCACAAAGAAAAAATACCAACTCGTAAACAGTAGTGTAAATGGAAAAAAAACAACAGGCTAGAGTGACCACTACCCTCATTCGCCAAACCCTGATTTGTCAAATGATAACGATAACTTGGAACATATTGTAATTACCATCTCTTTAGCTAAGTTAAGTTTTAGCATTGTTACGAATATCTACTGAGAGCTAAACTAACCAAGAGATGTATCTTTCTTCGATTTGATCATCTTTTCTTTGATATTAAACACTTCCTCATCCACATCAATAGTTCCGCGAATCTGCACGAGCACCTCACGTGCCTTGTCCACGTGACCGTGGTAGATCAGCCATCTTGGACTCTCGGGAAGGAAGAAGAATGCCACGAATTGTACAACTCCGGGAATAACACCCAGTCCAATCATATACCTGTAGGATGAGACTGGAATATTGCAATGTCACACGTAGCTTATGTCTTTTACACTAATACTACATATCTCATGATTAGCAGAATATATAAGCCATCGAATAAAATGCACCAAACTAGAAATAAAGGCATGTTTGGAGAATAAACCGCTGTGAATAATATCTAAACCGTCTCATTGATCTTATCATTAGTGTACTCACATCTAATGCATATAAACGTCGTAAATACATTATACATCTCGTCATAAATATCGCACCACCCACTTTTGATCAGTAAGTAAAACAGGATCTTCACTAACCCAAGCAAGTGGTACAGTGGAAAACACTTTGAACTGTTTAGATGGCCTCATGTGAAGGTTAAGTTACAAAAGTGACAACACAAGACTGAATTTCGGCACTAATTGGAGGTTTAATTGTAGCAAACGAAAGTCCACTAAGATCAATGGAAAAATAAGTATATAATAAGTATGACTGCTGAGGTCTTTACAACAAAAACACAAGAAAATTCACATTAGAGAAATGTTAACACACTATCAAGGTCCTTAATGACTGGTAAACTCAATATCTGGTGTAACCACCTCGCACTTGGATAACATTTTCCACACATGTTACGTTAGTCACCAGACGTCTGGATGTCTATTGGACAAAGCATGCATGGACGTGCAGCTCGATACAAGGTGTGTTTGTGATGTCATGTTCACATATATATTCGATATGTACTTGTAATGTCAACACTTACAAAATTATTTCTGGTTTCAATTTCAAATGTAAATGGGTGATGCAATACTTATGAGGTGTATATAACGATTGATTAAGCAATAAAGTCGTATGTAATAAGACTACAATTGATCTCAATCAACCAATAAGGTCACTAGAGAACAGTGCCCCTCTGTAGAGAATCCTAGGACCACACCTCCATCCCGTCTCCCGCACACCACTGAAGAGTCCAGCTATGATGGATGCCACCAGGATACCGGCTGTGACGAAGATCTGGTTACAGGTAGCTAGAGCGCCGCGGATGTGGTTGGGGGCAACTTCAGCCACGTACACGGGCACACAGATAGACCCGAAACCTGGACATGAAATAGTTTTGAATTACCCACAAATATAAGTGAGGAGATCCATGAATATGTGCACTTTTGTCTAATCGTCAATTCTTGCAACTGCGGTTTTATAAGATATACTTGATTTTTCCGAAAGATATCTGCACTACGGATCTCGCCATACGTACTGATTATCTGTATATAGGTACTGACATCTGCATGGTATCAGTTATACATTCTAACTTCACTGCATTTTGGTATGAATTGGTACATGTTCTAAACTATGCAACGACAAAAACACAAAACATTCGTATTTAGAATGATTAATATAAGGTATAACAACCGTTTTGTCGAGTGCCGATTGAGGTGATTTGTTATGTTTCCATCTCATATATCAATAGCACTGTCATTGAAGTGTCATATCTTGTATGAATTACTACTGATATCAATAAACCATATCATGAATAATGGTGCCAAACCAAGTTGACTCTAATACGCAATATAATGATACTAATATCACAATAATTATCATTTTGTTGAGTTTTGTACTTGGGTCTATGACAAAAATAATATGGAATAAACATTGAATACATAATGTTAAATATTAACTTTTCTGGAACAATGATAAATAAAATTGGAAAATCTAAACCAATGTTCAACGAAATTACATAAAAATATTTAGTTGTAATTAAAACTCGGAAAATTATTAAAGAAATAATTAGAATTTAAAAATTGTCTTAAAAGGTCTTTAGAGGAAAAGTCATCTGGACTTAAACGACATAAACTGCTAATAGAAGCAGAACGACTACACAGACCAGTTGAAACTCCAATGATTATTCTTCCCACCAACAGTGCCTCTTTGTTTGGAGCTGAACTCATGACGATGGATCCAAGGGTGAAGACGGCACTTCCTAACATGATGGTGCGCCGTCGTCCGATGTAATCCATAATGACGCCCCCGAAAATGGAGAAACAGGCTGCAGATGCCACTGCCATGCTCACAATCACCTCTGTCCAGATTGTTTCTAGGCTAAAATGTGGTCTGATAAGTAAGATAGCACCAGAGATAATCCCAGTATCATATCCGAAGAGAAATCCTCCGATTGTAGCAAATAGTGTCACAACATAAACAAACCTAGGCGTAGGTGGGTTTTCTGCCGTGTACAGCATTCTATGTGTTGTGTCTTCTTTTAATGGTATTTCGTTGGTTGGTTCCATTTAGGTTTTGGTAAGTGTTTGTCCTTACTGTTCAGGTATATGAAGATAGACACACGTGTAGATAATGACAGTGACTGCAACGATACACTGCACTGGTCGGACTCGTGTGTGTCTGCTTCTTGATTTATCCACCAGCTGACGTCTAATAAACTGTGGTCAATAAAATCATAAACTAACGTTATGAAATCCATGGTTTAATCAGGAATTGCCTACACGCTTCACGTGGCTAAAGTTGCACTGCTTTTGACATAAGCAATATTGCTCTATAATATGTGTAACAGCAATAGATAAAAAATAAATTTCATAACGATGGTATTATAATTTCATCATCAGGTGCCAATGATTTTCAACGAGGGTTTTCATTGCGGCTACTTTTCTAAACTCATCTGTGAGTAAAGAGAATATAGCAATATGTAGTTGTTATCTCTACCTATAGCCTATCATACAAGAGTGACAACAGTGTACAGTGGCGTTCATTCAGAACCGAAAGGAACAGTATTTATTTCGTATATTTGGCCATGACAAATAGTATAGTGGTCGTAATGTCGGTCGTAAGAGAATAAGAGACTTAGTGCTTCACAGCGTTTCCTTAAAGGCGCTGTATCACGATTTTCTTACTGAAATAAAGTGCTCTCACAACAATATGCTAAGTAATACGCCTGAATCAATAAAAACAGTCCTTAAAGGCCGGTTCACACTGTGCCGAATTTGACAAAAGATGGAAACACGAATTTGAAAATGTTCAAATTCGCAAAGGATCGTAAGCAATCGGGCCATTCGTAAACGCATCTTAAGCATTCGTTTGGTCATCGGCGGAATTCTTCTCTGTTCGGCGGCAACATCGGGAGAGCGAGCAAAATATTTGACATGTTAGTTTCGTGGTGCATTCGTGTCCTCATCGTGCCCTTCGTATGTCTATCGAGATGACATCGTATGATTCGTATCATCATCGTATTTGCCTTCGCCTGTCCATCGGAACCATAGGGCATATTTCACAAGCGAAGGCCATACGAATGTAACACGAAGATGACCGAAGTCATAAGAAGACAACGCGACTGCGATCATACCTTGCAAGAATGCACACGGTGATTATACCATGTCGTATTGACTAGGTTACGAGGGCATTAACTACATCAAAAGGTTTATGTCAATATGAGACATGTAATGATATAAATATTACATATTATAACCTGTGTAATATATGTAACAATACCTCTATATATCACAATGAGTATGAAATATATACTACCTTATATTTACCACTTAGGTATACATGCATCTGGAAAATGTATCTGTACTATAAAAAAAACTCATTACGTACATCTATAAGCATGCATTATATTAAACATGGAATGTATTCATATAGGTATCGTATATAAATACATATATGTATTATATATATATATATATATGTATGTGTGTGTAATGAATATATTCTTACTTAAGTTCCATCGTGATAGCATCGTAATGCTAAACGATGGTTATACGCAGGTAATCACGAGGATTGAAGATAGTCGCGTTGCCTTCTTGTGACAATCGAGGAGCAAAGTGTTTAATATTTTGGCGATGGTACCGATGGACAGACGATGAGAGTACGATAATGAAAAGAAGTAACAAGATTGCATCTCGATGGTCGTGCGAAGGGAAAGATTGAGACACGGGCTGACCACGAAAATGAAGATTCGCACGCGGGTTCGGAAGTTTTTTAACACACAAAGATTTTCGAACATCCGCCGATGGTGCAACCGAAGGCGGAAAGGGTCACGTGATTTCCTGCTGTCATGGCAACTCACGATAGACTGGTTTCAGCAACTTTATTGACTATATGTTTGCTCTATTGCTCAATAGTCATCCTAATTATATAATTAACTCATAAGCTTATCCAGAGTGGTAATTGGGTAGTGGGGATTCAGGGGTTCGACATTTTGTATTTTTCCTTTTTTAAATTAGAGAAAAACATTTTAAAATTTTAAAAACTTCAAAAATGTTGTATGTAACTTTGATATGTAGCACCATGCACCAAGTTCCATATAATATAACATGTTTTAAAATGATTCTCCATGGTGTATAAAGGAGTAATCAGAGTTAAAAGAGAAAACGTGCGGTTAACTCATTTCGGCAATCTCTTGTTTTCATAGCAGTAATCAGGTTTATGCTTTCTCTGCCATACTAAAACAAAGTCTATATTACGCTGTTCCAGTATTTCCTAACATTTGAAATTAAGCTTTCCCGGGCCGACACCGAGAGGCCAACCGTCACAGCAACAGAGTTATATAATGTGGATGTCAGGTGATGCTTGTATCACCAAGCTCATCTTCGTATTCTCATCGCATACTCGTCGAACTCTTCATTCGACGTCGTGTTGCCATCATGCTGTCATCGTGTTGTATTCTTACAGACTATATAACGTTAGGCCAATGCGACGACCAACCCGACATTCGCATTGCATTCGCATTGTAGTCGTGTGTTACGTCGTATTACATCGTGTTACATCGTATTGCCTTTTGACTGCATCGTACCTGCTCCGGATTTTGATTAGTTTTTAACCAAAATCGAAACCAAATTCGTGCGAAATGAGAATTTTCTAATTCGTGTTGGCATCTTTTGTCATATTCGGGACAGTGTGACCCGGCCTTAAACAAATGTCCATGGTTCGTTTAAGCCATGCGAGTCCGTTTCCCATCGAGCGGCCATTTTTAATGTGTTCAAGTCATCTGACTCATGTAGTGATACCTGAACACTCAGAGTAGAGTTTTAAATATGGTACACTGATTGAATTGAACTGAACTCTCAAATACTCATGAGACCTACATATCTACCTATCACACTGAAGAGTTCCACACAACTGTCGCTTTATACGTCGCACCATTTTCTTCGATAACAGATAACCGTTTTCTATGGATACGGCTTATCTGGTCGTCTAATGACATGTTTTATCCATTAACGAACCAATACATTGTATAAACTTAAATAAAACAAAATCGCAAGTGATAAGGTACTTACACTTGGTGAATAGTTAAATAGATTGCAAGTAAATACGTTATTCGAAAAGATGGACATGATTTATATTCGAAGAAGGGTTTCATATTGATAGTCGAAATCTCAATGCATGCTTTGATGTATGCAGGTTCTGAGTTTACAAATCAGGGTGTATGCATGAGGTATGTACAAGTTCAAAGTTTATAGTTTTGAAGAAGAAGACGAAAATAATTTTCAAGGCGCGACCCCTGAGGCACTTGATCAACAATATGTAATTACTATTTGCAAAAGAGTCTAAACACATCATTTCAGCGCTCTAGGCTCTTTCATTCTGGAGGCGAGAACGAAAATAGTTTTGTTTAGGATATGGTCACAGTGACACATATTTGGAGCCGAAAGTTTGCTAAATCTACAACATTAGAATCCCCATTGCCTAAGGAGTCTGTACACAAGAAATCAGCTTTCTAGGCATTTCCGCTCTGAAGAAGAGGAAAACATGTTTTAAGGGCGTAACCTCCGTGGCCCTTATTTGGGGCAACAGTCACCAAATCTACAGTTTATTGCCTAATTATGCCTAATGCTTAAGGAGACGGTACACAGCATTTCAGTTGTTTCAGGGATGTTGGATCTGGAGAAGACGATGAAAATAAGTTTGTTCGGTTGTGAGCGAGCCACCAATTCTTTTTATAACCACATTTGGCCAAGGAGTGTGCTTTTGGATCTGGAGAAGATTTACTGAGAACGTTTACTGATGGACTGACGTATGGATGGATGGACGCCGAATGCCATGATATACCATATTCCCATTGGGCCTTTCATCTAGACATGATGACCAGGATATATAATTGTGTCGTATTACCTAATAAATCTCCACGTGTATAGTGAATTCGTTTATTAGATATGAAAACATCAAGTCAGGTGGTCGATTGTCTGTAACACCTTTCAAACAGTACGACAAAGTTCGTTAAACGCGATCGATCCCGAAACAGGTGACGCCATGTTAAAATACTCCAGCTGCAATTGATGCACATAACTATAGAAAGCGTCTGACAGTGAAACGAACATAACATGGGTTAACATATCGGAATTGTATTGGCCAGAATGAAATCGAATATGCAATACGCATAAGATGTGTACATCAACATATGAACAAGATGGACAATCCAGAACTCAGTTAATACATAACCTCACACAGTAGTGTTGTTCACGCTTCCCGTTATTTGTCGTAGTCCAATTTTGACAAATTTTGGTTTTTGTCACATTTTTGAATGGGAAGATTGTTCTTCCTGGTCGTCACGCGATCTTGACAGTCCTGCTTTTTCCGCCTTCGTCTTAAAGAGGTCCTCTACTTCTTCCAGGGTTTTATTTTTGGTTTCCGGTAGAAAGATGCAAATGAAGATGAGACCAAGGATTGATATGGCGCTGAACATCCAGAACGTACCTGGAGAGTAACAGAACAACAGAACAGAGTGAGATACTCGGTTCTATCAGTGAAATAAACCCTCTATCAAGCTACAGCTACATATATATATATATATATATATATTTCTTATAAGAAAGAAATGACAAATAAAAGAGAAGAAAACTAGAATAAAGAATTCAATCGACGATATGATGTCATATGTTAGTAAGTGTTTTTTCACTATCTGAAACTACGGATTATATCTGAACGGATAAATGTCGCATTGCACGATTGAAATAAATACTGATATTGATCACTATAGGCGAGGTATTATTAGAAATATGACTTCCCACTGTTTTATGAATTAATCAGGCATTTTAAAAGGAACAATTCGAGTTTTGTTTCAAAGCGAAGTTAGTGGAATATAGTAAAGTAGCCTTGTTACTAGGATGAGGACATTGCCACATACCATGTTTGGTGATGACTTCTGTAAATGTGAGGAAAGTCATGGATACAATAAAATTTGAAATCCAAACGGTTGCCGTGGTGATCGAGGTACACGTGCTTCTTGCCCAGAGGGGATATATCTCCGAGTTGATGGTCCATGGCATTGGCCCTAAACCTGGATAAATGATATCAGTAAATCTGACACAGCTCATATACGTATGTGTATATAAAACATGCCTTCTAAAATGAAACGCCAAGGCCCCCTTATTGAGACTGAAAGTTTATTCATTTTCCACATAATCGATGATTATTAATTGGGTTTCAAACTAACTGACCTGGAGCAAAGGCAAACACGAATGCTGTCATCCCAAGGACAGATATCCACGTGTAGTCGTTCGGGCAGTATCCGAAGGCCCAGGTGTAACCGCTAGTTTGATTGGCTGTTGAACATGGACCAATGAGAGAAGACCTCTCATCTTTAGCAGGAAGACATCTTGCCTCTGATAATTCATTGTAACAGAAGCCACACTCCTTGGTATGTATGCATTCTTCACATGTTCTGCAGATAGATATTAATGGAATAGTCTCGGTTTGATGAAGGGTGAATAATGATAATACGTACGTCTATATGTGACAAAAATAAAACATGTAAAGTCTTTATTAAAGTAAAGGAAAGGTAAATTCGACGTTAACCTAATTTCGTAATGAAAAGTGTTGGTGAGAGATATGTCTGTTTGCAAAGTAGACGAAATGATAAAATGATGTAAATTAGAAATGACATAACAGATTTTATTTAAAAAAATTCCTTTTCTGACATTGGCATTTATCAGCTATTTTCATTGCTACTTTTCCAAATCATCGCATGTATTGATTAAACTGAAATTTCTATTGAAAACCCCCTTCCTCAGCTACTCACGTGTACTGGTACAAGCAGTGAGAGTTGGTGATGGTACTGTTCCCATAGTCAGTTACTGTCGTGTTGACTCGGGGAGAAAAGACGTGAGCGAGCTGGAAACCAACTGCCAGGATAGCCAGCGATACAATGACACCTGTGTTAATAAAATGTTTACCTGGGACGTGTTGTCATGAATTGTGTGAAAATATTAAACTGAAATCTATTAATTTTGAAATGTCAGAAGAAAATCTCTCAACAATAGTACAGTATTCTCTCGAATCTTGTTATTCTTATTTGTAAAATAAGGACATACAGGGCTTATGATATCTACAGCAAAAATTGCTCATTATGGTTGGATATCTTTACAAACATAATCATAATACTAGTTGATAATTCTGCTCCATCACATACCACGTTGTCTACACTACGTACATTGGAAAGTGTACCCTTGTTCAGTCGCGCCATGAGCAGGTATTAGTACCTGGAGGTAGCGCATTATAGATACCCACACTATTATATTTTATAACTACACACAGCTCCTAACCACATACCGGAGACACTGACGATGAGGAGAAGTCGACGGCCGAGTCTCTCTACCAGCCAGAGTCCGATGAAGGTTGCGAGGAAGTTGACGGAGAAGGGGACAGACACTAGCCAGATCGCATCTTGAACCGGGAACCCAGCCATCCGCAACACTGTCCCGCTGTAGTAGCTATAATATAGGGAATGGTTATTTCTGTACGACAACTTCTTCTTTAGTTTACCATGCATGTTACTTTGCTGAACAAATCTATGCTTTGCTATGAAAAAATCCCAATGTCACCATAATCAAATTATTCTTGGATTTTTTTGATAATCCTTGTGCAAAATAAAAGGGAAAACTAAGTGAATCCTACAGAAAAAGGTAAAATGACAAGGGCTGGTTATAACCTCTGAGCAGATAGCAAGGCAACACAATTCTTTGGGAACATTACTCTAACTGTGGTACACTCTATGTGCAAAATATTTAAAAAATGCAAGTGGTACTTTAACCACATTTCCCGCTAAACGCAAAACCAAGTTAAAATATGAGAAAAACGCAGTCTCAAGTTAAGGATTGACGGACTTTAAACGATTTATGAACAAACGTACATTACAGAGGTGATTCCAGAAAACTGGGCAAAGAGTTGAAGACCAGCGCCAATCAAGAGGGCCTTTCGTACATGAGCAGTAGTCATTATCCGGTATAGAACTGATCGCCCATCTAAAATGCAAAGATGAAATATGTTTTCACTTGACTATAACATATATCAACAGCCAGTTAAGATTGATGAGCATCGTCAAGATTCCATCGCAAACTATGCATTTTCAATTCATCTATAATAAGACTTCAACGTTGTTGTGCCAACTATTTCCAAACAAGACAAAGGCTATGCTTGATTCGGGACCCGGCGCACTACCCGGCGTACGCCGCCGGAAGCGGCGCAACCGGCAAATCACTTGATTGGAACCCGGCGTACGCCTTAGGTGTACTCCGAATGCGCCGGTTGGAAATGACCGGCGAAGGCGGCGTGTAATGGCGGACAAATGTTACCCTTGCGACATTCAATAACCCTTTTGTTTATGAAGTTGCGTTGTACAATTAAATAGTTGACTGATTTATTTTTAAATGTCACTGCTTATTTAAAACATTGCATTACACGCTAATAAAATATTAATCAATGTTTTGAAATAATTTAAAAAAAATAGTTATATAATATAAATGATATGTTTTTTTAAGCTAGTTTGAGGGATGATGACGTCTTCCTGTCTGTACGCCGATACACTTGTTTCAACTGAGCCTAGTAGAGGAACGGCGTACGCCGGACATGTGACCGGTGTATACGCCGCCAAAACGAATCAAGCATAGCCATACATTACATTCTGACCAGTATTGTTTGTGCGGGACTGATCAACAGCAGCCCGGATATCCGCCAGCTCCTCACTGATGTCCACGTTCCCGCGGATCTGCACGAGCACTGCACGTGCTTCCTCTTCGCGCCCGCGGTCCAGCAGCCATCTTGGACTTTCAGGTAGGAAGAAGAAGCCGACAAACTGTAGGATTGCGAACACTCCCGCAAGAGCCAGCATGTACCTGTTGAACAGTAAGCTTTGATTTCATATTCAGTGACTATTTAATGAGAAGATAGTTGTGTTTTCAAGTAATATAATTTATCTCTCAACAAATGAGTAACATTGAGTTTAGAAGTAACCTCATATCTTACACATATCATCCCCTATGTGATATTTGCACTGTGATTAGAAAAGTGATATCAAACTTCAGTCTATTCTCTCCACTTAACGCAAAGATGCCAATGGACGTTGCTGGACTTTATTGACA
Organism: Gibbula magus; assembly: GCA_936450465.1. Classification (NCBI taxonomy): domain Eukaryota; kingdom Metazoa; phylum Mollusca; class Gastropoda; order Trochida; family Trochidae; genus Gibbula; species Gibbula magus. The sequence continues at coordinate 6,451,014 of OW388296.1, read as the reverse complement.
TTTTCGAAATATGTCTTTGGACAAAACTAGTTAATGGACCGATAGAGCGGACCACAATATCCTTACAACGTAAAGAACACGTCACAAGAAAGAGAAACAAACTTTCACAAACAAGCAAAATGACTGGTCTGTTCACTTCACTTACATTCACAAGAAGGACTTTAATGGATTTTCAACTTCTTTATTAGAGAAGAACTTGTGTCATTTTGTATCAACTAGCCTGTGTCTGGTAGTGAACTGAAGGCCCCGGCAATGAATAAGTACGTTCCTCCAGCCTGTGTCTGGCAGTGAACTGAAGGTCCTGGCAATGAGTGAGTTCGTACCTCCAGTCTATGTCTGGTAGTGAACTGAAGATCCTGGCAATGCGTGAGCACGTACCTCCAGCCTGTGTCTGGAAGTGAACTGAAGGCCCCAGCAATGAGGTGAGTACGTACCTCCAGCCTATGTCTGGTAGTGAACTGAAGGCCCCAGCAATGAGTGAGGAGACGAGGATACCGATAGTGATGAGCAGTTGGTTCATCGTCACCAGACGGCCTCGGATGTCGCGGGGAGCAGATTCCGCCACGTACACTGGCACTGATACGGACGCTAAACCTGTATATGGGGAAAATATAGCTATTTTTATAAGAGTAATTGGTCATGCCACTTACGGAAATCAGTGTTGTTAACTATCCCTATCATCACTTACGCCTAGTAACTATACCTTCACTGATGCGTTGTAATCATACCTTCACTGACGAATTGTAACCATACCTTCACTGACGAATTGTAACCATACCTTCATTGACTATAAGTGTAGCCATTCCTTCATTGACAGCCTGTAACCATACAGTCACGGACATACTGTAGCAATACCTACACTTGCGTATGAATTCCTACAGCGACGAATTGTAATCATACCTTCACTGACGCAGTGTAACCAGCCTATGGTTTGTTACAATACATTGTACCAACGCCTTGTTTTCATGTCAACACTAATACGTTGTCTACACCGACGCCTTGAATACATACCTACATCGACGCCCTGGATACATACCTACATCGACGCCTTGAATACATACCTACATCAACGCCTTGAATACATACCTACACCGACGCCGACAACGAGGCGTCCACATAGCAAGAGCTCCTTGGACGGGGCGACCCCCATCAACACAGAACCGAGTATAAAGACAATACTTGAAGTCATGATGGTTCTCCTCCTCCCTAGCCAATCCGCCATCACCCCTGCCACCAGGGCGAACACTGCTGCCGCTATAATGGTTCCACTGACTATCAACTCCTGCCATACTGTACTCAGTCTGAAATAGGGCTGGATCAGCAACATGGACCCCGACACGATCCCGATGTCATAGCCGAACAGTAGACCTCCGAGTGTCGCAAATGACGTCAGGACATACACAAACATCGGCTCCTTTGGCGACGAATTATCAGTTGGTTCAGCGAGCGTGTTGGCCATTTTCCTTGACTGTATGTGTGTCTTGTAGATCTATGTTTAGCGAGTGCACGGTCTATACACATGGTTCCTATATTTAGCGGGTGCACGTTCTCTGTGTGAGACTGATACTAGTAACTGTCACTATGAAGCACGTAGACAACACATAGGTGTAGAGTAGGTGTCTCTTGATGCATCTTCATGTATGTGAGAACATCTGCCTTGAGGAGTTCGTATTCGCTTACCGATGGTAAATACATACCTGGGTATCTATTCGCGAAAGCATCTTAGCGCAACTATACAACTTGATAATGTACTTAAAGGTAGGGTCTATCCCTGGCGGGACCGCGAATGATTAACTCCTAAGTATTTTACTGGATATGTTTTGTTACGTCAGTGGATGAATAGTGTGGAGAAACACGATTACTTCTCTGCTATTCATAATCAACATACTTTGTAAATATCATGCTTATCTAACGCAAAACTATACGAAAATGCTGCCGCTAAGATTTTCAGTTGTCAAGATCGAGAAGTAATGGTAAAAGTAAACCTTTTTCATATCTACGATATTTATACAATTCTAACTTCCAAAGAAAAGACGGAGTCATTAATGAAAATATGCATTGATTTCATAACACTGCTTAAAGCACTTTTAGAAGTCTTTTTTTTAGAAATGGAGTTTCAAAGCGAGGTTATTGATTCCGATTTTTAAAATTAACAGTTTTACACTGAACTCTATTCCAGAGTCACCGTTGGTCTATTAGGAAGGCTCAGTATAGGACTATAGGTGTGAGCAGGATATCTTCTAGTGATACATGCATTGGGTTAAGAAGGTGGCTGTCCATTCAGTGTAGAAGACGGTTGTCATAACAGAACTTTAAGGTGCATCCATTGTGTTTCATAAAATTTTATTTGGCTTAAATACGTTCCAACACGTCATAATGTGCTGTTAACAATACAAACAAATTCACTAAGCTTGCATATTCTTCCCCAATCGCTAAATGTATCATAATTACTAGTTTCCAATTAAAATCGAGTAACATCATTATGCATGTACATAAACCGAAAGTGCATGTCCTATTTACATGAACAGTAGTTATATGACCTATTAAACATTATCAACCCAAATTTGTTATTTTATCTGGTTTAAATAAGATTTCAAAATGACGTTTGACTCATTGGCGCGCGCCACACGCTGTGCATTGTCCGGTTTTCGATCAAAAATCGACACTTATACCTTCATATCGTCAATATACTTTGTCGAGTATCATCAAAATGGTATTTTTCGATAACAGTTGGTACTTCTCGATAAAGTAAGACCATTTATAACGTTTGGCATATTTGACCCCCAGCAACACGATGGATGTACCTTTAAGCTGTTACTTGCGTCGAAATGCCTTATTCGTTCACACTGGAAGGAGCTAATGGTTCCACGTGCAAAGGTTAAATGTCATCACTAAGACTTCATGAAATGATAATGATAATGATAACTGGTATTTAAATAGCCCACTTTTCAATCCACTAATGCATGATCAAGGCGCTACCACATTATTTTCCTTGTCTAAACAAAGTTGACATAAATGTCGTTAGAAGGTCACTCCAACACAACATCGCCAGGTACCCATGTGTACTGCTGGGTGACATCCTACGTCTCTCCACTCATGTTGCAAGATGCAATACAGTGCAATTAACATGGTTTGTTTACGTGTCGTTCCATAAATTGAATCAATTTATTAGATAATAAATGCAGATTTTGCAATTTAAAATCTAAAAGGTAGTGTCTGACAAACTGATCGATTGCTAAACAATGAACCTCCATACTTCATCACAGTGGCTTTGTGGGGTTACTACTTCACTGTCAAATAGCACTGTTTCATTTCATGGATTTAAAAAAAACTATTCAAATGTGACATAATAGTTGTGAGTTGTGATTAAAATCTAAATTAAAATTAAAATACTAAAAATGTGAGCTATGTTTAGTCGTGCATATCGGGCCTGATCGAAAACAAGTCGAAACACTTAATTTTAAACGTTCTGCATTTATTTGCCATATTCAATTTAATTGAGAGATTCAAACATTCCTTAAATTGCAAAGTTTGAATTGATAAGATTTTGCTTGTTCAATGATTTATAAACGGTTTGATAGTTCACAATAACTTTTGTATAAATGCCATAGAAAAGCTAAGGCATGTTCACCAGTTTTACTCTCAACTCCTCAAAACGTTTCTTAGTCAGTGAACAAACACATTTAAAAAGTTATATTACACAGCCATATTTCATTCATCAACGTCAGAGTCGAGCTATTTACATGCAAGAAAGCAGTCTTTTGACACATCACAGTTATACCCTCAGTCTGGAGTGGGAACGTCACAAGCTTTCGGTATAGGCATCACCCATGAACATCAAACACATTTTCAGAACGTTTCAGAACGATTAATCAAACTGCGTGAAGAGATGATTTCGCAAGACAAGTACCCCTTTCGGGACGGCGCCGTCATTACAAACCTCATTTGGATTTACCGTGCAATGTTAGTAAGGCTATATGGCGTCTTTGATATACTGTCTACAAGTTGGGATGTTGAGGATTGAATAACTATTTTATGGATATAGACATTAACAAATTTTCCATTCTGTATGAGCGACGTTTCGGCAATGCCCTTGTCAAGCATGTGAAACATTGCAGGGTGGTATCATGCTTTTGGGTTTGTCACATTTTTGTATTGGAAGATTTCACATCCTGATCGTCACTACACCTTGACCTTGCTATTTCCGCCTTCGTCTTGAAGAGTTCCTCCACTTCTTCAAGAGTTTTATTTTTGGTTTCCGGTAAAAAGATGCAAATGAATACGAGACCAAGGATTGATATGCCACAGAACATCCAGAACGTACCTGGAGATGAACAGAACAACAGAACTTGAATAGTGATTAAAGGAATCGTAACTATCATTGTATTAACAAATAATAAGCCTAATTAGCAAAGTGAAGTAAAATTCATTTGATTTTATTGACTTAGCTATTAGGCGAAGGAATTTCCAGCTGGCATTCCTCTACGATACCAATTGTTATCTGAGAACAGTCAAATATACCATGTTTGGTGATGAGTTCTGTAAATGTCAGGAACGTCATGGATACTATAAGATTTGAAATCCAAACCGTTGCCGAGGTGATCGAAGTGCACGTGCTTCTTGCCCAGAGGGGATATATCTCAGAGTTGATGGTCCATGGCATTGGCCCTAAACCTGGATAAATAATATGAAACGTGATTCAAAGCTTATACTTAAGTCGGCGTTAAACCAACGTTTCCAAACTGAAATTTCACAGACTCTAAAGCTTGAGGTCCTACAATTATGACAGTGGTCATTGCAACTAACTTGGGTGGTCTCTACATGCACCAGTTCTTGGTTACCCTGGAGTTCCGAAATATGAGGGTGCATTCCTACACTTGTCCTACATTGTGGTGCATTCCTACACTTGTCCTACATAGGGATGTATTCCTACACTTGTCCTACATTGTGGTGCATTCCTACACTTGTCCTACATAGGGATGTATTCCTACACTTGTCCTACATTGTGGTGCATTCCAACACTTGTCCTACATTGTGGTGCATTCCTACACTTGTCCTACATTGTGGTTCATTCCTACACTTGTCCTACATTGTGGTGCATTCCTACACTTGTCCTACATTGTGGTGCATTCCTACACTTGTCCTACATAGGGATGCATTCCCACACTTGTCCTACATTGTGATGCATTCCTACACTTGTCTTACATTGTGATGCATTCCTACACTTGTGCTACATTGTGGTGCATTCCTACACTTGTCCTACATTGTGGTGCATTCCTACACTTGTCCTACATTGTGGTGCATTCCTACACCTGTCCTACATAGGGATGCATTCCTACACTTGTCCTACATTGTGGTGCATTCCTACACTTGTCCTACATTGTGGTGCATTCCTACACCTGTCCTACATAGGGATGCATTCCTACACTTGTCCTACATTGTGGTGCTTTCCTACACTTGTCCTACATTGTGATGCATTCCCACACTTGTCCTACATTGTGGTGCATTCCTACACTTGTCCTACATAGGGATGCATTCCTACACTTGTCCTACATTGTAGTGCATTCCTACACTTGTCCTACATAGGAATGCATTCCTACACTTGTCCTACATTGTGTTGCATTCCCACACTTGTCCTACATTGTGGTGCATTCCTACACTTGTCCTACATTGTGATGCATTCCTACACTTGTCCTACATTGTGGTGCATTCCAACGCTTGTCCTACCTTATACGTGATGCATTCTTACATTTGCAATGTAGAACGTGTTAGTTCTTCAGTTAGCTTATCAACCATAGCAACCATATGGTCAAATGAATTAATTTCCCCAGTAAATATTTATATAATTGAGATTTCAAATCAACTGACCTGGCGCGTAGGCAAACACGAATGCTGTCATCCCAAGGACGGATATCCACGTGTAGTCATTTGGGCAGTATTTGAAGGCCCAGGTGTATCCGCTTGTTTGATTGGCTGTTGAACATGGACCAATGAGAGAAGACCTCTCATCTTTAGCAGGAATACATCTTGCCTCTGATAATTTATTGTAACAGAAGCCACACTCCTGGGTATGTATGCATTCTTCAAATGTTCTGCAGAAGAACATTGAGAACGGAATAGGCTGGGGTTGATAACATTTAAAAAACAGTCTTACCAAAGTTAAGGAAAGCTTCACTCGACGATAAAGGATTTCTTTAAGATTAGAAAAATGTTGTTGAAATACATGTTGTTACACAAAATACTGACTGAACAAGTATCATTGCTGTGTTGTCGTGTCGTTGATTAAAGTGATTTGTCATTTACATTTCATCAGCTACTCACGTGTACTGATACAAACAGTGAGAGTTGGTGATGGTACTGTTCTCATAGTCTGTAGCTGTGGTGTTTACTCGAGGAGAGAAACTGTGAGCGAGCTGGAAACCCACTGCCAGGATAGCCACAGATACAATTCCACCTGGCGGACGAGGAGATTTGTCAATAATTCAGAGTCCGAAAATACGGAAAATTTGTAATCTACAATTTATTCTTTATTAATGGCATTTTTAGTTGAGTATAACATCATAAATATCAGAGTGTTAGTCAGCTCCGTGTTATTTATACTTTACGTTTGATTGTTATGTTCTGCAGAATTAGTTTACACTTGTTGCTATAATTAAAATTCTTACAGGGACAATGTTGTGAAACTCTACAGTTTGAGAGTTCAGACATTGACCATCCCATCAGTGTACACCATTTCAAACTCTACTTTTGAGTATTTAAGTATCGCTACATCAGTCATTTAATTTGAGCTACCTTCTATTGGCCATTTTAATGTGAACACCTTAAAATGGCCGCTCGATGGAAAATGCACTCGCATGGCTTAACCAAACCATGTACATTCGTTTGAGAATTCTTTTTATTCATTAAGGAATAGTATTTAGCCAATGATTACACTTATTTACCCTTTTGTGAGAGTACTTTATTTCAGTAAAAACGCCTTTAAATTCTTCCATTCCTTTATTTCAGTTTATAGAAAACGATGTATTGATATTGAAAACCAGCTCTCTTTGAATCTACTGAAAAATTATCTTCAATTATAATAACAAGTGAATATAAACATGTTGTAAATAATGCTGCACTTAAATCTCTCTTTCTTAGTTTCGTTCTTCCATTAGACTGATCTTATGATATTTCACGGTAGAAAATTGTGTATACATAAAAGTGAAAGACTTTGCCCATTTAACATCATAGCAAGTATAGAAACAGAATATCATGTCTGTCTTGAATGTGCATTTTATGATGACATAAACCACTGTTCGGCAATGTTGTTGTTTCAAATGTCCGTCGGAGTGTAAAAATATACTTTTATTTACTACCAAAAATGAATTTGCGACCTTTTGCTCTCAAAATGAGAAGCAAATAACTGCCCACAATGTAACTTGTTAACTTTATCATCACACTGTATGGTCTCATTTTCTGTGCCTTGTGAATATATTCATATATTTATTTGTTGTAGAACATGAAACACAAAATGTAAAATTATGTAATTATAAATTAGCATGTGGCCCGATCCAGTGACAACTACCTGCTATTATCTAAGTACACAACGCTCCTAACCACATACCAGAGACACTGATGATGAGAAGAAGTCGACGACCGAGTCTCTCTACCAGCCAGAGTCCGATGAAGGTTGCGAGGAAGTTGACGGAGAAGGGGACAGACACTAGCCAGATCGCGTCTTGAACCGGGAACCCAGCCATCCGCAACACTGTCCCGCTGTAGTGGCTGTAAATACAGAGAAATACGTTAAATGTTAATCGATTTACGTCAACTAAACGTTAAACTATTGCCGTGGTTATCTTCATTGCTTGGGCCAAATAAATCTATCGCTACAAGAAGCTGGTGAATTCTGTGAAAATCAGGTTATCAGTTGAAGGGATCGAATTATGCTTGACTGGTCAAGGTGTAAAACGACTATGCATACATCACAGATATGATTCCAGAGAACTGGCCAAACAGTTGAAGGCCTGCTCCAATCAAGAGGGCCTTCCGTACATGCGCAGTAGTCATTATCCGGTACAAAACAGATCGTCCATCTAAAATGCAAGCAATATAGTTTTGTCTTCTCTAACTATAACATATTCCAACAGAACTACATTTTAGGATGAGACATGCTGGCGGTAAAAAAACCCAGTCAGTTTAGATGCGTCAAGAGTCTACTTAACTAATCTTTTCACCTTATCCATTAAGATTTCAACAATAAATGTATTACATTCTGACCAGTATTGCATGGTCACGTGGTTACAAATTTGTTACAGCCGTGTTCGTTGGTCATATTTTTTCCAAAGTATGAAGAGGCCAAGCATGATTGGTCGAAAGTTTATTTTGAATATTCCAACAGTAATATAGCGTGAAATCCAACTGCGTATCAGGTTGGAGGCGGTTTGCGCCTCCAACCAATAAGACTTCAACGTTGTTGTGCCAACTATTTCCAAACAAGACATACATTACATTCTGACCAGTATTGTTTGTGCGGGACTGATCAACAGCAGCCCGTATATCCGCTAGTTCCTCACTGATGTCCTCGTTCCCGCGGATCTGCACGAGCACTGCACGTGCTTCCTCTTCGCGCCCGTGGTCCAGGAGCCACCTGGGACTTTCAGGTAGGAAGAAGAATCCGACGAATTGCAGGACTGCGAACACTCCGGCAAGAGCCAGCATGTACCTGTGGATTACAACCTTTGGGAATTTATTTCTTTGGTTTGAGTTTAAGGTTATATGTCATGTTATATAGACACTGAGTGAATACGTACTTCCACTCTGTATGTGGTACGAACTGAAGGCTCGGAAAGACATGAGTACAGTACGTACTTCGATCCGGTAATGAGTGACCTCCAACTAGTTCAACAATGTTAAACGTGGTGGTAGGCCTCATTTATTATCGGATGTTGATTATTGGCCTGACCCCACGTTTAACCGATGAAGGCTATTTTCTCGGCGCAGAATTCCAACGCTGTGATCGTCGGAACGTAATTGGCTTCAAAATCACTGAAAATGTTCATGACAAATTACAAACCTACCTTATATGCATAGTTTAATCATTTGTCAACAAGTTCATGTCATTATATTCATCATAGCTGTTTTTGTTTTGCCGATTGAAACTCTCAAACATGACAAGTATTGACCTAATGGAAAGCGCCATTTTATATCCCACAATGCAATGCGAAGAGGTATTTCAAAACTGGAAATGGTAACTGGAAAACACATTTTAATTTGTAAATGACTTTTTGAGGTTTATTGCTACAATTGTTGTATTTATTTATTAACACAATGGAGATATAATTTAATTTTCAAGTCATATTTTGGGAAAAACAATATTTGAACGACCTTTTTAAGTGCTTGATTCGCATTAATTTGAAATTCCAGTTTGAAATACCTCTTCGCATTGCATTGTGGGATATAAAATGGCGCTTTCCATTAGGTCAAAGTGGGGGGTAGTCAATACTTGTCATGTTTGAGAGTTTCAATCGGCAAAACAAAAACAGCTATGATGAATATAATGACATGAACTTGTTGACAAATGATTAAACTATGCATATAAGGTAGGTTTGTAATTTGTCATGAACATTTTCAGTGATTTTGAAGCCAATTACGTTCCGACGATCACAGCGTTGGAATTCTGCGCCGAGAAAATAGCCTTCATCGGTTAAACGTGGGGTCAGGCCAATAATGAACATCCGATAATAAATGAGGCCTACCACCACGTTTAACATTGTTGAACTAACCTCCAACCTGTGGTGGTAGCGAACTGAAGGCCCCGGCAATGAGTGAGTACGTACCTCCAGCATGTGTGTGGTAGTGAACTGAAGGCCCCGGCAGTGCGTGAGTACATACCTCCAGTCTATGTCTGGTAGTGAACTGAAAACTCTGGCAATGAGTGAGTACGTACCTCCAGCCTGTGTCTGGTAGTGAACTGAAGGCCCCAGCAATGAGTGAGCACGTACCTCCAACCCGTGTGTGGTAGTGAACTGAAGGTCCAAGCAATGAGTGAGTGCGTATCTCCAGCCTGTGTCTGGTAGTGAACTGAAGACCCCGGCAATGACTGAGTACGTACCTCCAGTCTGTGTCTGGTAGTGAACTGAAGATCCTGGCAATGAGTGAGTACGCACCTCCAGCCCGTGTGTGGTAGTGAACTGAAGGCCCCGGCAATGAGTGAGCACGTACCTCCAACCTGTGTGTGGTAGTGAACTGAAGGCCCCGGCAATGAGTGAGCACGTACCTCCAACCCGTGTGTGGTAGTGAACTGAAGGCCCCGGCAATGAGTGAGCACGTACCTCCAACCTGTGTGTGGTAGTGAACTGAAGGCCCCGGCAATGAGTGAGCACGTACCTCCAACCCGTGTGTGGCAGTGAACTGAAGGCCCCGGCAATGAGTAAGCACGTACCTCCAGCCTGTGTCTGGTAGTGAACTGAAGGCCCCGGCAATGAGTGAACACGTACCTCCAACCTGTGTGTGGTAGTGAACTGAAGGCCCCGGCAATGAGTAAGCACGTACCTCCAGCCTGTGTCTGGTAGTGAACTGAAGGCCCCGGCAATGAGTGAGTACGTACCTCCAGCATGTGTGTGGTAGTGAACTGAAGGCCCCGGCAATGAGTGAACACGTACCTCCAACCTGTGTGTGGTAGTGAACTGAAGGCCCCGGCAGTGCGTGAGTACATACCTCCAGTCTATGTCTGGTAGTGAACTGAAAACTCTGGCAATGAGTGAGTACGTACCTCAAGCCTGTGTCTGGTAGTGAACTGAAGGCCCCAGCAATGAGTGAGCACGTACCTCCAACCCGTGTGTGGTAGTGAACTGAAGGTCCAAGCAATGAGTGAGTACGTACCTCCAGCCTGTGTCTGGTAGTGAACTGAAGGCCCCGGCAATGAGTGAGTGCGTATCTCCAGCCTGTGTCTGGTAGTGAACTGAAGACCCCGGCAATGACTGAGTACGTACCTCCAGTCTGTGTCTGGTAGTGAACTGAAGATCCTGGCAATGAGTGAGTACGCACCTCCAGCCTGTGTGTGGTAGTGAACTGAAGGCCCCAGCAGTGAGTGAGTACGTACCTCCAACCTGTGTGTGGTAGTGAACTGAAGGCCCCAGCAATGAGTGAGCACGTACCTCCAACCCGTGTGTGGTAGTGAACTGAAGGCCCCAGCAATGAGTGAGTACGTACCTCCAGCCTGTGTCTGGTAGTGAACTGAAGGCCCCGGCAATGTGTGAGGACGTACATCCAGCAAGTGTCTGGTAGTGAACTGAAGGCCCCGGTAGTGCGTGAGTACGTACCTCGAGTCTATGTCTGGTAGTGAACTGAAGGCCCCGGCAATGAGTTAGCACGTACCTCCAACCCGTGTGTGGTAGTGAACTGAAGGCCCCGGCAATGAGTGAGCACGTACCTCCAACCTGTGTGTGGTAGTGAACTGAAGGCCCCGGCAATGAGTGAGCACGTACCTCCAATCCGTGTGTGGTAGTGAACTGAAGGCCCCGGCAATGAGTAAGCACGTACCTCCAGCCTGTGTCTGGTAGTGAACTGAAGGCCCCGGCAATGAGTGAACACGTACCTCCAACCTGTGTGTGGTAGTGAACTGAAGGCCCCAGCAATGAGTGAGCACGTACCTCCAACCCGTGTGTGGTAGTGAACTGAAGGCCCCAGCAATGAGTGAGGAGATGAGGATACCGATAGTGATGAGCAGTTGGTTCATCGTCACCAGACGGCCCCGAATGTCCCGGGGAGCAGATTCCGCCACGTACACTGGCACCGATACGGACGCTAAACCTGTACACGGGGTGAAAAGGGGAATGCTGTAGGAGTTAGAGTGTCATACAACTCTAACGAACCAAATTTGAATAAGTGTATTGTAACACCACCACTAAACCGTGAAATGAGGTATCTAACCACATCCATATTAAGTATTACATTACTACAATCCCCACAATAATACATTGTTAGTGGCCAAGTCATTGTTTTGGTTCTCAACTTTATCAAGAGCAGAGTTTTACAATCTTCATCTATCGAGTTTCATCTTAACTTATATTCAGATTCAGAAATAGTGATAAACATAATTACCTAAATCGACGCATTATATACACACCTACAACGTCGGCATATGTACTAACCTCCACCGACAACGATGTGTCTACATACCAAAACCTCATTGAACGGGGCGACCCCCATCAAAAATAGGATTTACTCATTTCGCATGATGTTTTATGAAATATTCGTTTTACGAGTTTCATCTTTTAATTTAGATTTAGATTCGGAGATGTATAGTGTTAAACATCGTTAGCTACACCGACGCCTTGAATACATACCTACACCGACGCCTTGAATACATACCTACACCGACGCCTTGAATACATACCTACACCGACGCCTTGAATACATACCTACACCGACGCCTTGAATACATACCTACACCGACGCCTTGAATACATACCTACACCGACGCCTTGAATACATACCTACACCGACGCCTTGAATACATACCTACACCGACGCCGACAACGATACGTCCACATAGCAAGACCTCCTTGGACGGGGCGACCCCCATCAACACAGAACCGAGTATAAAGACAATACTTGAAATCATGATGGTTCTCCTCCTCCCTAGACAGTCCGCCATCACCCCTGCCACCAGGGCGAACACTACTGCCGCTATAATGGTTCCACTGACTATCAACTCCTGCCATACTGTACTCAGTCTGAAGTAGGGCTGGATCAGCAACATGGACCCCGACACGATGCTGACTTCATATCCACACAATAGTCCCCCGATTGTTGCGAATGCTGTCAGGATATACACGAACATCGGCGTCTTTGGCGACGAATCTTCAGTCGGTTTGTCAAGCGTATGTGATGCTCTGGACATTTTTAGTGCTGTTATGTACCGTGTCTGAGTGAAAAATAACCTCCAAACAAGATGTTCACTGTGATAACGAACCTACTGAACTTGGTGGTTATCAGAGCGAATCCCCAGCTGAAGGCTGAGTTTAGTACATGGAATGGGCGTATGAACGAACAAGAAAAAGAAAAAAAAGAATCCCCGCATTTGTCACCACGTACAGTTACATCCTTTGTGCTGTAGGGGGACAAATATGCCGAGGTTTATTAATGGTGTTGTTTTATCAAGAAGTACTGACTGTTGCCGAAAATCGTAATCTTTATGACTATGGACTGACTATAGTGACGTTATAAAGGTATAACTCTGATTTCTGATGGTAAACAAGGCAATGTATCGTGATTGACGCTCGTCAATTTGTAAAACGTATTTTTTAAAACTTATTTACAAAGGACAAAACTACTGTGCATATAAATGGAACGATAAATTTCGGTGTTTGCTAAGCTTTAATGATATTTCTAGATTTTCACTGAAAACTAGTAATCATGATATATTTGACGATTGGTGATGAATATGCAAGCTGGTTGAAATTATTCTAACTGAAATCAGCACATATAAGGTATTTTGCACGTATTAAATCAAATGAAATTTTATGAAACATAATGGATGCATATTTTCTACACCTACACGTCCACTCCTGTACAATTTCAGTACATCTGAACATTCTGTATGTTCAAAATCATCAGTTTATGTAGGTGCTTCTGGCTCGTTGCACAGAGGCGTGTATCGCTTAGAAATAGCGTTTGAAAGACATGTACCTAAATAGACACTACCCTATTACTTTTATTTTTAGAAATTGAAGACGAGTTGTCGTGCTTTATCGTTGAATAAAACATTATAGCAGGGAGCATAAAACACGAAGGGCGCAGCCCTGAGTGTTTTATGTTCTCTGCTATGTTTTATTCTTCTTATTATTTTTATCTTATTTCTATGCGTCTGTCAGTACTACTTCTATTTAGCGAGTTCACGTTTTGTACATCTGTCAGTGGTACTTCTGTTTAGCGAGTTCACGTTTTGTACATCTGTCAGTGCTACTTCTGTTTAGCGAGTTCACGTTTTGTACATCTGTCAGTGCTACTTCTGTTTAGCGAGTTCACGTTTTGTACATCTGTCAGTGGTACTTCTATTTAGCGAGTTCACGTTTTGTACATCTGTCAGTGGTACTTCTGTTTAGCGAGTTCACGTTTTGTACATCTGTCAGTGCTACTTCTATTTAGCGAGTTCACGTTTTGTACATCTGTCAGTGCTACTTCTGTTTAGCGAGTTCACGTTTTGTACATCTGTCAGTGGTACTTCTGTTTAGCGTGTTCACGTTTAATACATCTGTCAGTGGTACTTCTATTTAGCGAGTTCACGTTTTATACATCTGTCAGTGGTACTTCTGTTTAGCGAGTTCACGTTTTATACATCTGTCAGTGGTACTTCTATTTAGCGAGTTCACGTTTAATACATCTGTCAGTGGTACTTCTATTTAGCGAGTTCACGTTTTATACATCTGTCAGTGGTACTTCTATTTAGCGAGTTCACGTTTTATACATCTGTCAGTGGTACTTCTATTTAGCGAGTTCATGTATTATACATCTGTCAGTGGTACTTCTATTTAGCGAGTTCACGTTTTATACATCTGTCAGTGGTACTTCTGTTTAGCGAGTTCACGTTGTAATACATCTGTCAGTGCTACTTCCGTTTAGCGAGTTCACGTTTTATACATCTGTCAGTGGTACTTCTATTTAGCGAGTTCACGTTTTATACATCTGTCAGTGGTACTTCTATTTAGCGAGTTCACGTTTTATACATCTGTCAGTGGTACTTCTGTTTAGCGAGTTCACGTTGTAATACATCTGTCAGTGCTACTTCCGTTTAGCGAGTTCACGTTTTATACATCTGTCAGTGGTACTTCTATTTAGCGAGTTCACGTTTTATACATCTGTCAGTGGTACTTCTATTTAGCGAGTTCACGTTTTATACATCTGTCAGTGCTACTTCTATTTGGCGAGTTCACGTTTTACACTTCTGTCAGTGCTACTTCTATTTGGCGAGTTCACTTTTTATACATCTGTCAGTGGTACTTCTATTTAGCGAGTTCACGTTGTAATACATCTGTCAGTGCTACTTCTATTTAGCGAGTTCACGTTTTATACATCTGTCAGTGGTACTTCTATTTAGCGAGTTCACGTTTTATACATCTGTCAGTGGTACTTCTATTTAGCGAGTTCACGTTTTATACATCTGTCAGTGGTACTTCTATTTGGCGAGTTCACGTTTTATACATCTGTCAGTGGTACTTCTATTTGGCGATTTCACGTTTTATACATCTGTCAGTGGTACTTCTATTTGGCGAGTTCACGTTTTATTACATCTGTCAGTGGTACTTCTATTTGGCGAGTTCACGTTTTATACATCTGTCAGTGGTACTTCTATTTGGCGAGTTCACGTTTTATACATCTGTCAGTGGTACTTCTATTTAGCGAGTTCACGTTTTACACATCTCTCAGTTCTCCTACCTCACATGCACTATGCGAATCAATGTCTCTCCAAAGACCGTGAACGAGTTTTGGAAGACACATTCTAAACGTGAACTGCAGAAAAGAGATATTGGTACACAAACGAGATTCTTTAAGGTACAGATCTGACAAACATCATTAACCAGGGATGTACTCAATGTTAAATGTTTTATCACGCGCATTGCAGTCTGGAACACACGACGCGTGGTAAATGTTTGGTAGACAGGAACTCGATCAGCAGACTGGACGGTACTGGCTATTTCCTGGACACTGTACACAGCGACTTCGAATTGTATTCAAGATGCAGATAAGATACACCTCGACATCCTAGATTATCCGGAGGGGTGTGTGTAGATACACCTCGACATCCTAGATTATCCGGAGGGGTGTGTGTAGATACACCTCGACATCCTAGATTATCCGGAGGGGTGTGTGTAGATACACCTCGACATCCTAGATTATCCGGAGGGGTGTGTGTAGATACACCTCGACATCCTAGATTATCCGGAGGGGTGTGTGTAGATACAAGCGATGTATGCCTCTGCTCTAGATACAATGGATAGTGACGATGTGATAGCGATCAACCATGAATGTGTTTGTGGTAGGCACGATTGCATTGAACAGTGTCTACAGGCAACAGTATTAGTACACAATGAAACGCTTTGACATATTCACAGCAAAGGACAGAAGTACTTGTTTGTGAATAATTTACTAAAAAATCATCACTGTGTTACCAAGAAAAGACGGTCTCGTTTCTTGCAGTGAGCAATTAATCAAACATATCCAGAGTCCTACTCATAAGCGCTCTGTCATATGCTCTTTGGAAGAGAACTGTCTTCAGACTTCATCAGAATCAATGGTACCCTTGAACGATAAGATAAAACAGTGCCATCATACACAAAACAATATTATTCAATCCATGAGTGATAAACACAACTGAAACAAAGATACATCATGACTTCAGAAGCCCACAAAACAGATTTTGAAATTTCAAAACATTATCTCTTCATATTTCTGAGAAAAACACGTTCTTACGAATTCTTGAAATCGTCGTTATCGTCACCTTAACTAGACGAGATAGGAGAGTCAAAACGGCTTGTTTGCTTGTTTTATGACGTGCTATAGTAAAGAAACGGAACGAAATTTAATTTTAAACATTTACTTATTCCTTTTATTAATTAAATTTCTACGTTAAATGACAAAATCCATGCCAAAAATCAATTTAATAAGCGATTTCATCATCCAAAGTGTACTTGAACAGACATAAAAAGAAAGTACTATATTCAGATGCATGAAATTGCTGGTACCTTTTCACGAATTATGTTCCTGTGGTAAGCATTTAAAATGCTCTTTATCCGTCATCAGAATGAATTTTCACTCTGTTGAAAACATGATCACGTTTCGTTTGTGGTTGAGTGTAAACCTATCTCAGTATATCTCAATCTAGAGTCCCATATGTTTTATACGAAACTATGTTAGCTGAGACCATCTGAAACAGATCCTAAGTTTTATCGTTATGAACTGAAGGTAATTGTTGATGCAACACAAGTGTAAGATTTGTAAAATCTATCAGTATAGGTTATGACATGTCAACCTCGTTAAGAAGACGGATACGAAGTCGAAGGATGTGACAATGACAACGACAACACAACGAAAGAAAAATATCTTACACTAATAATAAAAAAAATATGTTATGTTATATGTTACACTTTACTGAACAATACAGTGTGTAAACGTAGATAAATCCAACTGAATATGTATGGCAATTGAAAGACGAAAAGTGACTGAGAATACACATAACGCTCTCCGGCTTATCTTTGGAAATCCGGTCGAGTCCGAAGTTTGTCGCGACAATAAAAGTGTCGCGACTAACATTTTTTTACAAACAAATTTCATTATTTAAATGCCCTGCATGAGTTCTCTGGAAATTTTCAGGTTAAAATTATTTTTTTCAATTTTTGAAAAAAAATTCCAATGGAATTTTTCCAATGGAATTTTTTTTTCCAATGGAATTTTTTGTGGAAAAATTCCATTGGAAAAAAAAATTCCATTGGAAAAATTCCATTGGAAATTTTTTTCAAAAATTGAAAAAAATAATTTTAACCTGAAAATTTCCAGAGAACTCATGCAGGGCATTTAAATAATGAAATTTAGATGATCAAAGTCAATATTTCACTCAATACAAAATATATTTATCAAAGTCAACATTTTATTTAAATTAAACTTTCACAAAAGTCAATAAATATTTTCAAAGTCAACATTTCATCAAATAAATACTTGATCAAAGTCAACATTTCGCTAAATTCAAACAAATCTTTTTCAAAGTCAACATTTTATTTAAGTTAAACTTTCACAAAAGTCAATAATTATTTCCAAAGTCAACATTTCATCAAAGTCAATACCTGATCAAAGTCAATATTTCACTAAATTAAAAAAAAATCTATTTCCAAAGTCAACATTTCATCAAAGTCAATACCTGTTTAAAGTCAATATTTCACTTAATGCAAAATACCTTTTTCAAAAGCAACATGTCACCAAAGTCAACATCTTATATAATTTAAACTTTCGTAAAAGTCAATAAATATTTTCAAAGACATCATTTCACCAAAGTCAATATGTGATCAAAGTCAATATTTCACTTAATTCAAACAAATCTTTTTCAAAATCAACATTTTATTTAAATTAAACTTCACAAAAGTCAATGAATATTTTAAAAGTCAACATTTCACCAAATAAATACTTGATCAAAGTCAACATTTCACTAGTTTCAAAATATCTTTTACAAACTCTACATTTTACTTTCACAAAAGTCACATTGGAAAAAAAATTCCATTAGAAAAAAAAAAATTCCATTGGAAAAAAAAAATTCCAAAGGAAAAAAAAATTCCATTGGAAAAATTCCATTGGGAAAAAAATTTCCATTGGAAAAATTCCAATGGAAAAAAAAATTCCATTGGAAAAATTCCATTGGAAAAAAAAATTCCATTGGAAAAATTCCATTGGAATTTTTTTTCAAAAATTGAAAAAAATAATTTTAACCTGAAAATTTCCAGAGAACTCATGCAGGGCATTTAAATAATGAAATTTGTTTGTAAAAAAAAGTTAGTCGCGACACTTTTATTGTCGCGACAAACTTCGGACTCGACCGGATTTCCAAAGATAATCCGGAGAGCTTTACATTTAAAAACACCGAAGGAAATGGATGACATCATTCGTTACAGATGTTACCAATAATGCTAAGTAATGAGTGTATCCACCACGACTGCTGGTATTTTGAAATACTGAATGACATTGTAAGGCCCTGAACAAGCTTATCTTAATGTTGTCGAGCATTATCATCCTGGTGTAGGGCTGCTACTTTGGGTCGAGCGCAATGTATTCAACTGCTCGTTTTCATTGCTCAATTGATGACATTGTCGATTGGATGACTTTGATGTTAACTAAGACGTGGTAGGTAAATGCTTCAGACACCATCACTGACACACCACCCCTAGCTGCAGTAGGTAAAGCATACTGATATTACCCGATATAATAATAATTGATATTTATACTGCGCACACGAATGCTGACGGAAATGTACTTTCGAAGCTGCTGAAAGCGCTACACGAAGTCATGTACACTCGTTTTTCAGGTACCCAATTATACAGCTGGGTGGACTGAGTGCAATGTGGATGAAGTGCCTTGCCCAGAGACACCCAGGTCACAAATTTGTTGTGTCTCCACCATGATTCGAACCCGGCCTTTGGCGTAAGAGGCCAGCACGCTAACCACTACACCACTGTGCTCCTCAAAGCTTGTTGTCACATGAACGTGCGGTTTATGTGGTTGCGCTGACAGAGTAACATACTGGGAGTGTGATAGATCCAAAAACTGACTTTTGATCTCGTGTTACTTTTCCATGACGTGTCCAAACGTTTTCTGTTTCTTCCAAATTTACGTCAGTGTATATATAATCTGTCTCACTTCTTAACAGGTGCCGATTTCGTTAAACATAGGCCTATAATCGATCAATAAGAAATGCTAAAATAACATTTACAGCCATGCACATCAACTCTTCAAATTTCCACTCACCAACCTTGTTAAAAGAATGAAAACCTTTGGTCATTTTTTTACACTATACCCTGAGCTACAACAAACGACACTGGGTGAAGAACGGACAACTTATGAAAATGAAAGAAGTTATTCCATTTACAAAGAAAGGCAAATCGCATATGTCGAAGATGTTAATAAAAAAGCCACTTTTTTAAACGAAATTCTGGTACAATGATTTAATTAACTGGCGTACGGTGATTTTACAGCCTCGGATGCAAATTGGTATTTGTTTCAAGTACGCCTTCATCACTCAGATGGATATCACTTGTACTCTGCTTTTTCAGATGAGTATGCTTCTGAAATCGAAGCCGAACAACCTATTATCCCGATTATCTAAATGTATTACATTTACAGAGGTAACAACACATATCTAACATAATGTGTAGACGCCTCTCTTTATCGTCTACTGTCTATATTATCTTATATATGTCTATGCATATCTATGTTAGATTTGCAGGGTTCAAATCGAGCCCATTTCATGTTATTCAAACAATATGTTCAAGAGCATTAAAGACAGCGTCATGGTTTTGGTTGTATATAGGTTAATGTCCTCGTAAACCCCTATTAACTCTCCATGTCGCGTACATTAACCTACTAAAATTACACTAAAAGGATCGCTGTATAAACATATTTACTTTGAAAAATAAAAGAATTTAAACTTCCACTTTAAAGGCGCTGTAGCACGTTTTTCTTACTTATATAAAGTGATCTCACAAAAGGCAAATAATTGTTACCAATCACTAAATAAATCTCCTGAATCAATACGAAAGAGTTCTAAAAACGAATGTACATGGTTCGGTTAAACCATGCGAGTCCATTTCCCATCGAGCGGCCATTTTAATGTGATTTCGCATTAAAATGACCGCTCGAAGGTATTTCAAGTGATCTGATCCCTGTAGCGATACCTTAACATTCAAATCAGAGTTTTTATAAGGTAGAATGATGGAATGGTTAACCATCTTGCTGCCTGAAATATCAAAACCGCATATGGTTAAATTAAAAAATCAATAAATTAAATCTACCTCTTAAACCGACGAGTTCCACAAACGTGTCACTTTATAGGTCACACCATTTTCTACCACCACCGATAATTGTTTGCTATTTTTACCTTCTCATGTAACACCATCTAGTATAAACTTTACTAATAATTGACAAATTTGAAAAAGAATAATATGCAAAAAAGTGCTACAGCACCTTTAAAATATTGACCTGGTGTGTAACTAACGGTCATAACTGAATGATAACTGGAATGAGAGAACAATAGGAAAACGTCACAAGTGTAAGTTAGCTGTGTATAACTGACTTACTTGACTCTCTTACACCATTCATACAATTGCTCTATTCATTATCAAAATCAGGACGGCGAATGCTTCAAACCCCACAACGAACTGGGCAGATTATAATGGACAGATTGTAATGGACAGATTGTAATGGACAGATTTTAATGGACATATTGTAATGGACAGATTGTAATGGACATATTGTAATGGGCAGATTATAATGGACAGATTACGTTACAAATAATATCCAGAGGGTAACTGACTGCACGAACCGCACGATTTCCGAATATGTATTTAGTGCACTTAAAATGACTGACGTTCATTATATTTCTAAGTCGTTTTAAAAGTTCTATTACCAATGAAAGACATGTTTTAGTTGAACAAATCTGTGATTCCTTGATGGTGATGTAGTTGTGAGTTTATGGACAAACAGGTGTCCCGTCAACGCATCACAATCGATGGTCATTAGTCGTACAAGTTTCTCCTTTCTCCGTGTTATCCCCTGGACAAACAGTATCGGGGATATCAACAAAGGCAATATCACACGGATAGGCCGACTTCCGCTTCTCGAACTTCTCCGCCTCCGTCATGAAGAGATCCTCCACCTCCTCCAACGTCTTGTCCTTGGTTTCCGGCAACAGCAGGTAGAAGACGAGGGCACCGACCAGACACAGACCCGCGAATAGCCAAAATGTGCCTACAAGATACGAATGAATAATAAATCTATTTATGAAAGAGAATACATAAAATGACATATAACTTAAATGTAATATTTGCTGCATAAAAGACTTCCGCGTTGCTATGAAAAGAAACGTTAACAAGTGGTAGTACAGCAGTGGTAGTAGATATACGAATAGTCAGGACATGCCTGAAGGGAAAGTAGGTATTAGAGTACAATAGAACATGCCTAAAAAAAGTTTACTAAATCTGATGTATCAATATTATAATGAAGATTAAAAGTTATGGAGAATGAGAGTGTTCTTTTGTAATAAATCATAAGGGAAAATAAATTAATGTCACTTTACTGCTAAATCAAGTGTAATTCATGAATATTTGTTTCCGAAAAAAACAACAAAGGAGCTTGATGTAAGACCAAATCTGACGTAAATATGTGTGCACTAACCATATTTGGTAATATTCTCCGTGAGAGTAAGAAACGTCATAGCAACGATACAATTGGTCGCCCAAACGGTTGCCGTGGTGATGGAGGTACACGTGCTTCTCGCCCAGAGAGGAAATATCTCCGAGTTGATGGTCCAGGGCATGGGCCCCAAACCTGGAGGAAATATAACTGAGTTATTATTACAAGAATTCAGGCCACCAACATCTTGATTGTTAAAACTCGACGTTTAAAGCTATATGCATTCTATTCTTTCATCAGCATTTCAAAATTGGGACATAGATGATTTCATGTGTTGGTTAGTCACGCAAGTTCATTTTCGACCCCATGAAAAGGAATTCAATAAATTATCGTTAAATTTCAATAATTCGAGGTCTTCTAATCCTGAA
Organism: Gibbula magus; assembly: GCA_936450465.1. NCBI lineage: Eukaryota > Metazoa > Mollusca > Gastropoda > Trochida > Trochidae > Gibbula > Gibbula magus. Next base: position 6,428,713 of record OW388296.1, on the reverse strand, counting down.
TTATTGTAAACATATAGACATGTCAAATCCTTTACATTTAGATTTATTTTTGGATAAAGTCATTCATTCTGTTTAAAAGTGAAGGTTCAAGTTCAACAAGACTACTTCCTATCTGTTGCATGCTGTTTATATGAACACTGCCTATGCTAACCATGTCACATAATTCACGCACCCGGTGCAAACGCTAACACAAAAAGCGCCATTCCGATTATAGATATCCAGGTATAGCTGTTGGGACAAAAGTCTTGCATCCATGTCATCTGGGATGTCACATGAGACGTATTACATCTTCCAGATGATGACGTCATGTCGTCTGCCGCTGGTAGGCACGTACCGGAGGTGACGTCATCAAAACAGAACCCACAACGGTTATCTGTCACACACTCTTCACAGGTACTAGAAGAAGACGGTTTAAAAAAAAATACTTCAGAAAACACATTTTTAATATCAAATAACTTTGCAATCAGATACGTCCTTTGGATACATGCAGTTTGTTCTTGTCTTTAAATATGACTCACGTGAACTGGTTATGACAGAGCGTGACGACTGCGCCATTTGAGTCGAGCTCCACCACACTGCTGTTGATGCGAGGAGAGGAGGACGCAGAGAGATGGAACCCAGTCGCCAACACCACACATGCTATCATTATTCCTGAGAGAAACACGACATAATGAGAAGTAATTGGTAAGACATAGGCCACACACATTTTGATAGAATAGATGTCATTTGTCAAAACTACAATTGGCATGATCTGCTTATAAGGTATTACCAACTGTTATGCCTCTTTTGGCACGATTTTACCTTGCCAATTCCTTCCGTATCGTAGAGAAACAACGATGGACTGATTGGCATGTGATATAACTGAGCCTTTAATATCAACGAGACAATGGGCTGACTTATGATTCTGGAAATGTATTGATCTATAAGACTTAGTTCACCTAATTCATTTCAAAATACATCATATAAACATAAACCAGTTTACCTCTATAAAGCTATAAAGCTCTACAGACCAACCTAAGATGCTGGATATAATGAGGACGCGTCTTCCGTATTTCTCCACAGCCCACAGACCAATAAACGTTGCTAGAAAGTTCACAGCGTTGGGTAAAACGACCAACCATATCGCAGCTCTCACAGGAAATCCCGCCATTTTCATTATCGTACCACTGTAGTATCTGGAAGAATCAAATTGGGACGGTTGTCTATTACAACATTATATATCCCATGATAATAAAGATCATTTCATATTACAGATCATTATATATCTCAATCTTATCTCGCATCTTATTCCTGAAATGAAACTACAATTCGGTTTAATATTTGTATGGAATATATATATTGTCAATGATGAGACAAAGAACATTAATGACATGTAATTTATTGGTCAGTTGTCATTCCAAGAATAGCTCGCCAGCGTGTATCATTACTTGAAAGAGAACACGTACATGACAGTGTTGATGCCGCTGAACTGCTGGAAGACAGCTAGGCACACGCCAAGTATCAGAGCTTTGCGAACATGCGGTGTGTGGAGTATCTGTATGATAGTCCGAGCGCCATCTTGGGTTGAGAAGAACATCAAAATAATAAACACATACATAATGGACGGTATTGACAGTGTAAGTAATGAAATTCAATGTATCTAAACAGTCGAACTAGCTCAAGGATCACGTCCTGCAAAGCAACTGAAGATCTCAAGTGCAAGACAAGAGTTATCAAAAGATGACATATCCCACCAGTTCAGAAATCTGAAAATATCAAAAGGCACCACTTGAGTAAATTGGTAATATACAGTCGTGCAAAGTCTCAGGAAGATATGACGAAGAGTTTTGGAGCTTTGCTCCGGAAACGAACCTGTTTCTGAACAAAGTAAAAATTCAACACGTTTCTATGGAAACAGAACAAAATAAAATTTTCGGATCTCTCAAAATATCAAAAGGCACCAATTCAGTAGGTGCATAATGCACATGGGAAGTTTCAGAAATATTTCATGAACAGTTTTCGAGTTCTGCTCCGGAAACGCAATGATAACGGACTGACAGACATACGGACAGGGCGACGACTATATCACATGGTATTACATACCGGTGGGATAAAAAAAAACACACGACGGAACAGCTATATACCCTTCTTGGTTTGCTGGTAGAATTTGACTGATTTCTTGATGCCTTCAAGCTCCATGGTGACGTCATCAGTAGCACGAAGGTGAACAAGCACCGCGCATGCGTCGTCCTCTCTATTCTTGTCGACCAACCACCGAGGACTTTCAGGTAGGAAGAGGAAAGCAATAAACTGGATAACAGCCATGATTCCTCCGAATGATAGAATGTATCTGGAATATGGAAGCTGTTGTTTTATGCCAATACATGATAGGTAAAATGATTTAATCATGATGAGTTGTATAGAGGAACGTAGGGATCGTGTTGAAGTGTACTTGTACGTGTGTACTTAACATATGTTTGTTCATGCACCTTTGAGGACAGTTGTCATGATTAACAAAGGATATTTGACTTAAAGATTTGTTAAATACCACATAAGATGGTTTCTGTTTTCGCGAGTAGCAGTGTAACTATGTAACTGCCGTTTCTCATGATGAAACATAGAGGATATTATATGAGTGTCTATAGTCATACTATGTTTGCGACACGAGTGCCTTAATATTAGTATTTCCCGAGTAAGAGCGAGCGATATACCGATATTCAGGCACGAGTGTAGGAAGCATTCTTTGACATAGATACGAATGTACTGTTCTTTTTATTACCGATACGTTCAAATTTACTTTCAAGTATAGGCTGCTATTCGCTGTCGCCGCATTTAGAACGCAGTGTCATAGAAGAAGCGCGGCGTCATGACATTGTTTATGACGTCACGTCACAATGACAAAGGGGGATTTGCCCTAGGGCATCGTATGAAAAATAATGAACCACCATTTGATTGCCCTCGTAGGTAATAAACAAATAACACGCTTGTTTGACATACACTGCCAGGCAAAATAAAGTATTCGCTTCACATGGTTTCGATTAATTCAATATTTATAAGAAATCAGATGCATGTGACTATGGCGCGATACAATAATACTTATCTGCAGTAGTTGGAATGAATTAATTGGTGACTGTTAGATGCGGTACATTTCATACATTTCACGCTGCTAAAATGGATGCTATCCTTGTATTTAACTCTTGAAATAAGTGTAACGTTTCGTCTACCTCCACCCCGTCTCGTCGCTGGCCAGCTCGTTGATGATCCCACACACGATACTGGACAGGAGGATGCCGATCGTGATGGTCAGTTGGTTCACACTCACCAGGCGACCTCTCACCTCTGCAGGGGAACACTCGGCCACGTACACAGGAACTGCCACGGAGGTCATTCCTAGAGACGGAGGTATGGCAAAACTCAGTTGTCTGTGTAGACTATGCGTGTACCCTGTCATGACATTGGTACGATATGGTACTAATATAATACAACTCATATGAATAAATACTGTCGTCAGATAAATGCAAAACTAACTAAACGACCTTCAATGTTATATGAATGTCACCAAAAGAAATAATGTTTTGTATCAAACGAGCGAAAGCAATTTTTAAAACACAACATTGTATTTAGTTTAGTTGTTAAGGACTCGCTCACATTAATATGAATCTCACATTTGCATTGGCTGTAATTTATTTACATTGTACACTTATAGTTGATACATAAAGAATTTTACCATTAACGTTTTACACGCATTTATGCGTGTTTGTTTCACGATTTATGACATCAACATTTAAAATAATATTAACTTTAAACAGAGTAAGCATGATACAGGGAATGCACAACCTCCTACCTATTCCAATCCCCGCAACAATCCTCCCACAGAGCAGCATCTCCTTGTTTACCGACGCCCCTAGTACAACAGCGCCGACCACGAAGACGATGTCAGACAGCATGATGGTGCGACGTCGCCCCAGACGGTCTAGTGGGATGTTGGTGGCTAGGGCTGCTACTGCTGCAGCTACAACTACTCCGGTAACGATGAGCTCCTGCCAGAGGATGGAGAGATGGAACTGGGGTGCTAACAGCAGCATGGCACCAGACACTATAGCGCTGTTGTAGCCGAATAGCAACCCGCCGAGGACGGCGAAGGACGTCACTGTGTATAGGAAAAAAGAGGATCCGGATTTTGTCGATGTGGACGCCATAACTGCGATTTTTGTTTTCAACCTTCAGTCATTGACAACTGTTTTATCATAGTTGCCACTGTACGTTTATAAATAGTCTCAATGGACAATGGACAATGGACAATGGAATTTTTGTTTCATTTATATCACAATCCGTCACAGTAGGTGTTTGGACATCGTTCATAAGTGATTGCTGTATGAAAAATATCATCCAGAATATCAATAGTAGTTCCTTAAGGTCATACAGCATCCCTTCTTCATGCACATTTAAGTTCATTCAGCTTCATTTCAGCTTTGAACAAATTTCACACATCTTAACATTCCATAAATATGAGCGTTGAAGCGGAGCGAGCATTGTTATATCCCGAATTCAGAAGCGAGCCACGGTGACCTATATGTTAAAGCTCTCCAAATGAAACACGATGTTATAAATAAGAACAAGGGCATGTGCTGTCACACTTTCCTCTGTGGACATTTGTCACACGTATTGTATTGAGGTTCGCCATGGGACCCTGACCCTAGGCCTGGTTTCTGGTTACCTTTATACATAATGTATAGACTGAATATGTACTCAGGAAAGGTCCTTGGGTAACTACTTGGCCAGACAACACGAGGAATGAGTTGAGAGGACAACGAACAAATCAACAAGACACTCATTCTTCAACGATTTTAATGTTTTAAATAGCCTGTTTAATATTTGTCAAATTCTATTTTTTTCATCTGTAACGTAAACAGTCACTCCTTCTTGAACGTTCCGTAAAGACATTCGCCTGACAGTTTAAACTTGTCAAACAGATGAACATTATTCAACTTTGTTTATATGTTAACCTACAAGATAAAGGGCTCACCGGAATGATCTATAGTGAAAGTCAACATCACCCAGATGACCACGATATACCTGAAAGCATTTGCCTTCTGGGCGTTGACTGTTGAACATTATCATTGAAAGGTGATCACGGTGAAGAAGTGACCGCCAAGATCCACTCACGATTGGGAAACATCATCATAGATAACATACCATTGAACTGTCCTCGTTGAGTATTCCTCACAGCTGGAATTATGATTTGACGTGGAACAAATGTTAGTAAAAGCTCAGTATAATTCTTACTAAAAAAATGTAATTTTTTTTTTACAACGGCCTTACTGGAAATGTGATGTAGGAAACTAGGAGCACTCTAAATGTGAGTAATTAAACAAACGAAACATCCACAAAGAAGCGAGAAGTACACAGTATTTATCTTTGTTACATATGTAAACATTCCAATGATATCACGTGGAAGTCAATATAAGCCTATGTGAGTAATTTTTCTCAACACAAAACCATTAACACCAATAGATAAACAATACATGACATAGTGGAACCGAGGTGCAATGATACATTATTCTGATTTATTCCGGTGCTGCTCCAGCTGTCGTCTAACTGTTTATGAGTTTATACACACACAGCCTGCCTCTGTTTCAAATGCTATAATGACATATCTATGGAGCCTTTGTCTCTGCTGTTTCAACATTTTCTGACGTGTAAAATCAAGTTCGTTAATGTAAACAATCGAATTTGCCGATGATATATATACCACATCATTGACAATGGATTCGGAGACGGGAGAAAGTCAGAACCTAAAGTTCGACACAAAGAAAAGCACCCGAAAGTCTTGCACAACGAGTCCCAAGTTGGTTTACATTTTTACAATTTTCGCTGCTCTAGGAGGGTTCCAGTTCGGGTATGACACTGGAGTTGTGTCTGGTTCCATGCTGTTGATCAGTGAGTACTACAGTCTCTCTACCCTGTGGATAGAAGCTATAGTCAGTGGGACTGTGGCTACCTCCGTCATCTTCTCTATACTTGGCGGGTATCTGTCTGATTGCATTGGTCGACGTAAGACCATAATGACAGGAAGTGTGATATTCACGTTAGGGGCCATTGTGATGAGCGCTGCAACATCCAAGGAAATACTGCTTGTGGGACGACTGACACTTGGTATAGCCATAGGTACGTTGATAGCAATATCACCCTAAAGGAGGTTAACATGGATTACATACACAACATTTCTAAAGAATGAAATGTGTTTGTGGTTTTATGATACATTTCAAACCTTACGAATCAGAACTATTGTTTTGAGGTACATGTGTTACAAAACGTATAGCCACAGCTGTTACATAATGGATGATGCTAAATAACTTCCTATCCCTGCAAATTTGTGTCCAAAACATGTATAGAATAGACAGACAGACAGTTGGTACAGACAGACAGACGACAGAGGGACAGACATTATTCATTAATTCAGAAACTTTGGCCACAGCCAACATATGTACTTAGTCTTTAAAAATCAATACTTATAAAATTATTCAAGGCTTCACCTCAGTGACGGTTCCGGTGTACATAGCGGAAGTGGCCCCACCGGATATCCGGGGCTCCCTTGGTACTGTGAATGTCCTGTTCATCACCGTGGGTATCCTCGTCTCGTCCATAGTGGCCGGCTCGTTCTCCCAGACAAGGGACATAGGGTGGAGGTACTGACTTTCTGTAGACGTATATCACTAAAGAAGACGTACATTATATTTTTAGATCTGCAAGTACTTAAATCAAATGTCTCCTTTAAGTTCGTGATTTGGTCGTAAGGGTTGCAGACCTGCCCTGCGTTCAGTGTTCGAGGCAGGCATCCTGCTTTTAACATTGAGTTTTCTCGAACATCCCGGAAATATCGTGTTACTGAATGGAGGACAGAACTCTTCCATAGCAGCCGTGGTGTCTTTGCCACCTATATTGTTTTATGGCAATTAAACATTGGTTTCATGGATCAATCGATGCTTAATGATTCACTTCAGAAAGTTAAGAGTCTTAAGATAGTGTCCACTTACACACTTAACAGGTACATGCTGGGTACGGGAGCTCTCCCCGGCATCTTCCAGTTTGTCGGCTTCCTCTTCCTGCCCGAGAGTCCAAGATGGCTGATGAATAATGGACTTGAGCACAAGGCGCATGATGTCATCCTCCAAATACACGGACCTTCCGGTTTAGATGAGGAAGTGACGTCACTTAGAGAAACTCTACAGGAATCTAAAACTACTGCGAATGAAAGTAAGTAGCTTGAATGAATGTTTGCCTGAGAATTACAAAATATTATGTTCTGAGCTCGAGTTCTCCCGTGTTCATTGACACTAAATGCACAACGGTCCGCAACAATAAAGTAAAATTGGTTCGGTTGCAGCTTCAAGAATCACACGTGCATAGGGTGTGACTCTCTTCTACCCGAGTCGTTGAAACCCCATAGAATGTGAACACTTGCAGCATAATAACGTAAATGAACTATTGGCATGGTCGAATTGGCTCACCAACTCCTTTTCAGTGTGAAACACAGATTTGGGTGAAGTTTGACCATTACATAACCACTCGTAACCGATGTCCGTGTTGATATGAGAAGACGAACTTCAGTATGACGTGTAACATGTAAATCTTCTCAGCATTATTCTATTTCTCTCCAGAAACTGGTTCAACCTTGATGAGGGTGCTGAGGACGCCACATGTCCGCCGAGCTCTGTTCGTGGGCGGAGGACTCCAGTTCTTCAGTCAACTGTGCGGTGTCAACACTGTCATGTAATACTGTCTCCTGACCTGGTTTAGTTAATGCAGAATATAAACGTGAACATTCGACACGGAGCTCTAAAGTTGAAAATTACCTTCTGTTTAAGATATGTATTGTAGGAACTTGGTAATGTGCAGTTACAATGTATTTAATCAAATGGTAGGCAATGAAACTCAATAAAGTGAAGTTTGTCATTATTATTTGAATCATTAATATTAATTTGAAGATAGCAATCCGTTATGTGTGTATGTCGATTAGCCCCAAGTGGTAGGGTAGGAAATACCATTTCTGGTAAAGGTGGTTTCGTTACTCGAAATTGGTAAATCCATCTAATTTTTTGCTGAATTAATTTGGCACCCCTGATATCTGTCGCTTAGCTTTATTGGTTCAACATGTGGTTTACAACAAGTACTACAGCGCTATGATACTGCAGATGGTCTTGCCACTTGTTATCTGTCGAGCTTTAAGGATTCGTCATATGATTGTGCGACAGGTACTACAGCGCTATGATAATGCAGATGGCGGGGTTCTCTGTGAGCAACTCTATCTGGCTGGGAGTGGTTCCTAATGCCCTGCAACTGGTAGCAGCAGGTGCGGGCATGTATCTGATAGACCGGGTGGGCAGGAGGATCTTGCTGCTCGTCAGTCTCGCAGGTAGAGGGTTAAACTTGAGACGTGTAATGTTGAGTAATTGCGTATATAGGATTGAAAAGTTAGCGAATTTCTGACATATAAGTAATGTTTTCATTCATTAAACAAACTCATGCATTTGTAAACAGTTTTAAATAATTTCTGATAACAAAATTAGTAAAGGCCATTTTGTATTGTAACAACAGATACCGTATTAGCATAAAAGCATTAGTACGATATGTATTGACTACACAATGAACATATATCTTGTTTATTCCATCAATACGTTCACTATACAGGACTGTTTCTATCCTTGTGTATGCTCGCTGCGAGTTTCCAGTTAGCTCCCTTGACCTCTCCACCAATCAACGTGGTGGAAATACTTAACCCTTCAACAGTTCCCGACCAATGTAACCGTGATAATTACAGGTACGAAGGTTGAAGAAAGACTTAGAGTCACTTTTAATTCGATATGGTATGTATGTTTTGGTTATGATTCCTTTATATGACAAGTCAAAATAAAACACTTAAAGGGGCAGTAGCACGTTTTTTTCAAAATGAATTTTTTCAAATTTCCCATTTATAATGATAGTTTATGTCATTTAAATTAACTTTAGAGGGTAATACATCTTATTACACAAACCAATTATCCGTAGTGGTAAAAACTATGTTGCGTATAAAGCAAAAATTGCATGGCGGCCATTTTATTGTGAACACAATTTATTATTTTTTATTACAAAAATGATTCCCATGGTTTTACCGAAACATGTACACTCATTTTAAACTTTATTTTCCGAAGAGAGAAGGATGTTTTACTATTGGTGAAATTATTTTTCAAATACATTTCATCAACTTATTTGAGCGAAAAAACGTGCTACTGCCCCTTTAACAAAATGTGCCACTTTGATTGCGTAGATATATTTATTGTAAGTAAATGCAATGACTTTAGAGACCATACAGTAGTCACAATGATCGATATTAAACATGTATTTAAGGAACTAAAAGATGTCAATCAAAACTTTCAATTCTATTACAGTACATGTATACAGTGTACAGTGAACCCCGACTGCGGGTTCTGTTATGACGTCATTGATGACGGATCCTGTATGTCAGTTAATCCGAAAGACACGAGTCGTTCATTTGTCGGTCGCTGCAACACAACTGACCAATCAAACTACACATTCGCACACAGTTATTGTCCTAACAAGTTCTCCTGGATGTTGGTTCTCGGCATGGTCGTGTTTATGGTGTCATTTGCACCAGGTAACTGCTTATATCATCACGGCTAAACTTTTATATTCAACTTTTGATAAACTTCTATCAAATAATATGCATATCGACTGATTTGTGTGGTCTCAGAAGTTTACAGTTTGATGTCAGTGAACAACGGTGTCTGGGATATTTTATGGACACTTCGGTTACTCACAAACGAGGAATTCAAAAGATGAACACTACGTGCAGTATAAATATAGGAAACTCAATTTTATATTCCAATGTAAGGCAATGTGTTTATCCAATCTGGTTTTTGTCAAATTAATGTAAATAATTGAATAACATATTCATAAAACTTGCCTTAACCAAGAATGTGTTATTTTACGGTATTGAGGTAGTGAACGTTGACATCTACATTTATGTATGGTGTTATTTCAATTGAATAACTAGTATTATAGAATAAAGTATTAAACTTACATGCAAAGTATGTATGTCTAGGCAGTGTTTAGCATTACTGACAACTGTTACATATTGAAATTCAAGTTTATATTACAGTGCAAGATACAGTTTGCATTCATTCTGATCTAAGTCAAAATTAGTTTGTGTAGTGTTATCATTAATTAAAGTATTTATATAAGTGATTGTAATACAATTGATTTAAATATATATTTTCATTATGCTCATGTATGTGCCCAGGTCTGGGTCCTGTCCCGTGGGTGGTGAACTCTGAAATCTACCCGGTGTGGGCTCGGGGAGTGTGTACAGCCCTCACAGGCGCCTTGAGCTGGCTGCTCAGTCTCATCGTCTCATCCACCTTCCTCACTCTCACAGAGACACTCTCTATATATGGTGAGTATAGTCATCCACCTTCCTGACACTCACAAAAACACTCTCTATATATGGTGAGTATAGTCATCCACCTTCCTCACTCTCACAGAGATACTCTCTATATATGGTGAGTATAGTCATCCACCTTCCTCACTCTCACAGAGACACTCTCTATATATGGTGAGTATAGTCATCCACCTTCCTGACTCTCACAGAGACACTCTCTATATATGGTGAGTATAGTCATCCACCTTCCTCACTCTCACAGAGACACTCTCTATATATGGTGAGTATAGTCATCCACCCTCCTCACTCTCACAGAGACACTCTCTATATATGGTGAGTATAATCATCCACCTTCCTCACTCTCACAGAGACACTCTCTATATATGGTGAGTATAGTCATCCACCTTCCTCACTCTCATAGAGACACTCTCTATATATGGTGAGTATAGTCATCCACCTTCCTCACTCTCACAGAGACACTCTCTATATATGGTGAGTATAGTCATCCACCTTCCTGACACTCACAAAAACACTCTCTATATATAGTGAGTATAGTCATCCACCTTCCTCACTCTCACAGAGATACTCTCTATATATGGTGAGTATAGTCATCCACCTTCCTCACTCTCACAGAGACACTCTCTATACATGGTGAGTATAGTCATCCACCTTCCTGACTCTCACAGAGACACTCTCTATATATGGTGAGTATAGTCATCCACCTTCCTCACTCTCACAGAGACACTCTCTATATATGGTGAGTATAGTCATCCACCCTCCTCACTCTCACAGAGACACTCTCTATATATGGTGAGTATAATCATCCACCTTCCTCACTCTCACAGAGACACTCTCTATATATGGTGAGTATAGTCATCCACCCTCCTCACTCTCACAGAGACACTCTCTATATATGGTGAGTATAGTCATCCACCTTCCTCACTCTCACAGAGACACTCTCTATATATGGTGAGTATAGTCATCCACCCTCCTCACTCTCACAGAGACACTCTCTATATATGGTGAGTATAATCATCCACCTTCCTCACTCTCACAGAAACACTCTCTATATATGGTGAGTATAGTCATCCACCTTCCTCACTCTCACAGAGACACTCTCTATATATGGTGAGTATAGTCATCCACCTTCCTCACCCTCACAGAGACATTCTCTATATATGGTGAGTATAGTCATCCACCTTCCTCACTCTCACAGAGACACTCTCTATATATGGTGAGTAATGTCATCCGCCTTCCTCACTCTCACAGAGACACTCTCTATATATGGTGAGTATAGTAATCCACCTTGCTCACTCTCACAGAGACACTCTCTATATATGGTGAGTATAGTAATCCACCTTGCTCACTCTCACAGAGACACTCTCTATATATGGTGAGTATAGTCATCCTCCTTCCTCACTCTCACAGAGACAATCTATATATATGGTGAGTATAGTCATTCACCTTCCTCACTCTCACAGAGACACTCTCTATATATGGTGAGTATAGTCATCTACCTTCCTCACTCTCACAGAGACACTCTCTATATATGGTGAGTAATGTCATCCGCCTTCCTCACTCTCACAGAGACACTCTCTATATATGGTGAGTATAGTCATCCACCTTCCTCACTCTCACAGAGACACTCTCTATATATGGTAAGTATAGTCATCCACCTTCCTCACTCTCACAGAGACACTCTCTATATATGGTGAGTATAGTAATCCACCTTGCTCACTCTCACAGAGACACTCTCTATATATGGTGAGTATAGTCATCCTCCTTCCTCACTCTCACAGAGACAATCTATATATATGGTGCGTATAGTCATTCACCTTCCTCACTCTCACAGAGACACTCTCTATATATGGTGAGTATAGTCATCCACCTTCCTCACTCTCACAGAGACACTCTCTATATATGGTGAGTATAGTCATCCACCTTCCTCACTCTCATAGAGACACTCTCTATATATGGTGAGTATAGTCATCCACCTTCCTCACTCTCACAGAGACACTCTCTATATATGGTGAGTATAGTCATCCACCTTCCTCACTCTCACAGAGACACTCTCTATATATGGTGAGTATAGTCATCCACCTTCCTGACACTCACAGAGACACTCTCTATATTTGGTGAGTATAGTCATCCACCTTTCTCACTCTCACAGAGACACTCTCTATATATGGTGAGTATAGTCATCCACCTTCCTCACTCTCACAGAGACACTCTCTATATATGGTGAGTATAGTCATCCACCTTCCTCACTCTCACAGAGACACTCTCTATATGTGGTGAGTATAGTCATCCACCTTCCTCACTCTCATAGAGACACTCTCTATATATGGTGAGTATAGTCATCCACCTTCCTCACTCTCACAGAGACACTCTCTATATATGGTGAGTATAGTCATCCACCTTCCTCACTCTCACAGAGACACTCTCTATATATGGTGAGTATAGTCATCCACCTTCCTGACACTCACAGAGACACTCTCTATATATGGTGAGTATAGTCATCCACCTTCCTCACTCTCACAGAGACACTCTCTATATATGGTGAGTATAGTAATCCACCTTGCTCACTCTCACAGAGACACTCTCTATATATGGTGAGTATAGTCATCCTCCTTCCTCACTCTCACAAAGACAATCTATATATATGGTGAGTATAGTCATTCACCTTCCTCACTCTCACAGAGACACTCTCTATATATGGTGAGTATAGTCATCCACCTTCCTCACTCTCACAGAGACAATCTATATATATGGTGAGTATAGTCATTCACCTTCCTCACTCTCACAGAGACACTCTCTATATATGGTGAGTATAGTCATTCACCTTCGTCACTCTCACAGAGACACTCTCTATATATGGTGAGTATAGTCATCCTCCTTCCTCACTCTCACAGAGACAATCTATATATATGGTGAGTATAGTCATTCACATTCCTCACTCTCACAGAGACACTCTCTATATATGGTGAGTATAGTCATCCACCTTCCTCACTCTCACAGAGACAATCTATATATATGGTGAGTATAGTCATTCACCTTCCTCACTCTCACAGAGACACTCTCTATATATGGTGAGTATAGTCATCCACCTTCCTCACTCTCACAGAGACACTCTCTATATATGGTGAGTATAGTCATCCACCTTCCTCACTCTCACAGAGACAATCTATATATATGGTGAGTATAGTCATGCACCTTCCTCACTCTCACAGAGACACTCTCTATATATGGTGAGTATAATCATCCACCTTCCTCACTCTCAAAGAGACACTCTCTATGTATGGTGAGTATAGTCATCCACCTTCCTCACTCTCACAGAGACACTCTCTATATATGGTGAGTATAGTCATCCACCTTCCTCACTCTCACAGAGACACTCTCTATATATGGTGAGTATAGTCATCCACCTTCCTCACTCTCACAGAGACACTCTCTATATATGGTGAGTAATGTCATCCACCTTCCTCACTCTCACAGAGACACTCTCTATATATGGTGAGTATAGTCATCCACCTTCCTCACCCTCACAGAGACACTCTCTATATATGGTGAGTATAGTCATCCACCTTCCTCACCCTCACAGAGACACTCTCTATATATGGTGAGTATAGTCATCCACCTTCCTCACTCTCACAGAGACACTCTCTATATATGGTGAGTATAGTCATCCACCTTCCTCACTCTCACAGAGACACTCTCTATGTATGGTGAGTATAGTCATCCACCTTCCTCACTCTCACAGAGACACTCTCTATATATGGTGAGTATAGTCATCCACCTTCCTCACTTTCACAGAGACACTCTCTATATATGGTGAGTATAGTCATCCACCTTCCTCACTCTCACAGAGACAATCTATATATATGGTGAGTATAGTCATTCACCTTCCTCACTCTCACAGAGACACTCTCTCTATATGGTGAGTATAATCATCCACCTTCCTCACTCTCACAGAGACACTCTCTATGTATGGTGAGTATAGTCATCCACCTTCCTCACTCTCACAGAGACACTCTCTATATATGGTGAGTATAGTCATCCACCTTCCTCACTCTCACAGAGACACTCTCTATATATGGTGAGTATAGTCATCCACCTTCCTCACTCTCACAGAGACACTCTCTATATATGGTGAGTAATGTCATCCACCTTCCTCACTCTCACAGAGACACTCTCTATATATGGTGAGTATAGTCATCCACCTTCCTCACCCTCACAGAGACACTCTCTATATATGGTGAGTATAGTCATCCACCTTCCTCACTCTCACAGAGACACTCTCTATATATGGTGAGTATAGTCATCCACCTTCCTCACTCTCTATATATGGTGAGTATAGTCATCCACCTTCCTCACTCTCACAGAGACACTCTCTATATATGGTGAGTATAGTCATCCACCTTCCTCACTCTCACAGAGACACTCTCTATATATGGTGAGTATAGTCATCCACCTTCCTCACTCTCACAGAGACACTCTCTATGTATGGTGAGTATAGTCATCCACCTTCCTCAATCTCACAGAGACACTCTCTATATATGGTGAGTATAGTCATCCTCCTTCCTCACTCTCACAGAGACACTCTCTATATATGGTGAGTATAGTCATCCTCCTTCCTCACTCTCACAGAGACACTCTCTATATATGGTGAGTATAGTCATCCACCTTCCTCACTCTCACAGAGACACTCTCTATATATGGTGAGTATAATCATCCACCTTCCTCACTCTCACAGAGACACTCTCTATATATGGTGAGTATAGTCATCCACCTTCCTCACTCTCAAAGAGACACTCTCTATATATGGTGAGTATAGTCATCCACCTTCCTCACTCTCACAGAGACGCTCTCTATATATGGTGAGTATAGTCATCCACCTTCCTCACTCTCACAGAGACACTCTCTATATATGGTGAGTATAGTCATCCACCTTTCTCACTCTCACAGAGACACTCTCTATATATGGAGAGTATAGTCATCCACCTTCCTCACTCTCACAGAGACACTCTCTATATATGGTGAGTAAAGTCATCCACCTTCCTCACTCTCACAGAGACACTCTCTATATATGGTGAGTATAGTCATCCGCCTTCCTCACTCTCACAGAGACACTCTCTATATATGGTGAGTATAGTCATCCACCTTCCTCACTCTCAAAGAGACACTCTCTATATATGGTGAGTATAGTCATCCACCTTCCTCACTCTCAAAGAGACACTCTCTATATATGGTGAGTACAGTCATCCACCTTCCTCACTCTCAAAGAGACACTCTCTATATATGGTGAGTATAGTCATCCACCTTCCTCACTCTCACAGAGACACTCTCTATATATGGTGAGTATAGTCATCCACCTTCCTCACTCTCACAGAGACACTCTCTATATATGGTGAGTAATGTCATCCGCCTTCCTCACTCTCACAGAGACACTCTCTATATATGGTGAGTAATGTCATCCGCCTTCCTCACTCTCACAGAGACACTCTCTATATATGGTGAGTATAGTCATCCACCTTCCTCACTCTCACAGAGACACTCTCTATATATGGTAAGTATAGTCATCCACCTTCCTCACTCTCACAGAGACACTCTCTATATATGGTGAGTATAGTCATCCACCTTCCTCACTCTCAAAGAGACACTCTCTATATATGGTGAGTATAGTCATCCACCTTCCTCACTCTCAAAGAGACACTCTCTATATATGGTGAGTACAGTCATCCACCTTCCTCACTCTCAAAGAGACACTCTCTATATATGGTGAGTATAGTCATCCACCTTCCTCACTCTCACAGAGACACTCTCTATATATGGTGAGTAATGTCATCCACCTTCCTCACTCTCACAGAGACACTCTCTATATATGGTGAGTATAGTCATCCACCTTCCTCACTCTCACAGAGATACTCTCTATATATGGTGAGTATAGTCATCCACCTTCCTCACTCTCACAGAGACACTCTCTATATTTGGTGAGTATAGTCATCCACCTTTCTCACTCTCACAGAGACACTCTCTATATATGGTGAGTATAGTCATCCACCTTCCTCACTCTCACAGAGACACTCTCTATATATGGTGAGTATAGTCATCCACCTTCCTCACTCTCACAGAGACACTCTCTATATATGGTGAGTATAGTCATCCACCTTCCTCACTCTCACAGAGACACTCTCTATATATGGTGAGTATAGTCATCCATCTTCCTGACACTCCTTCCTCTCAATATCTACCTACGGTGAATAAATAGACTATTTCATTGTTTTTGCCGAATATCATTTCTATCTCATCGAGTGGAGGTAGAAAGTGATATTTTCACGAGCGGCGCAAAAACAATGAAATAGTCTATTTATTTTGTAACTTTAATCTGCATAAAAACAATTAAAACGTGACATTGAAAGGTTGCCTTCCTCACTCTCAAAGAGACAATAACTGTAGTTATTAGTGATGAGTTTGCAGTATTGAGTCCCTGATCACTCAGAGTCTGGTTGCAGGTACGTTCTGGGTGTTCGCGGGGATGTGTGTGCTGGGTCTCCTGTTCGTGCTGCTCCTCCTCCCGGAGACGAAGGGGAGGACGCTGGAGGAGGTTGAGGAGCTCTTCATGGCGCCGTCAAAACGAGAGGAGCGGGTCCGGCTCCTCAAGGAGGACTCCTACAGGCCCCTCTATAACCTGGAGTACGTTAAGTAGAGGATAGGTCTAGCGTCTGTGCACTATAGTATATGTCATCATTGTTTCCTACAAACAAAGGTATATTGTTATATAATTAAAATATCGGAATTTGCATCTACAGTAAGGGTCATGTCATGAGCTGAGAGTCATGAAATCAAACACTAATAACATTACTCTCTCCCTTTCTGCCATTTCTAAATTATCCACTGGTCTACCAGAGCTACCGACCAAATAAACAAGTATTTTATCATCACCATGTTTCCAAAATTCCATTATATCAGATAGTTTGATATCAGAATGCAATCCAATAATTTCTACAGAGTGAATGCGCATTCAAACAATATGATTACTGATTATGCGCTACACTTCTTACTGAATACCCTGGGTGTATAGTATGAAAAATGTTCGTAAATCCTACCAGATGTTTACGCATCGCTGTTTAGAATTATATTTTCAGTGAATGAAATGCTATGATTTGACAGTTGTTGATCCCATACTCGGACAGCCAATATATAGAGGATAGTTGACATTTCTCATAGAATACCATGTATATCTCATCGTTTGAAGTCGATGTGTTATAAATATAGTTTATGTCATTTATATTTACTTTAGAGGGTAAAAACATCTTATTACACAAATCGATTATCCGTAGTGTTAACAAGAAAAGCCTTTAAAAAGGCAAGCTTGGGGGGTAACTGAGTAGATCTAGTGAATGGAACATGAGGTGGTGATTTTTTGTGAATATCGGTGGTCGATGTACAGGCGGGTGGACAATGCATGACGAGGGTCTTGCCTGCATGGGTGTTTGTTGGTCAAGACGGAGTCTTAAAGGACACTCCGTGTTTTTCATGAAACTTTATTTATATTTGATACATACACAAATATCAAATGTCCTGATGTACATCCAAATCATCTCACTCGACTTGCATATGTATCCCCTAAAGCCAAATATTTGACAATAACTTGTTTTCAATGAAACTCGAGCAGCTGCTTAATACACGATGAGAAGCCGAATTCATGCGCCCCATGCATTTACATGTATGGCATATTATATGTTCCATTGAACAGTACCAACAAATATCTGTCTCTTTGTCTGCTACCTATAAGTTTTCAAAATGACGTTTGAACAATTGACGCGCGATAGTGGCGGAACATTGTCCGATTTTCGATCATAGTCAAGACTAAATATCTTAATAATGTAACTATACTGAACAGATTGGCACTAAAAGGGTAATTTTCGTCAACAATCATTACTTCTCGATAAAAGAACACCCTTGGTAACTTTTGATCTATGTTATTACAATAACAGACGGAGTGTCCCTTTAAGTTTAAGAAATGACTGTCAGTACTGTTTTATAATTAGGCCTACCATTACAATAAACTCATGAATGATTAATTGGATAACTTGATAACATGAAAACATGTTGTTTAACCTTATTTAATTTCATATTTAACCTTTGCGAAATCAAATCCAAACAGAGTAGCCTACGCCTGATCTCATGCACGTGAATATGCAAGCTTTCTCCATCCGGTAAAAACTTTTAAACAGACGTCTCTTTTCATGTTCAGGATAACGCATGTCTGATAATATCTTCTCTGTAAGTTTAAAATTACCATCAATTTTGAAGTTTTACTACGACTAACGTTTTACCGATTTTTTAAATATAACCTAGCAACTGTTTAGATTTCAACCTTACCTATATTCTCGGTAATCCAGAGTATACCGTATTTCCTCTAATAGGGGCCCGGGCCCTTACAAACATTTAAGGGCTCTTACCCCCAGCGCTTTTTGGAGGCCCGGCTCTTATTTGAGGCCCGGTCCTTATTTTATTTATAGGTTTGACCAATAAACGTGATAACCTCTGATAACTGACTTAAATTTCTGAGAATAACACAAAGTCCTCGCCATTTCAACGTAATAATGTAATGTTGTACTCTAAACTTCTTAGTGCCTGGGAACATTTAAGTAGAAATGTATCTGATACGGAGTAATAATTGATGCGATATAAATCGGGCACCTTTCAGAGGCCCGGCCCTTATTGGAGGCCCGGCTCGTTTTCATTTAAAGGTACTTTACTCCCGGCTGCTATTAGAGGCCCGGCTCCTATTTGAGGCCCGGCCCCTATTAGAGAAAATACGGTACGCTCCGATAAATAAGCGATTATAGATTTATCGGATCGTATACTCTGGATTATCGAGAAGGCCTTACCTACTGTATGACTCGATCAAAAAAGTTTAAAATTTTCAAAAAAGAATACAGCAGAGGGAATCGAACCCAAGCAATAACGGTGTTGCGTATAAAATATAAATTGCATAGTGGCGATTTATTGTGAAGCCATTTTATTATTTCGAATGACAAAAACGGTTCTCATAGCTTTACGGAACCATGTCACTCCTTTTTAACTTGATATGATTTTCCGAAGAGAGAAGTATGGTTTACTATTGGTGACATTATTTTTCAAATACATATCATCGAAAAATGTGCTACTGCCCCTTAAAGGCAATCTACGTGTATCTATCTTCTTTCAAGTATAGCATGTCACAGTGACAAAGTTATATTTGCTCCAGAGCTAAAACAAAATGAACCTCGTAGACAATAAGACAAGTATAACTTGATTTGTAACGACAAACTCATTAATATACACGTCGTGTATTGGTGTGTAAAGTTTTAAACGTGTATTAAATACCATTTTATGACATCGTTTTTATTATCGTGATTTACTGCATGCTCGGGTATAGAGTCAGCATCATGATATACAATAATCTAGCAGCTCAACCCGATTAGTATATTTAGTTATATTGCTCCATCATCTGAAAGAGTACCACTTTCTAACATCTTCAATTAAGTGTATGTATATAATGAAGTTAATATACTGCCAGATGTAGTCCACTCCACCAATACTGCAGTTGTCTATACACACTATAACAAGTAGGGATACTGTAGCACACTCCCACTGTCTGTGTGTTACGGATTGTTACCACCAACCTAAGTATACCATTAATTGAATCCACGCATGAGTTGTGGCAGACAGATGTGTGCTGGTATTTTGGGACGAGTGATCTCCCCTGGCTGTGATTGATTAAATAACACTAGGTGCATAGACAGTCCCGCTACAAGGAATGTACATACGATGTCTGCCGCTGTGTTCTGTTGCTTTCAAGCTGACTTTCATATACCCCGTCTATACATCACGTGTGACATCATGTTAGATGCGATATATCGTTAGCCACAGATCAGGGTTGTACCAGCGTGACCTTGTAAACGTTAATAACACCATTCACTGCATTAGTCCATGCAAGGGAAAAAGACGTAGTTATTGTCAATTTAATTTATGAAAACAAAGCTATAGTTGTAGAATCGATAATTGTACCCTCGGCCTACAATCTCACATATTCGAGTTTGTATCGCATTTGACCATTTCATTGTTCGAGATGACCTTCTCCAAGTAGACTGGTTTAACTTTAACATTGCGTAGATGGTGTCTCTTAAAAGTTGTCCAGCTTTTGTTGTTATAAAAACCATCGAAAATGTCTAACATTTTATAATGAAGAGGCATTATGATATCGGGCATTAAATGTTAATTGGTCATCTTGTTTATGGATAATCAAATCAACCTGACTCAGCCCGACATTTGCGATGTTCCCTAAATGTGTTAATTTACGGATTTCAAGTTATGAAAAAAGATACGTTAAATGGTCATGTCGTTTATGGATAATAAAAACAACCTTCATGAAGACAACTCGACAAAAACGTGTTTTAATATTTAAAAAAAAAAGTATGGCAATCGTCACGACAGCTGCACTCCGTTGCTGCACTGCACGTGCATTCAGATTCTTAACATTGCCAACTAGCTTCTTTCTTTGATGTCTAGCTAGTCAACATTGGTGGAACGTCTTGTTTAATGATGAAGAAAGATACAGAAGTAAGGTACATGTTATTACTCCGTCAAAGGATAACAACACACCATAGCGGAACAAACACGTAATTGACGGATCCACTGAATACATATCAAAGGCTAATTGGTTTTACTTAATGGCAAATTGGTCTGGGAGTGATGAACGATTTGCCAAACATGGAAAATATATAAGAACTAAAACTAAACTTGCCTTTGTTTTATACATATAGTTTATTAATCATGTCTTACTTCATGTGAAACTCAACTAAAACGTTTCTCTTTCCTTCAGATGAGGACACTTTCCCCGAGACTCCACATTAATTAAGAAAAAATATATTTGTTTTTAAAGGATATAGAGATTGACGGAAAGTGCTTATACCCACAATATGACCTTCTATAAATATTATGAATTTGATATAAACTAACGGGCAAAATAAAGTATAACACTCAGTTTTTTTCGATTAATTCAATATGTTAAAGACTTAGTAATAAGATGCATTTGATTATGGCACGATACAATAACACCTTTCGGTGCTAGTTAAATGGTGACTGGTATGGTTATTTTTTAAATTAAAATATTATTAATTTATAAAGAAAACGGGGGAAGAAATGAAATTTAAAATGTTGTAAATGTGTGCAGAACGAGGCACATTTATTGATTTTCACATAGAGTATGTGTTATATGTCGATGAACGGTTGTGATTTATCAAAATAAATTTTTGGGAATTTTTAAATTAAAAATTTAAATTGTGAATTTAAAAACAACAACACATAGAAGTATTATTTGAGTGACTGTTTTTGGACTTATTTCCATCACTATTCACTTTTTCAATACAACGACGAAAACGCGAAAAATTTGACATTGGAAGTTATACATATGATAAATACAACTGAGTGTTATACTTTTTTTGCACGTCAGTTTATATGTACATGTACATCATTTACAGTTTCATTGGTATAGTCAACTTCCAAACTCAAGGCATAACTCTTGCCAGTCTGCAATACTGGCTGATTTAAACCTTGCGGTATTTCCCTCGCTTTGTTGTGCCTAGATAGTGAATCGCTGCACCAGAAATGCATAGTGAGCCTGGATTTCTAAGCACATATTTCTTAAGGAAATACTGCAAGTCCTAAATCAGAACAGTAATGGAGACTGCAAGAGTTATGCCTTGCATTGGGATGTTGTGGTATAGTTGGCTAATGATTTTTAAATTGAATCTAATTTGAAACGACAGTTCTAATAATGTTCCCCAAAAGTTGTAACTTGAATCGGATGCAATGATTTCTGTATCTCAGATTGGTTTGACAATTAGTTTCTAATTTGACAATGTAAATTGGGACAGGTCTTCGTATGAAGAAAGTTACATTTCATTGTCTGTATGTCTTTGCGCAGTTAAACACAAGTACACGTTCCACGTGTAACATGACGCGCTGTTGCAGTACGTGTATACGACTAATACGACTTGTATGACATATGGTTTACACGTGCAATACCCGGGATTACTCAAGCATGCAGCAAGTATGTCTGCAATGTCTGTGTACCTTACCAAATGTTAACGTGTGTAATTCTATATTGCTGCAAATGCAATATTCGCTCTGGCGGCTCATTATGAGGCAATGTTAGTGTTAATTAATTAGAAAGTGCACTGACATTTGGAAGTATTGACTTGTTCTTTGCACCTTTCGCAAATTTCTTTTTCATCATTGCCAAATGTTTGCATACAAACTTGCGTTTTAAAAATACATTTTCAGTTTATTTATTTTAGAACAGTTATTGAATGTATAGAGAAAACAGTTATTCATCCTCGAGCTTGTTCACCACAAAAGTTGTCTGATAGAAAGAAAACAATGTGTCAGTTAAACTTAGTGTATGATATGTTAGTAGCATTCTATAGCAGTTGACGAAAGAATATTTCTTTCATTTAATATTTCACTAGTTTTGGATATTTGTGTTTATAAAAACCTTGTGATTTAGTGTCCAAAACATGTTTAGATATACTGAGAAATAAAAGTCACAATATTATTTGTGAAATGCGATTAATTCCATTCTTTCAAGAGAACTGTCCATACATTTAGTAACTGATTTTTAACATAAGTCACTTGTCACGGCAGTATACACCTTCAAAATCAAATATTTTGGAAAGTGGCAAATTAAAACAGGGTTGTCTAGGCGGTATACAGCAAGCATTAACTGGAATGACCTCTCCAAAGCAGAGAAGTCTTAATTACCGGAATCGCCAACGCCTTCCAAAATCGTTTGATTACAGCCTATTTTAATAACTTCTGGAATTGTAGGAAAAAAGAATGGAATTTCAACAACCAGTTAATTCCTTATTTTGCATGATGATGCATGTTTTGATGTGTGAAAGTCAACTTGGTAATAACATGGTTGTTTTTGTCATTTCTGTGAAAGCTAAGGTTTAGAAGGCGGTTTCGTCAAAAGCACTTTATAGTTATTTCTTTTAGAAGTATCAGTGCCATTACAACTTCTTTTGTACTTTCTTAAAATGTCAAAATGAATACTTTGTCACATAATCTACATTGTTGATGTCGAGAGAGATTAATGCAGTCAAATTAGCCTAACATATCCACATCATGACATTTCAGTTTTAAATATTTATTAAATATATGTATGTATTTTGTATTTTGTTTTGTTAGAATATGTGAATATGAATATTGTTGTAAGTTTCATTATGGTTTCTCTGTTTGTATTTTACTACGTGCAATATTTTACTATAAGTAATCTTCAGTCTTAAGATAAACGCTGAAACATTTGCAAGCAAATAAAGTGGTTTCCTACATAACAACGTGTGTAAGAACGGATGTACAAATGAATGTGGTCTAGATACCACTGTACTCGCATTAGTTTAACCCCCAGATACCTTCCACACTGGGTAAACCGATATAGAACCTTGGCACATTTTTATGACTCTTGGCTTGGAGGAGATAATGAGATTATCCTCCATTCTTTCCAGCACAAATATACCAATAATGAAAAAATGCAACACTGCATTAATTAGCATGCGTTTTTTTGCTATTGACGTCACAGTGAGATGATTGTTCTATTCCTAGTCAAGGGCTGTGCAATATGAGCGACTTGGGGGACGGTATCTGTCGTGTTATCTGATGTACACCATGTGACTGATACAGTGTGTAATTCTCCACGGTCTGGTGAGGCATGCCTTCATGTCATCATGATGATTGTAGTACTTGCAGTACCTCTGAAAAAACATGCGCCGTATATTTAGGATATTAAAGTAGACCTGTGTCACAGAATCCACTAATCGTGTGTTGTCATTTGTCAATATAGAGTGTTCAAAATGATGCCAATCATCATCAACATCTATGCAGTAGCGCATAGTGCATTATTGATTAAGCGCATCCTGTTAAAGTGGGTTAACACTTACTATAGTGTGTGCCATACACACTTGAACACCTTCCAAAACTACACACCCACGTGTAGTTTTAAATGAGAATGTCAACATGTTCAACAAGGGAAATGGTAACATTACCACAAACCAAAATAAATCTAAGCATAGACAAAATAAGAACTGTCATATAATTGTAAATGTAAGAAGTTCTAAGATAAAATAAAACAAACCTTGATATTATTTATGGTTCGACAGTAAAGGCAATACCCTGAATGTTTATCACTTGTCTTTGGTGATTTGATTTGTCAATTGAAATCATTATCTATAATTCTACAGCCCTTATATATCATCAATTATGTTTATTCCTGTACAACTTTTCACCTTTGAAGAATGTATAAATATATGTATGTACCCTTGGGCGAAGGGCCCAAATACTGAAATAAAGAATTGAATTAAAAAAACAAAAAACATGTAAGATGTTCTAAGATAAAATAAAACAAACCTTGATATTATTCAAGGTTCGACATTAAAGGGGCAATAGCACGTTTTTTCGCTCAACTAAGTCAATGAAATGTATTAGAAAAATAATTTCACCAATCGTAAAACACCATTCTCTCTTCGGAAAATCAAGCTAAAAATGAGTGTACATGGTTCGGTAAAGCCACGGGAATAGTTTTGTCATTCGAAATAATAAAATGTGTTCACAATAAAATGGCCGCCATGCAATTTTCGCTTAATATGCAACACCATTATTACTATTACTACTACTACTACTACTACTACTACTACTACTACTACTACTACTACTACTACTACTACTACTAGGGATAATTGGTTTGTGTAATAAGACGTTTTACCCTCTCAAGTTAATTCAAATGATACAAACTATCATTATAAATAGGAAATTTGAAAAAATAAATTTCTCAAAATACGTGCTACTGCCCCTTTAAAGGCAATACTGGTGAAGTACAGAACCGTTGAAACAAGCTCAGTCGAACTGCTAATAAACGTCAAATCTTACAAAAGAAAAAAATATTTACATTGAACGAAGTTTTTTGTTTTTGCATAATATTTCCTTTGTGTCGTCATCACACATAGCTTAGGTGCAGTAAGATATCGAGTGTCGGTAACTATTATCTAGAGAGCGTATATATATAGTCTCAGATCTTGATGAGAATATCCATTTTAGGTCAACTCGTACCCCATTAAAGGCGCTGTCGCACTTTTTTTTGCATATCATATTTTCTCAAATTTGCTATTTATTATTAACGTTTACATAATATATTGTTATGTAAGAGGGTAAAATATCTCATAACACGACCGGATAAGCCGTATCCATAGAAAACGGTTATCCGCATTGAAAGAAAATGGTGCGACGTAAAACAGTGTTGTGGAACTCTTAAGTGTGAGAGGTAGATTTGTATGTCTCATGTGAATTTTGAGAGTTCAGACAGCAAGATGGTTAACCATTCTATCATGGTACCATATTCAAACTCTACTTTGAGTATTTATGTATCGCTGCATCAGTCAGATCACTTGACCTACCTTCGAGCGACCATTTTACTGTGAACACCTTAAAATGGCCGCTTGATAGGAAATGACTCGCATGGCTTAGCCGAATCATGAACATTTCTTTAAGAACTCTTTTGATTGAATCAGGAGTATTATTCAGCCATTGGTAACATGCATTTACCTTTTCGTGAGATCACTTTATTTCAGTAAAAAAAACGTGCTATAGCGTCATTAAGCTAAGATGGGGTGAGATACAGGTTTTAATTAAATGCATTTAATAAAAGTTTAAAAAAAAAACATTAGCAAGATGATGACCTTATATATACAAGAGTCAGCTTTTCTAAGAGTTTGTCATGATTCCTATACCAGGTCTATTTGTATACTGGATAACAATTTACATGCATCCCTAACTTATTCTGTCCAATATATAAAACACGTAGCTGCTTTAATTGTATATTTGTATACAAAGAATACACAGATGAAATTTCATCCTATATTACAGTTGGAATATTCAAAATAAACTTTCAACCAATCATGCTTGGCCTCTTCATATTTTGGAAAGGGTATATTAACACAGCTGTAGTAAATGTTTAACTATACGTGTCCATGTGGGTTATCCGATATAACTATCACCTTTTACTGCGAAAAGAGATTGTGTCTAAATGTCTCAAATTGAAACAAGCGTTGTGTTATTTTGAATCTGAATTTTTTTCAATTTAAAGCGATTTTACACCTGAACGAGCAGACATGTACCTATTCGATTGCATAAATTCTCACTGCAGTTTCGGAAAATCGAAGAAACTTTACACGCAAACGTTATCCGCGCGACCGCAAGCATCTACTAATCGGTAATATTAGCGGTCAATCAATTCGCCAACATTCCACTCAGTTATCAAATTGTTCAATGCCAATAAGATTTGCATAAGTGTGCTCAATGTACTGTACTTATAATGTATTCATGACAGTGAAGCATGTACATCACGCCATGTATAAACAGATATTGGATAGAACCAACATTCCTTCCTTCCACAGACAAACCGAAATATGCTTCATAATCAATCGAATTGGTATATTTTAAATAAGCAAATTTTAACACATGGTTGGCTGTTTTTATTCAGGGAAGATAGGGCCATATATTCGTATTGATGAAATCTAGCAATGACAACATTCTCAACAACGTTTTGAATACATTCATTATATAGGCCTACTTCAAATTATATGTTAAAATAAATCGGGGAAGTTGAATATTCCCTTATCTTCAAATGATAGATTATATATATAATAGAATTTTATTTATGAATAGTTAATACAGTATGTACCTATGTCACAGAGAGAGTTTTCGTACATAGCGATTTTTACCAGAGAAGGTGTGTCATATGACTTTTACGAAAGGATAGTAAATGTTCATATTGCCCAAGCGAGAGCGAGGGGTAATCCACACATTTGTGCGAATTTCATAAAAAGCCATTTACACCCTTTCGAGTGTAATGATCGTTTTATTAACAATTCTATTCCATTAGTTTCGCGCAAAATAGCAAAGAAAGGACCCACTTTTCTTGACACGGCAAGCTACAATGACATCACGAACAAATGTTTAATGACGTCACAAACGACGAAATACCGAAAGTCGCCCTGAAACAATGGTTGCTAGGCAAATATGATATTTGCACATGTATTTATATCGAAAAGAGAAGTACGGTTATCTTCATTCATATGAGTCATCAATAAATATGCAAACACTATTTAACTTAATGTATTGTAATTTGCCTCCCCAAGAGGAGTGGACCGTAATCTGGCTATTTTACGCGTATTCAAATGAAATTGGTGATCGTGCAAATCTGTGTGTAACCCTCGCTCTCGCTCGAGCAATAAAGACATGCGTACTATATAGCACACACTTCCTCGGGCAATAGTCTCTATTTTTCATCATAGGTAAAGGTACTAGGGGGGCACAACACATTGGAATATTAATGTTCATATTGAAATGTGAATCCACGCCTTTATAACACAACATACGAAGAGGCACGTACAACAAGAACTCCCACAGAGAGGAACAATGTTACGTATAGCGATTGAAATTGACATGAGCATTGACATGTGTTTTCTATAGCGTATAGCACGATTAATACCCATGTTAATACAAGCCAGCAGGCCACTTTGTAGGTTCAATGCGATATGGAATTCCACAAGTGGGAATCTCTCGGAATGAACTTGTGACGCAAGTCAGCTCTATAGAGCAATTTTCACCCACTGAGCGAGAGCGTACAGCTATCATGGCTGTGTGCGCTTCTTATAGCTCGGTTTCGCCACATTGCACGGGTCATTAGCTTCATGCACCTGTGGCGGGTAAACGCACGTGCTGCTTGTACATTTCAATTACACATTTGCCATTAGACCAATGCGAATACATACTTGTAGATATAAATATATACAACGTAGACTATCTACCACGATAGACACGTGCATATATTGCAAATCACAATTTTTTTAAAGTATCATAATGTTAATTGATAAAGCTGTATAAACATATACCAATAAACTGGCGTCCGAAAGAAACGTTACGCTATTTTCTAAAGAGTCTAATAAAATGTTGCCTTTGATAAACTGCATGTTGAGTGTCTATAAGCACGTGTTTGTAAAGTCTTGTACACACTGTCCATCACGATTTCAAACACACATATTGTAGAACATATTGCATTGCTGTGTAACGTTATGTCAATATGGCAATAGAATAAATGAAAGATGTTGTAAAAATAATTTACCTTCTTAGATTTTATTGCATTGATGTAGGACGTCAAAAAAAATATATAGGGAAACTGCCCCTTTACTCTCCAATCTCGCCGTGTTATGGAGGTTACAGATCAACAAATTCTTAAAGGCGTATTTTCTGAAACATAAAGAGGATATGTCAACAAAATTATTCTTTTTAGTTAAGATGTCTTCTGAAGACATGATGTAACTATGTGTAGGCCACTCATTGATTAAATAGTGTCCTATCTTTCATTTGTGTCGGTTACTTCTGGACGTTAGTCTATGAATATTTATAAAGGGTAGTAACATCATAATTCTATTGAAACCTTACGATTGTAAAACTGTGGAATATAATCATTTCGGATTTTTAAAGTATTAAATTTCTGATGGATAATACACATGATTTAGAAAATAAGACTATACACACATTGGCAAATAACATTTACTCTTCAAATTAGAGAGATACAAATGGTACGGTAAATGAATGACAAATATTTTGAATATTTCTTTCCAAGCAGCATTACCATAAATTGAGAATTATTAAAATCCATGAAATAAATGCATAAAACAATATGACGGACAATGCTCGAGAGTAATTTCATGACGTCTGCACTTCTTGGTTATTAGGATAATCAATTGTCAACGTTTTATTGTTGAATTGTAGCACATACATGTAGGTCCATTGTGTGATTTAACACCTGTTCAAGAAATGTAGAATAAAATTGTATGTGTTAGACAGTTTAATAACCATTGAAACCCTGATCAATACATGCGCTAGATATAACTTAACAATTGTATCCACAGTGTTATGAGCATTTGTGTGCGCGGTAGGGAGTGTACTGTTAAGTCGTCTCAAATATCGCTTCAGGAAGTTCAATAGCGTTGGGGAAACAAATGTGAATCGGCGATATCTTAAACGAGTCAATCATATCTGACGACTTTGATCAGTTACAGAAGTTCTCTTAAGTGTCGGCGATCGTCAGTGAAAGGATAGCACGGTATGGTCTCCACGCATGAACGCACGCAGTGCCGAGCAATAACCGATGTGGCACATTCTACTACACCAATAGACGTCGGGGGTTGTTTCACTGCCTTTAGTCCCCCCATGGAGGAATGCCAAGGTGATTGAATATATCTTACCCTTGTATTATGACAGACACAGTGCTGGCCATTCTTAACATGGGTAGAGAGGGAGGGACGTGCCCCGTCAGCGCTTGCCATGAACAGTATAGGGAGCAATAGCC
The DNA here is from genome assembly GCA_936450465.1 of Gibbula magus. Taxonomy (NCBI): domain Eukaryota; kingdom Metazoa; phylum Mollusca; class Gastropoda; order Trochida; family Trochidae; genus Gibbula; species Gibbula magus. Next base: position 6,398,834 of record OW388296.1, on the reverse strand, counting down.
AACCCTGTCTCAGGCCTGCGACGGTGACTTAGTACACAGAGTGATATAGTGCAGGCTTCGGCCCGTTATGCAAAGAGGTGTGGAAAGTATTCATCTAGAACTGGTACATTCAACAGCGACAGTATTGGGCCTACCTACGAGGAGTAGTCTATGGATAGCGCACAATGAACATGTATAAACAGTTGTCGTGCCTCGCTGTGATCACTGACTGACAAATACTGGCTATTCAATCATGGAGGGCGACAACGCATTCAAGCACCTACTAACACAGGACACCTATGATTAGGGGCCAGTGCGGTGTCACATTAACTGAGAACTTACAGGACTCAAAGCTTTGCAGATTATATTTGCCATTTTCATCTGTGTGTTGCCTACATTTATAGCCACTGTGTATTGGAATATTGGAGACTTCTCGACACAAATGCAAAACATTGGCAATAGGAAAATGCTTCTCAAACTGTGCTAATTGAGTCAGCGCTACGCATGGCATCGAAATTACCGAGTCTAAGGCTAATTTCTTTCTTGAATTAATTGCTGAGCATGTGTAAATAGAAAGTTTGACCTACTGTGGATTTGTACATGTTGGAATACAGATTGCGAAATAATTATTTGAATATCAAGGTCGACGATACGGCTTCCGACCTAGAAATAGTGGAAATTCCATAATTTCAAAATTCAGCAATAGTATGTGCGAAGTTGACGTTGGAAGTGAGTGGGACAAAGTGTAACTATCCGAGATGCATTTCGTGCCACACACCACGCCTTCCTCCCACAACAACCAGGCGTATCATCTGAGACCCGGGGACGGATACATCGACACTGTGTCTCTAAACAGTCGTCGGGCCAGCTCCCTCGGCAGCAACGTCTTCCTCCCCATTACACATGGCAACGATATCAACTTGGACGACTTCGGGTCCTCGGATGAGGTCCTCAATCGCCTCATGCCCCCGAGACCCGAGGGTCGGGCTGATAGTTACGCCTATGCTTACACTGAGGATTTACCCGAGGACCATGACTGCAGACAGGAGCTGTGTGCACGGGTTATCATCAACGTCAGCGGGATGAAGTTTGAAACCCAGATTCGAACTCTGAATCGACTTCCGCATACCTTGCTGGGAGATCCGGAGAAGAGAGCGAAATTCTGGAGCGAGAAATATCAAGAGTATTTCTTTGACCGGCATCGCTTATCCTTCCCGGCAATTCTGTACTACTACCAGAGTGGTGGGCGGCTACAGAGACCGCTGGAGGTTCCGGATGACATATTTCTAGACGAACTCAAGTTCTATGAACTCGGGCACACGGTGATCTCCAACTTCGAACGCGCAGGTAACAGAGAGGAGAAGCAGGAAGATCTACCCAAGAACGAGTTCCAGAGGTGGGTGTGGCTCACCGTGGAGGACCCTTCAAGCTCTATGGCAGCCAAGGTGTTTGCTGTCGTGTCCGTGGTATTCATTCTGTTGTCCGTTGTGACATTCTGTATAGAAACGTTGCCCCAGTTCAAAGGTAAGGACTGTGTCAATATGACAGTTGAACGTGATAACAATGTGACTGAAGTGATTAAGGTTCCAAATTACCATGAACCCTTGTTTCTAATAGAGAGTGCCTGTATAACGTGGTTCGTCCTCGAGATCGGGACAAGATTCGCCGCCATAGCTCACAAGAAGGACTTCTTCAAGAACCTGACCAACTGGATCGATATAATCGCCATTTGTCCTTATTTTGTGTTTTTGTTCATGACCCTGGCCACCAAAAGGTGTATGGAAGGAGAAGGAGCCAGTGGTTTGGCTGTACTCCGGGTGTTGAGGGTCGTCCGAATCCTCAAACTCAGCAAACATTCTCAAGGCTTACAGATTCTGGGTAAGACGTTGCAGTGCAGTATGAAAGAGTTAAGTATGTTTTTGTTGTTTCTTGGAATTGCGACTGTGATATTTTCCGGTGCCGTGTTTTACGCCGAAATGGAGCAGGAGAACGGACAGTTCACAAGTATACCGGATGCGTTCTGGTGGGCCATTGTTTCTATGACTACAGTGGGATATGGCGACTACGTACCGAAAGGTGTTCTGGGTAAATGTCTTGGAGGACTGTGTGTGTTGTCCGGCGTGCTCGCCATAGCACTTCCTGTACCAGTGATTGTAGCCAACTTCAACCAGTTCTATACCCAGTACACTGGCCGAGGATTTGGATCCATGTAACGGCGAAATTTGTAACATACTGTTACGTCAATAAGCCTGTGATAGAGAAAAGTTTCATTTTTCTAATTGTTTCTTACAACATAACAGGGTATTTAATCTATTTATTCCATTTAGCTTTTTTTCTGTCATCTTTGGAACTCAAATTCCATATATGAAATCCGTTGATTGACAGATCATCAGGGTAATACTAAATCAGTTAAATGATATCAATATGTCTTGGTTTTATTGACAGTTTGAAACATGACGTAATAATAACGTAGATTTGAACAATTGCAAAAGCTCAGATTACTGATGAATGGATACTTGTATGTGAGGCTTGGCAGGCACAGTAGGTATATGGTAGGTATAGGCGTGCAACATCAACGCTATCCGTTACATCTGACAGCTATATGTACAGTGCGATATCTACACGGTGTACGGATGAGTAGATGTACATTCATAACGTGTGTACGTCATGGCTTATCTACTGTACGATTGCAGTGCAAGAGGTTGACAGACAAATGCTATGCATTTTCTACAAAAATATAAGCTTAACTCATTTAATTTAGTATCTATCTAAACATTTGACATATCTGACATTTCTCATAATGTTTCCTACAAGATAAGTCAGCAATGTTATGTTTTGTATAAGTAAAACCTTAAAGGGGCAGTAGCACGTTTTTTGCAAATTTTATTTGTTCATATTTCCCATTTATAATGATAGTTTATGTCATTTATATTTACTTTAGAGGGTAAAACATCTTATTACTGAAACCAAGTATCCGTAGTGGGAATAATGGTGTTGTGTATATAAAACAAAAACTGCATTTTTATTGTGAACACATTTTATTATTTTGAGTGATAAATGCCATGTACATGAACCATGTACACTTATTTTTTAACTTGATTTTCTGAAGCGAAAAGTTTTTTTTACTGTTGATGACATTATTTTTCAAATACATTATTTCAGCGAAAAAGCGTGCTACTGCCCCTTTAAGGTTAAGTTTTTCCTTTGCTGTCTGTTTTTGAAACAATAATTTCCTTGCACCCATACCCTGGACTTTTTCATTGAAGTATATTTGAAATTCTGAAATGATACGTATATCATTTTACATTTTAAGGTTTAGGAAACGTTTGTCGAAGTTAATCACTGAGGCTACTTTCAAGACAAATCGCTCACACCAATCTCAGATACATACGATGTGTATGTTAAAATCAAGTAAAGTTCAACTTAAAGTTTGAAATATGAATGTTCCATGATGTTTCACTTAAACCTATACCGGAAGGATAAAATAGTAATGTGACAGCAAAGGGTGTGTCATTTTATAATCTAGAAAAAGCAGAGATGCTATAAATACTATGATATGGATAATGGCATTAATTATGAACAAGATGTAGGTGACAGATTTATGGAATTTCGATACATGATATTCCACCGACGCCAATAATGAAAGCTCTGGTTGATGTTATTGTTTATTTTCCCTATTAGAAGGTGGAAGGTTAAGATATTGCCGAAACGGCATCAACATTGATCACTTTTTTTTTTATAACACTTCGTTAAGTGAATTCAAGGACTGTTTGAAATAAGAGTTCGTTATTTTAATCAATTCTTGATTTTTCTGTAAGCGACTGAGGTGACATTTGTTGCAAAAATGAGCAGACATTAAAAAGTGTTCACAAACATTCCCCTGTCTATGTTATACAAGTGTACTTTATTTGAACGATATCCTTGTTGAAGCAACCATTCCTGACCCGTACATTTTCCACTCTCGTTTTGTCTTTGACATTCAACTCAGGGCGAACCATGCTTAAGTTTAAATATAGATTTTGTTATAGGTTGAATTACTGTATCCCAAAACGATTATGAATTCAGGCTTTGTTGACATTTCAAACTATAAAACGTTTTCTTTATCTACTAGTTACTTCATTTCGTTGCATTTGAGGAGAACACAGGGAAAATATCAATTTTGAAAGATATACTCCATCAGGAAGAATTAAAATGTCACAAGCGTAAAGAATTTCTATTCGATTCGGGGGTGTAGCTCTGTCGTACAGTTCGTTCTACAGTTTGTGATCATCTCTGTGAATGCATGGCTATCTCTGTGTGAATGTATGGCTATCTCTGTGTAAAAGTATGGCTGTATCGCAGTGACTGTATGGTCATCGCTTTGTGACTGTGTATAGCTATCGTTCAGTGACTCTATATGGTTATCTTCTGTGACAGTGTATGGCTATATCTCTGTGTGACAGTGTATGGCTATATCGTCTGTGACAGTGTATGGCTATATCTCATCGACAGTATATGCTAATATCTCTGTGACAGTGTATGGCTATATATCTGTGCCAGGGTATGGCTATATATATATGGCAGGGTATGGCTATATATCTATGGCAGTGTATGGCTATATATCTGTGGCAGTGTATGGCTATATCTATGTGACAGTGTATGGCTATATATCTATGGCAGTGTATGGCTATATATCTATGTGACAGTGTATGGCTATATCTATGTGACAGTGTATGGCTATATATCTATGGCAGTGTATGGCTATATATCTGTGGCAGTGTATGGCTTTATCTATGTGACAGTATATGGCTATATTTCTATGGCAGTGTATAGCTATATATCTATGGCAGTGTATGGCTATATATCTATGTGACAGTGTATGGCTATATATCTATGGCAGTGTATGGCTATATATCTATGGCAGTGTATGGCTATATCTCTATGTGACAGTGTATGGCTATATATATATATGTGACAGTGTATGGCTATATATCTATGGCAGTGTATGGCTATATATCTATGTGACAGTGTATGGCTATATCTATGTGACAGTGTATGGCTATATCTATGTGACAGTGTATGGCTATATATCTATGGCAGTGTATGGCTATATATCTATGGCAGTGTATGGCTATATATCTATGTGACAGTGTATGGCTATATCTATGTGACAGTGTATGGCTATATATCTATGTGACAGTGTATGGCTATATATCTATGGCAGTGTATGGCTATATATCTATGTGACAGTGTATGGCTATATATCTATGTGACAGTGTATGGCTATATATCTATGGCAGTGTATGGCTATATATCTATGGCAGTGTATGGCTATATATCTATGTGACAGTGTATGGCTATATATCTATGGCAGTGTATGGCTATATATCTATGGCAGTGTATGGCTATATCTCTATGTGACAGTGTATGGCTATATATATATATGTGACAGTGTATGGCTATATATCTATGGCAGTGTATGGCTATATATCTATGTGACAGTGTATGGCTATATATCTATGTGACAGTGTATGGCTATATATCTATGGCAGTGTATGGCTATATATCTATGGCAGTGTATGGCTATATCTCTATGGCAGTGTATGGCTATATATCTATGGCAGTGTATGGCTATATATCTATGGCAGTGTATGGCTATATCTCTGTGACAGTGTATGGCTATATATCTATGGCAGTGTATGGCTATAGCTCTGTGACAGTGTATGGCTATATATCTATGGCAGTGTATGGCTATATCTCTATGTGACAGTGTATAGCTATATATCTATGGCAGTGTATGGCTATATATCTATGGCAGTGTATGGCTATATATCTATGTGACAGTGTATGGCTATATCTATGTGACAGTGTATGGCTATATATCTATGTGACAGTGTATGGCTATATATCTATGGCAGTGTATGGCTATATATCTATGGCAGTGTATGGCTATATCTCTATGGCAGTGTATGGCTATATATCTATGTGACAGTGTATGGCTATATCTATGTGACAGTGTATGGCTATATATCTATGTGACAGTGTATGGCTATATATCTATGGCAGTGTATGGCTATATATCTATGGCAGTGTATGGCTATATCTCTATGGCAGTGTATGGCTATATATCTATGGCAGTGTATGGCTATATATCTATGGCAGTGTATGGCTATATCTCTGTGACAGTGTATGGCTATATATCTATGGCAGTGTATGGCTATATCTCTGTGACAGTGTATGGCTATATATCTATGGCAGTGTATGGCTATATCTCTATGTGACAGTGTATGGCTATATATCTATGGCAGTGTATGGCTATATATCTATGGCAGTGTATGGCTATATATCTATGTGACAGTGTATGGCTATATCTATGTGACAGTGTATGGCTATATATCTATGTGACAGTGTATGGCTATATATCTATGGCAGTGTATGGCTATATATCTATGGCAGTGTATGGCTATATCTCTATGGCAGTGTATGGCTATATATCTATGGCAGTGTATGGCTATATATCTATGGCAGTGTATGGCTATATCTCTGTGACAGTGTATGGCTATATATCTATGGCAGTGTATGGCTATATCTCTGTGACAGTGTATGGCTATATATCTATGGCAGTGTATGGCTATATCTCTATGGCAGTGTATGGCTATATCTCTGTGCCAGGGTATGGCTATATATCTATGGCAGTGTATGGCTATATCCCTCTGACAGTGTATGGCTATATATCTATGGCACTGTATGGCTTTATCTAAACGAGACTGTATTAATGTCACCAATGTATGGCAATATCTCTGTGATAGCGGATATATCTATCTGATAGTGTATTGCTATGTCACACTGACCTTGTATGGCTATCTCTTTGTGATAATTCTGCAACAGTGTATGGCTATATCATTGTGATCCATACATTTCGACTGAAATGTTTGTTCGACTTTTGTATTCAAATTATCAACCTACTTATATAAATTTGTCTAAGTATATATTTTATGCTATGAAATTGTATGAATCACTTCATTTGTAATCGCATTTTTGAAATATTATGTTTTTTGGCCTGGAAAAACGTGAATAAAACTATATATATACATTTCGACTACTGACTGAAAAGTTGTTTTCAAATATGACCGTGTATCCCATGAAGCTACTGTATTCGTTGCCATTCACCAGTTTAAAGTTGTACAAATGTGAACTGTCTGTACGAAGGCTACAACGTTATTGGCTCCAATTATAAAGCACGATTTAGTTGTAATGAGTCTGTATTAAACAATGTACATTGAACGCAGCTAGCTAATATACTCTCAAACAACTTTGATGCAATACGGTATGTAAAATATTGTAACACATAATCGTTGGTGACATTTAGGACTAGCTTCAAATGTAATATAAAGATCAACATATTTTAGATAACAATTCTGTCAAATATTTTCATAGGAAAATGTTTTCATCTTGAGTATTAAATTCCTGAAATGACTTAGAGTAATTATATATTCAATATGCTATGAACTTTAAAGGGCCTCGTGTTAGAATGACATGTGCACTTATTTATTTGCAACTGTGATAAGGTCCCCTGTGGTTAGTGATGTTCTAAATATATATAGGGTATTGTTGATATACAGTGTATATTCTTAGCGTAAGGGTGATTACAAAAAGCATGATGTATTTCACTGTTTATCTGCCACCTCTACGTTGCCATTCCAGTTATAAATGCCATTTTTACTTTATATCATGTGTTTGTTATTTCTTTTTCCTTGGCGATTAAAGAAACTCGCTGATTGCTTCACATTATAACGAAGACAGTTCAACAGTTGTGTTCTTGAGTCACGTGGCTTCTCCACGTTACAGCAATGCTGAAAACAACAACTTGATAAAACATATTTTACACGGTAAATGTTCCGATTCCATAGGCGAGATGAGACACTGAATATCTTATGAAATTATCCTATAATTTTAATACCAGACAAATGATGGAAAGGCAATAAGTCACGGATCCATCTTATAAAAAAAACGGCGCGTTATGGCGCATTGTTTTGCTTTATGTTTAATATAAGCCTCATTGAAAGTATTAAGACATTAATATGTCATTCTCAAAGAAAGATGCGATCACTTGGTTGTTATTTTTTCTCTCAGTATACTATTTATATTTTTACATTTATTTGATAATTTAATATAATTTGATATACGGTCTATTAGTATACAGTGAGCTATTGTTGATTAGCACTATTAGTCAGTAGAATGATATACACACGCACACACAAACACACCTGACATCTACTCACGTTTTGGTGATTAAACTCTATGACAGTGAATAAGCATTGGCATCGACGCTAACACGTGTAATATATTATAGAAAACCCTAATATGATCTTCATTAACCAAGTAACGTCCCTGAGGGCTAACCGTTAAACGTGTTATCAACATGACTATTTTTTCTTGTTAATGAAATTGTTAATAAAGTATGTGTCACATACTAATGCTAATAACAAGTGAGAAGCCATGGACGTGATTAACGATTGTACAATTATAACAGCGTTCATGTGGTGTATAATACAGAACTGCTTATCAAGTGAAGCAAAGTGTCGGTGTCCTGTGGGCTTATATTAATTACCACATGGTTAGATCTTTAAGAGCTTAGTGCATGCAATACGAATACTTGTTATCAATGTCATGTAATAGAACACATGTTGTGAAATTATACATACATACATACATGTATGTACATACATACATACATACATAATACATACACACATGCATGCATGCATACATACATACACACATGCACACATACATACATACATACATACATACATAATACATACACACATGCATTTGGCAAATATTTTCTCAGTTTATATACACATATTTTACTCTGATACATTTAATAATTACTTTTCTTTATAGAAAACATTTGAAGTTTCATATATATATATATATATATATATATATATATATATATATATATATATATATATATATAGCTGTGACACTATACGTCATAACAGCCATTAATTATGTGATCGTTAATTAATCACGGGGATAAACGACACAAAGCTAATGTCACTATTTGCTGAATCAAGCTTCGATGGTAGATCCAGTAGTATCACTCCCAGGTCTGGTTTCTGTAGAAAACCAAGCACCATGGCGGTTGTAGCAGTTCTAGATCGACGCTTTACATAATAGACAGTGGAAGCAGTTGCCCATGGGGCTGTTTGTTCCATTCATGTGTAATTACCGTTATTAATGTTATTATTGTTTAATCATATAGTACATATTACATCTGGCACGATCTTCTCTCGTGTGACTGCGAGTGACAGGAACGGGTGACTTCTGTGACGACGTGACCCGGATAGCAGGTACAGCGGGGTATCAATTTGTTGTGCTTTGGCGTTTTCTGTAGATCCAATGATGATTTCAACGACAATTTCGACAGTATTCTTTTCATGAAGTCTTTTAGGAACTCAGTAATATCTTTAATAAGGCTTACCTATTCACACCAATCTACTATCGGTTTAAGTTAAATGACTTTGTCACATAATATTAACTAATCACTGTATTTTGGACAGGAAATGATTTGTAACATGGTTATTCTATCAGGAAAACAAGATTATCTGGAGAACAACTTCTTTATTGTGAACATACACGCCGTTTCGATGTATGCTTACCCCTGCACCAGGTGGAATGTCATGTCTCTCTCTACCTGATGAAAGAGAAAGCAATATTCCGAAATGTCGTGTATGTTAAAAATAGAGATACTGCTTTCCAGAAAGTCGAGTCGATGTGTTCCATTTCTAGATGTCCTTCAAAGATGGGTAATTTTATATCTAAACATATGGATTACTGAGAAAGTTACACTCAAACTAAACGAACCTGCAATCTTAAATGTTATACTTTTACTGCATGAGTGAACACAACCAGACAAGTAAGAGTATTCTCGTCATATTTAAGGGGACATTTACTTATTATAAACTTAATCTATTGCCGACCGTGAAGGATAAGATAAATCTCACTGATATAGACATCAATTTCAGTTCTATTCTAAGATCCCCGCGATGGCATATATAGAATAGTTGCAGGAAGACGCTCCAGTCAGTAACGTTATTCTAAACACTTCCTGGCAGGTGTTGCTATGGCTACACTTGTCAAACAGTGCCTGCTATTTACACAGAGACGGGTGGTACCGGTTAATCAGGACATGCTGGGCTGCTACAGTGACGACTCATTCTTCGAACTCGTTGTTCCTTCGCTTCCACAACATCTTCTCGTTCAATAAAAACGATCCAGTATGATGTTCTATATATCTTTATGATGGTTATTTAAAACGATTTACGAGGCAAAGTCTGCGAAGTTAATCAGGGGATTATGGTAGCGTTGCGGATACAAATATCCTGATTGGCACATTATATTATGCAAAGCACATGTTTATTGGAATTATTTAATCGTTCTAAATGCAGTAATACTGTATAAACGTATTAGCAATTAGCATTACTGCATGTAATAATCATTATATTTACATTAACATGTCGTTCTTTGTGCCATGTATCCATGATAAATACGTTTGATTAATTACATTTTTAAATTCACTTTTTTTTTCATTAGACTTTATTGAAAAGGGTTAAATTGCTTTTCAAACCATTATGGTATAATGCTTTATTGAAAACTTTCAAGAAAGTTGTTATTCCCGCAATTAAGCCACCATTTAAAAACCAACTGTAGCTTCTCATACACGATCTTGATGTGACGATGAATGAGTACATTGCTAAGCTCTACAACTGGGTGAGCACCTATATTCGTAGTCAGGAGTCTTCACTAATACTTCACATGTGGGAGAGTGCATTCCTGGATGACGCGTATAACCCTTCCAGCATGCTACGCTTGATATGAGTTTGTCTCCGCGGGACCATAATAGTTAATAGCATTTTCACGTTTTTTTTCTTCACGAAAATTGTCAAAAAAGGAATTAGCTTCAGACGATTTTCTCGACGTGGTGGCCGTTAAAGCAGTGTTATGACGTCATCAAGAACATAAATACCGTTAATGACTGTTATTGCAACATCAGAACAGCTGTGAATGAGAGTGTTACTTTCCATGTAAATATAACGAGTATAATTAATTTTCGTAGTAATTGTGACCTGCGTCTGCAAAAATAATTGAACCCAACAAGATTTTTTACAAATGGTGCTGTTTTATGTGCATGAGTATGGAATTCAAGCTATTCTTGGTTCTGAATCACAACCCAGGTATTATACGACTGCTTCATATGAAAAACATTGACTGACTGGCCCGATGTCTAGAATTTGAATATATATTTACATGAATTTCGGACCCGTAGGCGGTTTGTGTGTATATCTATATATTTATCAGTCATACAGTTAGAAATACATGATCTTTATATAGTTAACACGTGTAACAATGTTTTATGTGGTATAACACTTGTAATACCGGTAGTGCAAATTCTTTTATTCTTTCGGGACGACTCACTTGTGGAATTCGAACCTGTACCCTTAGAGTCAGGCACCAACCGCCAGCACTAATTTCACCAACGGCTAATCCATTCGGCCACAGTGACCTAAACAATGTACACTATTATAATAATACAGTATCCAAGTCTTTACTATCGAAGTAATGGCAGGTGGTCCTGTGCATTTCTCAGATGATCGCTCCCAGTGAAGTTCATCAACAATGAACGAGGCATACCACTGGATAGGTGACCCATTTCAAAGCTTACAAATCTGCACGTTTGAATGGGTCTTCCCCTGCCCCATGCCGAGAATGTACGTCTTGAGTTGCTTCCTTTGGTGTAAACTTGACCGTGTGCAGGTGTTCACCAAGCAGTTCAATCGGGTACCTGGTTTGGATGTGAAGTTATGTCACAGGAACTCTAAATCGCCTTATATGTCTACTTGTTTACATTCTCCTTAGTGTTGAGAACATATAACACCTGCTTGACAACGACATTAGAATCAATGTCGAAACGTCGCCTACACAGGATAAAGAAGTTGTGTATCCATAAAATTGTTCTTCATTCTTCATCATCTCAACTTCTAGAATGCCAATCAAAGATGAAACATATTCTTAATATAACATCGGGGTAATAAAGTGTCTTGTTGCACGTAAAGAGAGTGTCTTGTTGCACGTAAAGCGAGTGTCTTGTTACACTCAGGCTATGTATTCGTAAAGTTCAACATTCAACCAAAATACCTTCCTCAGATGAGTGTTCGGACACGTCTGAACCATGCACCGCAGGGAGTGGGTCAGTGGGTCAGTGGGTCAGTGGGTCAGCGGACATGGACATATTGTGCATCCTCGAGTATATAAATAAACACAAGAGGTAATGATATAAAACATAACTGATTTATTTCAATAAAATAGTATAAAACTCTTTTTATGTACAAAGAAATCTTAATAGAAAATAAACAGGTGTATATCAATAAATAATTGGGAACATATTTTAGCGTGGGTCGCGATTGACATCACATCATTTATCTATCAAAGGGTCCATTCTCACGATACAACTTGTCGTAGTGTACTTGTATCTAAATGAGATTACACCAATCCATTACAAGTTGCATACGACTTTGTAGATACACGTGCGTAATCATCATGTAGAATCTACAAGGCATTATATAAGCACTCAGGAAGTAGCAATCTAGTTATAACTAGCTTTAATGTAATGTCCAACGCAAGGGACGTATAACAGTACAGCTAGTTTTAACTAGACTGAGAGAGTTGATATATCCAAGTGGTAGTTACAGCTTCTCGTATTCAACATCTTTGTCATGAGATTGTATAAGTTAAATTTCAAATTTGATATCAGTCACTTTGGAACTCAAGCAAGTTGAAAACAACCGATCGTTACTGACCAGGGACTGACCGTAGCCGTCTATAAACGCTGTGACTGGCTCTCTAAATATACCGACCGACCTAATAACCAACACGAGGGGAACAGCCCGAGTCACGTGTACAGTGTTTCCTCTCTAGAACAGTGTTCAGCAGTGTTTCCTCTCTTTTTCTCTCTCCTCCCTTCAACAGTATTTCACCTAATATGAAAAATAGATCAAATGATAATTCCACTCAACAATTGATTTAAAGGCCCGTTCTCATTGCGTGACTTGTTGTTGCAACTATTCGGCCTATTCAACTTCGGCCACAGTGGGGAACTTAGTCTTACACTCAGACTATGAAAAAAGTATTTATTCTGAAAATATCACCATTTTATTAAATATTGAAAAGGAGACTGTAAGAGATGGTATTTAAAAAAAAGTCTCCTTTTCATTTTTTTTTTTTTTTTTTTTTTTTACAGTCTAAGTGTTAGACTATGGGGAACTGGTCACCCCAAAGTCGCATCAACTCATCAATTGATTATCAGGTAGATCGTACAAGTTTACAATGCAAGTTGTACCTGCAAATCGCACCGTGAGACCGGGACTTTAGGAAATACATGACAGGGGAAAAGTGGTTTTGATATCAACGACATACCGTTCAATGCTCCGTTCGTTAATTTTGATAATCATTTGGTTTGAATCACATATTTCGTGTCACCATATGGTGAGAAGATACAAATGGGTAACACAACCCTCAAGAATAAGGGATAAGTGAACATCAGGTTTAACATAAACAACACTCAACGATAACAGATGGAGATGAAGAACATGACGTGTATGAGTTGCCCATTTCTACTCTACACTATTGCCTGTATTGGCCTCCATGATCACGGAGATTTAGTAACATCCACCTTTAGTTCAGTATATGTTATCTCTTAAATACCTTTAATTGGAGATTCCCATTTCATCATAATGTCATAATCAATAGTTATCAATAGTGAATATTCGCTTCGTTACTGAATTTATAAAAGTGATATTAAAAAGCTAAATTTGGATTTTAATTTGCAAATCTGTGATTTATCAATGATAAGTTTGGTTTAAACGATACATCAGTAACACCTCGTATGTGCGTTAAATGTACATGATAAAATAGATACTAATACTTGTCCCGCTTAATCGTAGAAAAATTATTGTGAGTAAAAAATGAAATGACTCTTATAAGGAAAATTCGATTTCTTATTAGACTAATTACCGTTAGTATGACATAAAAATAGAATAAGGTCAATAAAAAGGAAATTATGGCATCTACTAAGCCAAGGAACGTACACTCATGTTAAAATCTCCATTCACAACCAAAGAATCAGTCAGTGAGGAGGGAAGTATGGCAACACAAACAACTACCCTGGCTCAGGCTCATGGTATACAACTAAACAAGGCACATTTCTTTCATGGTAAGCAGTTCAAATAAATAATTAAAACAATAGTTTTATTGTCAGTTTTGCCTATTCTTAGTTCAAGGGGGAATTCGAGCTAAATATATATAATTACGTAATAGATTTAGCAATACAGCGCTTTGTCTTAAGTCGGAATTTTTAATTCGAGGGTAAATAAAAATGTAAGAGATTGACAATAAAGTCTTTTGTCCTAAAGTCGCTTCATGAACACGGCGCCACTTGTCATGAGTTTGCTTTATTAGTCATGACATTTTGGCAATGATACATCTGATTCAATTGAAATAAATGTCTCTGTTTGATCTATATTTCTATTACATGACACATGTACATTTACCACATGTGCATAAAACATAAACGGAACCTTCAATAAATAAAAACCTTCACAGTACATTGTTGCTTGAAATCTAAGCATTTGGGAAAATGAGGAAACTTCTTTCAGCGAACCGTGCACGAACTCCCGTCATAAACTAATAATCTGTAATCAGGTGTAATACAGTGTAATATCACGTCAAACCAGGCTACAAGCTCAACCAAACTACATAGAATATCATGAACAAACAAATCAAGTTGAACCCGTTAAACGAGATAATCAGTCAAGGCACTTATATATATACGTATATATGCATATCTAGTAGTAAGACATATCACGAGTTGCATCATTTCAAAGGACAGTAACGGTGACGTCACGAGTACATCCTCGCGTGCGTTATAATGTATAACATGTAAATATATAGTATCTCTCATATCAGACCATACACACAGATTATATGATACCTCTCGCACCCATGTTGTAAATATATCTCTGCATTTACTCCCGCTTCAATCTACAAACCTGTATTCCCACCCGGGACACAGTGCTTGTAGCTTCAAACAAAAAACTATTACAACTTCAGATATCACATCTACTCATTCATATGTCAAATGTGTATACCTACATGAGGTAAACACAATACATTTCACATCCCAAATTTACTACCTCAATATGAAGTATTTAATCCTACACATTGTGTTATTTACTCAGACACACACATTTTGTCAAGTCCCTTGGTTTATTCCTTCTTCACGTGTCCATTTGTCTCAGGAGCTGGGTGATCTTCAGTGATCTCCTCTCCGTTCTTCCTGATGACACGGACGTATTTGGGCACGTAGTTCCCGAACCAGTGGAAGTAGAGCGCACCCACCACCAGGATCAGCATGGCGATAGAACACAGGCACCCGGCGAACCAGAATGCGCCCCGCTCAGTGTGTAGGACCGAGTGCTCGATACCTGGAGAAGGTGAGATGAATAGTTGAGAACAGTGAATGGACCTAATAAATATAAAACGCAGATTCGCGTTCATAAAGAGAGCTTATGGCATTGATAACATGTTCTATATTTCTGTGATATGGAAATTCTGATTTAATTATTACAAATATGCATACAAAGAGATTATTAGACGAGGAAGTTGTGTCATATGACTTTTACGAAACGAGTGAGAATTGTGTGTATTGCCCGAGCGAGAGCGAGGGTTATACATAAATTTGCACGAGTTAAGTAAAAGTCATATGACGCACTTTCGAGTGTAATAATTTCTTTAATACCCATTTTATTTCATTTGAATCGCGTAATATAAGTCATGAAACCATCCACTTCTCTTGCGACGGCAAGCGTCACGAACAATTGTTTTATGATGTAACAGACGAGACGTCGCGGTGAAACAATGGTTGCTAGGCAAACATGATGTGTGCACATGTGCTCATATCAATAATATTAACTCGGTTATTTTCAACCATACGGGTAATACAATCGAATTCGAATTCACAGTCCTCACGTTAAATGTTTTTCATTTTTAAAACGCATTTTGAAACGTATTAAAACCTTGAAAATTAAGAACATGCCAAACTGAAAAACAATTATTTTGAATCATTTTACCGTGAGAATAGCACGCTTTTCATTTGAATATATCAATACGCGTAGGCCTACGTCAAAAAAAGTTCAACTTCGCAGTTGCTGTTGTCAAGCTGTTTTGCGCAAAATGAATGAAGAATGACATTGTATGATAATAAAGAAGTTATCATACTCGTGTGTTTTGGGATGGTCAATATCATGCATTAGGAATAAACACTATGTATTTAGCTCGCCAAGGCTCGCAAAATACAACGTTTAATTCTAATGCAAGATACTGACCATCCCAAAACAAAGTCTCATGATAACCTCTATGTACGTGTGCGTTTTGCGTATATCGAATGGAACGATTAATGTTATCGATAAACAATTTAAGGCATTAATATTCAAGAGCGCACATTAATAATTTAACTTTAACAGGTAGTGACATTCTCAAATAAAACCTCCGGGTACAAACTTACTGCAATTTGAAAACGCTAAGTATGACATGCTGATGATGATCTTTGCAGAGGGAAATGTAATTGGTTTTGTGACGTAACAATCACCTCGCTTCTATGACGTCATAACAGACGAACGAAGTCGTAATGTTTATGACATCATTTTGATGTGATCAAAAGATTTTCAGTAGCCTATCTAACAGATAACGTGCGGTTATAGAGATGTTACTCTATCAATATGAGAATATGACCAAAATAAACTATGACCGCAAAACACGATGGTACACTACGCACTGCAGTTACTAATTGTGTTGTTTATCAAAACAATCGTGCCACAGCGATCTGCTTGTACACGACGGATAAACCTGATTGTAGCGCAACCCATTTGCCTGTAACTATATATATATTCGCCTGTGGTCAGATTAAATAACCCAAAACTGTGTCAACTCTACAAATTGAAACGAGTTATTATCATTTAATACTCACGTTTCTGGATTGCCTTGAGTTCATCGAGCATGTGTGAGAGTCCCTCCTTAGCGTCATCAACATAGCTGTGCTCCCCCTCCCCCCGAGCGTCCCGCACATAGGCGGGGTCCCCCTCCCCATCTACATGGCCGGTCAGCGTTACTCTGTCGCTCACCTCGCCGAATACCTGGAGAGAATCGGTATAGACAGATATAATATTGGTCTTACACTCAGACTATGAAAAAAGTATTTTTTATTCTGAAAATATCACCATTTTATTAAATATTGAAAAGGAGACTGTAAGAAATGCAAATAATTTATATAACATATCCATTGTAACCTAGTTTATGGAGAGGAATTCGGTATTGACCAACGTAAGTGCTGCACAAGATTACATTTTCTGGTTATTTTATTACTTATAATTTTAGTTAGTGTACCTATAAGAAAGTTCCAATGCAACTCAAGGCACATCCTCAAACATTTGTTCTCAATACATTAATTATCAAATTTCTTTTTAAAAGGCCCTAGGTAACGGACTGATAGAAGCAAAATATCACTTTCAAGTTTAAGATGCAATTTAAATTGTAGTTCTCTATTGTTTATGGCAGGATGTCAGTGAGCTATATGTGGATGTTTATCGTGTGTGTATATCTTCTAGTAACTGACTTTTGTGACACCTTAATGAACTATATTTCTGTCTGTCTGTCTGTCTGTCTGTATATAAATACAGGTATTCATGCTTAATTGGTTAATAGACGTAAATTTACAAATTATCAGATCTTTGTTGTAAAAATGTATATGATGACACTCGATTTGTTTGACAAAGGACGGAACCTTATGCCTTGCAACGCTAGAAGCGCACTTAAAATACTCATTCATCGATGGATAATGAATAATCGATCATCTCATTGAAAACATCCTGGATTGGTGACATTCTAACGAAATTAACAGAAAGCTGTTAAAGATCCACTAACCTCGACCATATCACTTTTCGGTTTTTATTCAAGCATATTCAAAGATGACGAGGATTCCACTTGATATATGTCAATTCAACCAATAAACACCTTTTATAACGCTTTTTAGAACGCCGCTCAATTAAGCCTCGTAAAACTTTAGTCGAGAGCGAATGCCGTGTGCTAGGCCTTGTGACGTAATACACAGGAGTCGCTTGGCGTCTAATGACAGAATCCACTAGAATTAGCCTTACATAACTGCCTAAATAACATATTTACTCTTGTCCTTGAATTACATATATACACGCCCCGTAAAATGTACTACAAATGGCAGCAGATGTCAAAACTGTTTAATACTGGATGTGGCCATTGCTGGACCCGTAATTCTGCATAATTCTGTGTTTTGGAAGATTTCTTATCATTGCCCAATATGGCGGCGGCACTCATGTCAGATGATGGAGATGTTCAAACGTTACAGAGATAACGGTGTTAACACGCCTCATTCATTGACTCATGGGTATGTTGTTTTCACATTCGTCCATTTGCGAAATAACAAAATGAATTTTCCATATTTTTGTTTATCAACGTAACAATATGTAATAAGTGATGTAGTTGCGTTATTGACACTCTAACTTAGATACATATTAAATAAGAGGGGCAATCTAAACGACTGAACTATAAGCTCAGTAATATTTTTTTAAAAGCAAACCAAACAACACGAGGTCATGGTGAGATAGTTCTATAGTTCCAATTCTTTTATTTGAAAATGGGAAAGATATATTTTCCATATTGTTATCCGATGTGATTTAAACAGTATCTTATATCCAAAAACACATGAATTGACCACCAAAAATACATGCAATATAAAATGCAAGGCCTTTATTATATCATGCTAGGAAAATGAGAAAGTCTAATGTTTTTTTTAGTAAAGCTCATGCAATGCTATAATCTAATGAATGTTTATGTTAGGTCAGTGGTATTACACTCAATCTGGGTAATTGTAAATGTACACGAATATAGATTTAAAGATAGCCCGAATATTTGTTTCTAAAAAGTGTAAACCAGTAACAATGATGAAAATTATATGATTTTATTAGTTATAATGCATATATTCTATTAGCAATATAAAGTCACCATGAGAAAAAATGATGCAGTAGATTTGAAACGATAAGCCTCTTCAAAAACAAAATCAAGCACAACAAAATAAATAACGAATAATGACGTTAATAATTTAAAAAATGCATGATCTTTTATTATTTTTGAATTGTCAGTTACTCATTTAAAAAATACTATAGCCTATAAGATAACCTAACACTCCACCCGATTGGGAAAAGAACAAATCTCAAATCAGCGATAGAATATCGAAAAATGCTCCAAAAACTCCGAAATTACTCCCTACGGACGCACAGATACCCATTCTATCGGAAACTTGTAAAGTCGAAACGTTCTTATTATGTTTTAAACGAATTATCGACGAAAAACGACAATTCGCTTAAGTATTTCATTAAGCAACTCCTGTGTATGACGTCACATCGCTAAAGAGAGCTAACGGCGGCCCGGCAGACTGTTTAAGGATTGGGATAATTAGCAGGCCAATCTTACTCACTTTGAATGGCCATATCTTAGTAAGTAGTTGATGCTTCGAAGTAATCTTTTGGGTTTTGTTTAGTTGAAAGTATTGTCTATATGAATAAACGAATTAACATCGAAAAAAACAGAGAGATTCTATTATCTTTAATAAACTGGGCCATACACGCTCTAGTGAGTAATATTTAAAGAACAGATGGATAAACGTTCTGGATCAACAGTTAAACATACATTCATATATTAAAACATTCTCGACTAAATTGAGACCCGGAAATCCGTTAGGTTTCTAAATAGAGGATAACTGACATTACACACGGGGCTGCGTCATTCAAGAAACTGAACCAATACGTTCTATCTTAATCGAGGGGATAAAGATGTAATAGATGTATTGTGAAATATTCCATGTATTATATTTACACGATATTTAATGTAAAGTTTCGTAAATGACGTTAACGTTATAAGTGGGTATTCAGATCTCATCGCTATATCATGACTATTTTATATAAAAAAAATATCATTGGATTCGTGATATCAAGTAATTTTGGAGAAAATCAATCTATAGTTGTTCAGATGTGTTTATTTCAAATTCTAAATTTCGCAGACGGCTGATTTTACTCCAAGGGAGGGCCTTGTGAAATCACTTGAAACTGTTTAAATTGCCGAGTCATGTTGTTGGGGATTAACCGACATGTCTAACCCACGGTATTGACGGGTCAAAGTCCAGGGCGAGATTCAAAGCGTTGCTGTCCGTTTTAAATCAATTCTTCTCGAGAAACACGTCTCACTCTTTTGTAAGACGAAACACTTTAAAGCTGACGGCACCCCCTACCTCGTGCGTGTAGGGGCTCGTTCAAAGTATCTGTCAAGGTTTAACATGCTTTAAGTATTTCAATTTTGAAATTAAACTCGTGTAATTGTATATACATTAAATAAAACGACGCCTTTTAAAGGAATAGACAAAGAGGCCATATATCACCAATATAATTAATAGTAAAAAGTACGGATAAATGTATTTCCATTTTGAACTTAAGTTTGCGTAATTGTATATACATAAAATGAAGCTGTTTACTTATAGACAAAGAGGCCATATATCACCAATAGGATTAATGGTAAAAATAAAAAAAATAGAGCCATTGGCTCTGTAGCTCATTGGGATTTATATTGTTTAATGATGAAGACTGAAATAGATTTTTGGGTCATGGCCCATAAGGCCGTAATTTGGGGCCACAGGTTACCTAATCTACAATTTACATTTATATTGGCTAAAGAGTATGTACAGAAAATTTCAGTCGTCTAGGTCTTTTTGTCTGGCGAAGAAGATGAAAATAGGATTTTAGGTTAGGGCCTGTGAGGCCCATTTGGGGCCACAGAGTCACCAAATCTACAATTTAGAATATCCATTGGCTAAAGACTCTACACACACTATTACATCCTTCTAGGTCGTTTTGTTCTGGAGAAGAAGATTAAAATAGGATTTTAGGTCATAGCCTGTGAGGCCCTTACTTGGGGCCACTTGATCACCAAATCTACAATTGAGAATCCCCATTGGCCAATGAGTTTGTACATACAATTTCAACTCCCTAGACCCAGTGGTTCTGAAGAAGAGGACGAAAAAGCGAAAAGTTTACAGACGGCCGGACGCCGGACACCATGCCATGTCATAAGCCCATCGGGCCTTTCAGCCCTGATGAGCTTAAAAGTACGGTTAAATGTGTTTGCATTTTGCAATAAAGTTCGCGAAATTGTATATTCATAAAATGAAGCTGTTTGATTACAGACAAAGCGGTCATACAGTACCAACATGATTAATACAGTAAAAATATTTCCATTTCGACAAAACGTCATACACGTTTTTCCTAAACGACGCAAAGCTTTCTACAATGCGACCAAAATTCTAGAAGGTCAAAGAGTAATACTAGTACATTCTTGTTACATTAGGTCATATATATCCCTAGCGGGGAAAAGGGGTATCTCATACTTTATTCCTGCTTCTTATCCAATGAAAACACAGCTTTCATCGGCTCCATCGGCCGAGTGACTTCAAAGGTCTTAGCATTTGACTGTAAAGGATCTTGCTTATTAGCATACATGGCTTTAAATTATGTAAATGACAAAAATAAACTATTTCGGTTTTTGTCTCTGATTTGGTCTTCTTTATTTATCGGCACGTTTATGATCAACTGTCACAAAATCAAATAGCATATTTCGAGGAAACCGTTTCTGTTTCCAAAATATCATTATAATGGTTGCACAATTAGATTCAAATCAGCAACCAATCAGGACACTCACTTTCAGGACGAGAAAGTACAATAGAACAGAGGCTAGGATCGGAAATCTGAAGTGGGTAACCTATATGGGAAGAGAATTAGAGTAACACTAAGAGAATTAAAAACTTCATCCAATTGATATAAGATGTCAAAGATTATAAATTAATGTATATTGATTTTGTAAATATCCTTTAATTACCCAACTTAGTCGAACAATATTTACGATTCATTTAAATAACGCCATCAATAACGTATCAAATCTAAATATTTATTCAACATGATTCATGACAGTGTTTACAGCTGCATTTGCCCTACTGCACGTATGCACGACACGTATGCACGACACGTATAGAGGTATATGTACATGTACAGAACAGAATATGTTATGAGAAACAAAGTAAAAAGTCTGAAATAGGTCAAAGACGTAACTCTTTACTGCAACACCCTATTTGCACATATCATGAAACACATTAGTTGTTATATATTATATGATGTTGACTTCAGTGAGACAGTACTAAGGCATGTGTTAGTTTGCAATCGTTCCAGATATATAATGTATCTTACATTTAGCTTTGTATGACAAATCTGCCAAATGCCCTATTTATATATGCCATTCCTTACATCAGAATATCGAGTTTAACTGACACAGACAATGGTTCAAATTACATTACGTCAGTAGGTACAGAGAAAGAGAGAAAATCTAAATTAACAAACAATTAACAAGAACGATAAAATGGGAGAGTTGTTGAACAAATACTTAAAGCTATATTGAATACAACGCAATTGCATAATCTTTCACAATTGTTTTGCACCGAATAACTTCTTCAACGCCCTGGCAATGTCTGAGTCAAATGTACAGTGATGTTGATATCTATGGAGCGGGACTACACACACATGTAAACATGCAAATGGGCCTTGGTTATTTTCTCGACAGTGTTTCTGTTTGGTGGAATTCGGGCGTCAGCAGCGCACGTTGTTTATAGATACCTACCTAGCCGCATATGCGTCTGTACCACGCAATCAAGCAAGATGTGTAGATACTGGAAGACAGGGCATTGCAGGGGAAATTGTTCAAGACAGAAACATAATGACACTCAATCTCTTAAAATAGTTGCTTTATTTTTTTAGAAAATGAGGTTTCAGAGAACTGCACTGAAATTCAATGTAGCATTGCACGCAAACCTTACTGCGTGCAGAACAGTTCTCTTTTGCAGACAAAGTTGATGTGCCCCTGACGGGATTCGAACCACGAACATCTTGATTCGAAGCCGAACGCGCTAACCACTGCACTCCTATCTAGCCTTGACTCCCGGAGGATATCACGTCACGGTAACGAAGGAAGTGCACGAGAAGTTGTAAATGATATACTGTAAGTCAGGAGACAGAGAGTATAAAGGGAAACCCAGAGTAACCATCTGTCTGGTACATAATAAGAACATGTCTGTGCGAAACGATGAGAAACTATGACACACGTTGCATGAGGCTTGAGGATAGAATGTCGACGAACCCATTCAGTTAACGAAATAACCAACTTTTCACCCAAAGGGCATCAGAAACTCGATATCATCTTGTCTCATAGGATCCTAACAGTCAGAATTTCAACTATTACTCAGGGTTTAATCATACATTAATTTGCATCTATGCACAGACAAGGAGTCTGTCTCTTCAAAATAACTCGAGAAGTCATATCCCTTTAATCATTAACCAGGTTTGTTAATCATGCAAGTTGTCAGTGCTTCATGCACACTGAAAATAAGCCATACAGGTCAATGGGTAGACTCAAAATTAGTCTATGGAATTTTCATAATTGCTGTACCTTCATCCTTTTGATTATATATTTGTAATACGTATTCAGTTTATCTAGACTTACTGAATAAAGATCTAGACTTATTAAAGGCTCTTATTTTTTAGACTGTCATGGGGCAGGACTATCCAAAGGGTTATATCCTCTCTCATCTCAGAAGCATACAGGTATGGCTATCCTCATTGCGATCGAGGGTCGTATATTTTGTTTTCTTCTTAACTGGAGCTGTACACATGTAGACAGAACGCTAATTAATTGGGTAATACGATCAGGGTGGTTCTTGTCCTAGAGCTGAGAGGTATGTGACATGTGCTGTACTGCTACAGATATACTAATAACAACGGAGAGAAGTGTGCACCTCGTATCACTACCACTACATATAGAAGCAAGGGGCATTAACCTATATTGTATTACGTACTTAGTATTAGTAATTTTGTGTAATGACTATAATATATATATAATTCAATTGTCAAAATACAATTTTCTAAATATGTATCAGTGATCTAATTTCTATGTTACCAGATAAAGCCGTGTGGCCTTTAACCTACCTACAGAAAGGGTATGTCATGATTTGTCCATGGATTCATTTGCAGACACTAAAACCAGATTGAACGTCACTAAATCAGAAAGAAGTAGCTGTTTTAGCTTTGGCATCGATATTAGAATATAAGAACCATTAAGGGGGCAGTCGGCAAAATCCGCCATCTTGAATTTTGTGCATTACGTGAAATGAAAACACCCTATATACTGTACCTAATTTTACAACTTTTTAATGATAAAAGATACACACTGATAACATGTTCACATGGTAACATACAACGTGTCACACCGGGCGTAGCGCCGATGAATGGCTTCAGTTCTCATTGTTTTTATTTTTCAACAAATTTTGTCAATCAATCTTTATTTTCATACTGAAAGGCCTCAGGCCTGTAGTACATATTAGATTTATTCAATTGGTGGTAACACATTTTGTCCTTATCAAGTTGTGAAATATAAATTCATCTAAATATTACCAATATTAATAACCTTAAATTTGACAGTGTTTTAGTCATGTATTAGAAGCATATTTGTGTAAACGGGGATATCCTCAGTCTCGAATTTCGTTTCAACAAAAAATAGAACCCTCCTTTTAACATTAGATCAGATTGGTCAAAACGGATCCGGCCATACATTACTACTCAATCTCACAGTTATTAATTCTTGTCATTGGTAACCAGTTACCATTTGTGTCAACATGAACCAGGCTAGCATTAAATGCCGAACATATAGTGAAGCAGCCGAAATAGTCAAAATAACAATAACCATATTAATTTCAAACCATATTCACAGACAAACACAACACCTGTGTCTATAATGAGACCTGTATTATACCTGTATTATAATGTGTCCACCAGGTGACTCCTGGTTTATTTACCTGTTTAATGATGGCTGACATTAAAAGTTGGCGTGTCACTTGATATTTACCTTATGACAGAAATGGGTTTCAATTAACAGTTGTCGTGTATATATATTAACTTCATTTGGAAGAGTCGTATGTATAATTACATTTGTTACTAAGCTCCACCTTGTTAGATACAGGTTGTGGTATCGATCAACAAATCCGCAGTCCATGATTTGGGTGAATGTGACAATTTCATCAACATGAAACATGGAAATATACGTGAACATTAGAAAGTATTTTAAAAGACACAACAAATCAAGTCCAGTTATTACTAAAGACATATCAAAGAATAAAACTATCCAGTCACAAAGTTTACAATTAATACTCTACATTGGTCATGGTACGCTGCACCCTTCCCTCACATCCACTTCCTGAATGGTTAGCCCCTGCTCTCCAATCATCCTGGAAGACCCAATGTTCTACAATAGTTCTGAACTCAATATACTGCTCTTTGAGGCAATTTGAACAGCTCGACCAATGAATACATACTTTGATCCTCTAGGTATGCAAGGTGCCTCTCCACAAAATTCAGCTTCAACGGTGCTACGGTAGAGTGGAAATTGTGAAGAGCAAGTGTCTCTGAGCTAAAAGGGTCATCGCTATAGGTTGATCATCGAAACATTCCCTGTGAAGAGATGTGGTCAGATCCGTCCATATAATATGAAATCCATGTATTTATATAAGCGTCAATCACAGAGGTTATGACATCAGTGTATGAAGAAATGACAGTGTGGCCTGCACCTCTGTCACCTACCATTATCACATTTCTGGAAAAGGTCGAGGAATGCATCAGGTTGTAAATGTTGAAAATAATCTTATTACATACAATCAAATTTAACATTGATAGGGCCATGTACTCGATGAACCCGATAAAGCATGTTGACACACGAGACTTGCGTCTTCTTTAAGTAGCAAGTATTGACGCACCTTCTATTATAAAGATCCATTCTGAATATTGAAGTCTTTATGAACCACAGAGGCTTGTGTCACTTTAAATAGCGTTATACTGGTGTATAGGTTCTACCATATACAGTAAAATATTTATTTCATAAGGGGTAGAATATGTGGGTCTTCATGTGTCTCTGACGTTTTATTTTTTGAGCGATACAAACCCTTGTTTTACAATAAATATATTCCATAATCCACAACAAGTGACATGCATCATATGACGTATATACTTAATCAGTGAAAATTGTTTATCGTAACAATCTCATGATGGACTTTAACTTGATAGTTTAAAATGAAGACATGTTTACACATGTATATCTACGATGGGAACCCTTTATTCATTAAAATATATTTCAATCCAGGGCCTAGCGTAACACTTAGAATATGACAAGTATTCATTCTGAAGATATCACCATTTTCTTATTACATAAATATTGAAAAGAAGCCTCTGTTTTCAGATCCAATTTCTCATTGATTTTTTTCAATATTATATAAAATGGTGATATTTTACGAATAAATACCTTTGTCAGAGTCTGAATGTAAGACTACCCAGAGTCTGAATGTTAGACTACCAAGAGTCTGAATGTAAGACTACCCAGAGACTGAAACGCGTTTTATGCACAGTCCAACTATCACTCAGAGAATAACTTTGCATACACGTATCTGCTGCTTTACATGTAAAATGCCATGATCTACATGATCGGATGTAATGATTCCATCCTGACACTACCCTGAATATGACTTCGGTGATTTTATACAATTGGTGATGAGGTCAATATACCTGCTTTATGGACCCGAGAAAACAATATTGACCAAGGATCTCGGGTCAATAACACAAGTATTGACCGAATTCACCAGTCCATAATTGTTTTATTATGTACACTTTGTACAAGTCCTGTCTACTCTCTATTAGAGACTCCGAGACGCGACAAACAACAAAGTGGTATGGCATCAACCAAGAATTCGCTGTTTTCTAGTCTCCCCTAAATGATCTTGAAATCGAAGCTAGTCTATGTCTTGCCACCTAAAGTTATCATTTTATATACAATCTTACTGTATCACTTATCAACTTCGTCCAAGGCTAGTTCTTTTTAATGTATTTTTCTGTTATATATAACATGTTTTATAATTAATATATAAGTCTGTGTGACTCTGATACTACCATTTCTGAACTACTCTAACATACACCCAATGTATTCTGTATTTCTGGATTACATTATACATATTTCATTTTGCGTTCTATAATATATATCTATTATATCATATTTATCAGGTTAAATTTATTATTATATATATATATATATATATATATATATATATATACACACACATATAGGTAACTGTTATTTTGTACTGCATTCATGTTCTTCCCTCTCCACCTCTCAGGACGTCGTTATATCCCAGTGTTATATCATTGCTATAGCTGCCCTATATTATAGCCGCACATACATCCGATATGATAAATGGGGACACGTGTCAGCAATAACCAAGGTGGAAATAAAGTTCAAGGACAACGTACCGAGCGCGTAAAGCATGCGGAAGTAATCACCTTGACAACGTTCGGAATTGCTGAAAGGAAGCACACTGTTCCCATACACCAGCTAGTCGAAATGAGAGGATTGAGTCCGTATTGCACATTGAGAAGTCATTAGGAAGTCAGATACGATTAGATGAATCAATTAGCATCACACAAAACCAAATAGGACCTCAATATATTGACCTTTGAACTCCGATTTATAGATACTGATACTCAAACCTCTTGAATAACCGTGAAGAAGACATATATATAGTCATCAACATCCCCCGCCAGACCAAAGAAATCGGAACAAGGGCAATGATTCGAGAAGAAATAATTGTGCACTTCTCATTTTCATTCCATCAAGGTATCGATACCCTCAAGCCACACAACTGATTTTATTTTAAACAGTTTCTGAGAAAAGCTATCAGCTTTGAAAATACCTTGAACAGAGTCGAAGAAACGGATAAAGGGCAATAATCTCGGGGGAAAAAATTTCATGCTTCTCATTTTCGAGCTCCATCAAGGTATTTATGCCCTCAAGCACCACACCAAATTCGGTTATCCTATCTTAAATATTTTTTGAGAAAAGCTGTCCCCTTTGAAGATACCTGGAACAGAGTCGAAAAAATGGAACAAGGGAAACAACTCCGGAAAAAATAATCACATGCTTCTTATTTTCGAACTCCATCAAGGTATAGATACCCTCAATCCACACATCAAATGTTGTTATCCTATCTGAAACAGTTTCTGAGAAAAACTTTCCCCTTTGAAGATACCTGGAACAGAGTCGAAGAAACGGATCAAGGGAATTAACCTCGGAAAAAAATAATCACATGCTTCGGAATCCCATTTTCGAACTCCATCGAGGTATTTATGCCCTCAAGCACCACACCAACTTCGGTTATTCAATCTTAAATAGTTTCTGAGAAAAGCTGTCCCCTTTGAAGATACCTGGAACAGAGTCCAGAAATATGGATCAAGGGCAATAACTCAGGAAAAAATAATCACATGCTTCTCATTTTCGAACTCCATCAAAGTATTTATTACCTCAAGAACCACACCAAATTCGGTTATCCTATCTTAACAAGTTTCTGAAAAAAGCTGTCCCCTTTATCTCGGACGGACGGACGGAGCTCAAACATATAACCCCCTTCCACTTCGTGGCGGGGGATAAAAAACCATTGGCTGCATGGGTGCTACTTCAAAGCACGCGTTTATTACTAAACACAGCTTCAAGTCATCATAGATCAAACTCGGGTAGAACTGGTTTCTAAGGGGCGTATGTTTACATACGTCCTGTAGCACCGAAACAAGATGTTAAAGCCGATATTTACAGCTTTCTAAGCGTCATATAGGTATCTCCTTACCTTCACAAGACGTAACCGATATTTACAGCTTTTATCACAAACACTTGAACATGGGGCGGGTGTAGAGTTTCTGTTTACACACACCTTACTGGTTCAGATTACGCGAGATGACAATTCATTATATAAGGGGTACAGAACAGTTAACACCAGGCAATAACACACCAACGAACATGTGAAGTAGGATGTCTCTCCCATCTGACGACTGCAAATCCAAATCAAGTCGCATGTCACGTACACGTGGTTACATTACATTATTACACGTGGTACTCACCACTGACACCCACTCCCACAAGTGACTCGACATACTCTATCTGACTGTGGTATGCTCATATCAAGAAATAAGATCAGAAAACAAGATTCTCTGGATAACAATGTCTTTATTGTGAAGTTACACGACGACACGATCATTCCCCACTCCACCTGATGAAGGAGTGAGTATGTACTCCGTAACGTCGTCTATCTTCACAATAAAGCAGTTGTTATCCAGAATGAACCCCCCTGTTTTGTAGGATGAGGTACAACAAACTATTGAATGTTTAAGTCATCTATTTGACAATTACCACAGCAATATCAATCATATTTCCGACCTTCGTCCTGACAGTTTGGACATTAGCGTTGTCACGTTCACTAGCTTTTTGACGTCACTCATGATTTAGTCCGGCATCTCGACGTGGTTATCAAGGCAAGGATATATACGTACACATACTATATTTATGATACCGACCGGTTACGCATACAAAGGAGATTTTCCTTCACGTCAATTGTTATCTAGCTGTGTGTCTGGATTACACTGACCTTGAGATGATACTTATCTACAGGTCAAGGTCACGGTACTCTACATCCATGTGTTCATTCAGTATATGCTGTCATAACCAGGTGCAGTTTTTCTAAATGGATGCATGGATTTATTACTATACATATATATATATATTGGGTGCATGATTGTGTAACTGTATAAATATGTTTACTTATTTATAAATGACATACAAATGCCATACATATGCTATTTCATTAAATTCTATCGGTCTGGTAACGTGCACTCAAACGAGGAAATATCGCCAACATATTACCATATTGTGTACCAACATATTACAAGTGTGTACCAACATATTACCATATTGTGTACCAACATATTACAAGTGTGTACCAACATATTACCATATTGTGTACCAACATATTACAAGTGTGTACCAACATATTACCATATTGTGTACCAACATATTACAAGTGTGTACCAACATATTACCATATTGTGTACCAACATATTACAAGTGTGTACCAACATATTACCATATTGTGTACCAACATATTACAAGTGTGTACCAACATATTACCACTGTGTACCAACATATTACAAGTGTGTACCAACATATTACCATATTGTGTACCAACATATTACAAGTGTGTACCAACATATTACCATATTGTGTACCAACATATTACAAGTGTGTACCAACATATTACCACTGTGTACCAACATATTACGATATTGTGTACCAACATATTACCATATTGTGTACCAACATATTACCACTGTGTACCAACATATTACCACTGTGTACCAACATATAACCACTGTGTACCAACATATAACCACTGTGTAACAGCATATTCACACAGTGTTGTATCAACACAGTAGTAAAGTTTTGTACCAACATAGTACCACGAGGTACCAACATAGTACCAAAGTGTACCAACGTAGTACCACAGTGTTGTACCAACAAATTTCCACAGTGCTGTACCAACATAGTACCAAAGTTATAAACATAGTACCACATTGTACAAACATAGTACCAAAGTGTACAAACATAGTACCACATTGTACCAAATTAGTATCACGGTATACTAATATAGTACCACGTAATATAGTACCAACATAGTACCACGGTGTTGTATCAACATACCACCACAGTGTACGAACATAGTACCACAGTGTACAAACATAGTACCAACGTGTTTAAACATATTACCACAGTGTACAAACATAGTACCAACGTGTATAAACATAGTACCACAGTGTACAAACATAGTACCAACGTGTATAAACATATTACCACAGTGTACAAACATAGTACCAACGTGTATAAACATACCACCACAGTGTACAAACATAGTACCACAGTGTACAAACATAGTACCAACGTGTTTAAACATATTACCACAGTGTACAAACATAGTACCAACGTGTATAAACATAGTACCACAGTGTACAAACATAGTACCA
Source organism: Gibbula magus (assembly GCA_936450465.1). NCBI lineage: Eukaryota > Metazoa > Mollusca > Gastropoda > Trochida > Trochidae > Gibbula > Gibbula magus. The sequence continues at coordinate 6,367,698 of OW388296.1, read as the reverse complement.
ACGTGTATAAACATAGTACCACAGTGTACAAACTTAATACCACCGTGTTCAAACATAGTACCACAGTGTACCAACATAGTACCACATTGAACCAACATAGTACCACAGTGTACATAGTATCACAGTGTACCAACATAGTACCACAGTGTTCAAACATAGTACCACAGTGTACAAAGTACCAACGTGTATCAACATAGTACCACAGTGTATGAACATAGTACCACAGTGTACCAACATAGTACCACAGTGTACCAACATAGTCCTAAAGTGTACATAGTACCACAGTGTACCAACATAGTACCACAGTGTACATAGTACCACAGTGTACCAACATAGTCCTAAAGTGTACATAGTACCACAGTGTAGCAACATAGTACCACAGTGTACATAGTACCACAGTATACCAACTTTGTACCACAGTTTACATAGTATCACAGTGTACATAGTACCACAGTGTACCTACATAGTACCACAGTGTATCAACATAGTCCTAAAGTGTACATAGTACCACAGTGTACCAATATAGTACCACAGTGTACCAACATAGTAGCACAGTGTACCAACATAGTACCACAGTGTACCAACATAGTCCTAAAGTGTACATAGTACCACAGTGTACCAATATAGTACCACAGTGTACCAACATAGTACCACCGTGTTTCAAACATAGTATCACAGTGTACCAAAATAGTACCAGAGTGTACCAACATAGTCCCACAGTGTACCAACATAGTCCTAAAGTGTACATAGTACCACAGTGTACCAACATAGTACCACAGTGTTCAAACATAGTACCACAGTGTACATAGTACCAACGTGTATCAAAATAGTACCACAGTGTTCAAACATAGTACCACAGTGTACCAACATAGTCCTAAAGTGTACGTACCACAGTGTACCAACATAGTACCACCGTGTTCAAACATAGTACCACAGTGTCCATAGTACCAACGTGTATCAAAATAGTACCACAGTGTTCAAACATAGTATCACAGTGTACAAACATAGTATCACAGTGTTCAAACATAGTATCACAGTGTTCTACCCACAACCACGCAAACATTCCTTTCATAAAGAGATACATTCAAGTTATTTGAAGCATGAAACTTTTTATGAATTATGTTTCTACGGACACCTGTTTATGTCGCAGCTCCTATCATATAGAATGAATTACTTTCAATTTACATATCCATACAAGTCGTGTCAAGCTTGCCTGCATTAAGTCTGCATGGTTACTTCTAAACGAGTTGTGAAAAAGGTTACGGCATAATGGGATATGTATAAAGTAATTATTGCAAATTGTAAGTTAATACGTTTCAGGATAATTAAATAAGCTTAATTGTATAACTAACGTCTTCAGAGCACATGTATGTTTTCATGAGTCAGCGACTATATTAACCTCTTCCCACAGTTTGACATCCCCTGTCAACTTCGTGCACTTGTCAGTCTGTATCACTTACTGTGCTGTCTGAGAGGTGCTATAATATATTCTAGGTGACATGAACTTCAACAACGTTCCCTTAGTGCCCTCACTATATTTGAATATGGCTCTTGAACTATGTATCCAGGGATACTTAAATATCGTAATTCCGGGAAGCTTTACCTCAATCATAAGACCCTTACATCTAGGATCAGTTGCCGAACGTCCAAGTGTACCTTTCAATATTGAAACAACTGCAGAAGAATAACAAACTATCAAGGAGAAAAGATCGGATCAGTTACACTATTTTAAAGCAGAAATTCAACGCTGCTAAAATACTACTACTACTATTAAATGTTTACCTTTAGTTCATACAATAAACAATGCTCAATGTCATGTTCTTGGCTTTGCTACACATGCGCAAAATGCCTGCTGAACGAGGAAACTGACAACATTAATAAAGGCTCTTCTCTTAAATATAACAGCAAAAATTGAGTAGGACGTAAAGTGCTTGAAAACTCTGTGCCTGATATTCGGTTGTACATTTCATTTCATCAACTTATTTCGCATATTTCCTTGTTATAAAGCTACTTTGAACATAATAAGCGAAGAATTGCCGAGGACATTAAGTTCATATATATAATTTTTTCTGTATACACGCAAACATTACACATGGATGTATAAACGCACAACGTGTCTACGACCCGGCTAGCTCCTCTTATGTCGTATATTGCACTCAACGACAGCGGACGTATCACACAGGACGTAATTAAGTGTATTAACTTCCTCTATCTTACCTAGTGTACTCTTAGTACTCGTGTTGTGTATTCGTGACTCCAGGAGTACACACACTGGTACACAGTACGGTTCAATAGTGAATATGATATGAACTGGTGTATTTAGCAGGTAACTTGACTTAGAGGCATTACAGAGCCATCTCAAAACCTTACTTGTGAACTACTGATGGACTAAATATATTCACGTAAGTTGTGAATTCGCAGACCGCTGTAGTTCCCATTTATCAAACTTAGGTATTGGAATAAACATGAAAGCCGAGAGACTTACAAATTAAAGCATTAGAAATTTTCAATAATCAACAACCATATTTTAGTCTACTTAGGAAAGGTTAATTAATTTTAAACTCCCCAGCCTTGCCTAATGGAGTGCTAGCAGTCCCTCTATGTGCAGTACCAACATATCACTGGAACAGTACCCGATCCACATCAAGTAAACACGTTGTTTGACGCTTGTATTAAATGACGTGCACGTTACATAGCTAATCACTAGCGGATCCGGGGGGGGGGGGGGGGGGGGGGGGGTCCCCCCCTTTCAAAATGTTTTGCTTTGGCTGGTTTGGGAAAAAAATTGTGGACCCCCCCCCCCCCCCCCCCCCCCCCCCTTTTTCAAAATTCCTGGATCCGCCACTGCTAATGTTGCTGCAACCTATAGCCTATGCGTATACGACTCACTCGAGACCAGACACATCTTACAAGTTAGTGACATGTGACGTGTTTAGCAAGTGTGTGTCCATCGGATCTCATGGCGATGATTGATCTAAGAATGAATTAAGACGAGAAATTAATGGACAGATAGATCCGACATTTCATTACAAACTGTCGAAGTCGTTTGCATCAATTAATAATAATTCAAAGTTAATAAGTTATACATTTAGGAAACTTACAAATTGATATAAGTCCAATTGACGGTTTACTGAAGTGTATACTGTTCCAATGTCTGTGTTACAAATACTAGTTACCTTTCTCTCACGAGTGTCCTAAACGTATAAAGTCAAAGAGTTGAAGATCATTGTAAAATAACGTAGTATCTATAATGTATCATTTATAGTCAATTCTTAACACTGCTCTATATAGCTACTGAAAGTACATGTAGCAACCCAGCATAACACACCGAAAGGGAAACGCACACACGTCCATCTACATATTACGCTATATACAGTATCATATAACACTGGGCTGTCTCAAGTGTCTATAAACACATCCAACATGAAAATACGTTATTGTTACGCGGTTAATTTATAAATACCCAGTTAGGGCCCTCTTGTTTTCCTCAACAACTATATGAAGTAGGACTGTCAATTATTTACAATCTGACTGCACCCGTAGCTAAACAAACAAACACACTTTCGTGAAACATGATGACAATCATACAGCGGCCGTATGCTTCTATAGCAATACGACGATCTGCTCATGGATACATAATGTAAACACAACAAGCACTCACCGTGACCGATTGTAGGAGGAATGTAAACAAAAGCGTCGTTGCCACAACCATCGAAAACTTTGGACGTCCAGGCGATTCTCAGCCGATGGTTGCTGTTATCACAGACTTGTTGAATGTGTCTTAAATAAAACAAATACGTTTCCAATTCAGTGAAGAGCGTGACCTAAATACATTCATTCAGATCTAACTGTACGCACGCACTCGCTTGGCTGATTTACTAGTTCATTCACGTCGTCTGCTCGACTAGGTATCGTCTGCTCGAACTATCGTCTGCTCGAAGCTACAGGTGAGTTAGATGTCAGGTAGTTCCAGCACGTGGAGTGAGATCTAACCCATTTATATCAACAAGGGAATCCCCAACTACCAGTTGATATCCGACGTCAGTTTGAACCTTGAGTCAACGAAGTAAAACCACTCACATGCCTCGCGACACGCTTATCTCCCGAATTAGGTCAGGTATAAGGTCCGATATAAGTTAGCCAGCTTGTCCGCACATGTGACGAGTTACACTACAGATCGGGTCGGACTGTATTGGTTGGTTCTGTAGTGTATACTCTCTCCCTCTCCCTCAACGACGTGCCTTCCTCTCTTGTCACACATATATCTGAGTTCACCCGTGTCGAGAGTCAGCGCGGTGTGGTATCTAATAATCGACTTGTCGTGCTGGTATCCCGTTCTGCTTCGCTCGTCCCACACACACATACATACGCTGTTAACGTTCAGCCTGCCTTGGGTTAAAGGTCAATTAGGAGGTTTTCCTCATATAGATAATCATGGGCGCGTTCGAGTGTCGATATAAACTGTCTTCGACATTCACACCGAACAACGTTTACAAAAATACGAGTAAAAGTCACGCTCTTCTTATAAACACGTTCATCTGTAGGCCACAATATATATGTGAAATCACGTATGTAATATGAAAAGAGGTAAATTATGTGTTTATGAGTACATGCACATAACGATGAATGAAAGATTAAGAAAATGTTATTTACTGTACTTATATTAAACAGACCGATGATTTATCCTTGAGCAGACATAATAATAATAAATATAAAGTATGATGCAAGTATTTAGAAACATATGAACACAAATTAAGTCCATTGGACGTATTTGATTTAAGTTTAAGTGATTTAATCGGTCAACTATATATGATTTCACGAATAAAGCAATTCATGTTTCTCTTCATATTGAGACACCAAAACGTTAAATTTCGTTGAAATAGGGATTAGAATTTTAATAGAGTATATACAACGATAAATACCGTTATATATCTCTCAACCTAATTCAAAACTATAATGTGACGCTGTGGGAACGTTAGGCCTACGATAATTTGACTGAATTAATCATTCTCGACATGATAAAAGTAGAATTTGTGACAGATTTCTTCAAAGAAAAAAAATATTCGAGTTGACATTTTACGAGATTATGACTGAAATTGTAATGGTATTTTTTAGCCCAAAATAACTATTGTCCTTATGTCTAAAATACGTAATAACATTTAGGTTTCAAATGTCAAAAACATCATTTTTGAACCAAGTTGATTTTCAAATATCAAAACATCTTTTCTGATGCAAAATAAACTGGGTGGTGAAATGTCATTCATCTTTCACCAATTATTGACAACTATTGGTAAAAAGGTTATAAACATACGAGTTTGAATGCTTTTTATTATTCTTTCAACTCAAACCGTTAATAATTAAACTCTTCTCTTTGTTTTAGAGGGGTTCTTACAGTTAACACTGACCAGATTTGGTTAGAAGACAACTTTGATTGAAGTTGACTTTCTTCCAAAATGTTTGATTTTGAAAGTTTATAGTGCTGTTATTGGTGACTGTTGACTAACTGGCCGATACCAAAGTTTGACCATTTGACTTCAAAGAATGAAAATACTCACATCACAGCAACCAATATTCACTTTCATTTTCTCTGTTTAAAATAACATCTTTTTGGAGACCAAAATACGAAAAAATTATCAATGGAAATATCCAAAAAAAAGCAAAACAATATCAGAATGAGTGTTACTTTCTTAAACTGCTTGATTATGCTTCTCTAATACCATACGGTTATTTTTTTTCTGACACAAAGCCTTTTTTAATTTCTTATCAGACAACATTTGCTGGTGAAAAAAACGTGGGGATGCTTAACCTTTTTCAATATGTATATTTCTGTGTTAACCATTTCAGTCCATTAAATAGCATACAAATAGAAGAAAACTACTCTTACAACGGCATGCTACGGTGTAAAATTATATAGTTTATGACGTCAAAGACGACACAATACGGAAACTCGTACAGAAATAATCGTTGTTAGGAAAATGGAATATATGCACGCCTTACGTTTCATGATAAATGATAAAGAAATCCTATGTACACACCAGTATGGATGAGATGCTGCTGCCTTCGTTTGTTTGCATGCTGTGTCTGTGTTGTATTCCGTTGTTGACAACTGTCTATATAGAGTAATTAACGTATTTTACTGTACGTTTTAGGAATATAGATTTTATTACATTCATTCAAACTACAAAAATATTTGTTTAATCACGTAGAAAATGAGTTTTCAATATTTGTGACTCTCATTAAAAATAATTGACTGTTGCTGAACATTACCATTTCATATCGAATGCTAGTTCAATTCAGTATACTGAAAACCTTTTAACTGTAACAGCAAAAAAAGACAGATGTGGGTTTGTAATGTTTATTATATCATATAACTAATGTGTGTGTATATATATATATATATATATATATATATATATATATATATATATATATATATATATATATATATATATATATATATATATATATATATATATATATATACGGGACGTGCGATTTTGGTTTCTGCACATGTAAGAGGCTAATGCGATTTTCATTGAAAACAAGTAATCATATATTTGGCGATAGGGTATGAATATGCAAGTCAAGTGAAATTATTTGAACTTAATTCACCACATGTATTTTTTAGTCACTTATAAAAGCCAAATAAAATACTATGAAACATATTCAATGTCACTTTAAGTTACTGAAGAAAGTGGTGAGTTCGGTGTTGGAACAAATGGGTCTAATAAGTATTTAATAAATTTATGTAATATTGTGCATACACACGTACATACATGCACGAGTCCTTATTATTAGTAGTAATTATTCCATAAAAATGTTTTCGAAGAGGAGGAAGATCTCCGAATGTACGTGAGCTCTGCATCTCAAACAAACGGACCCCGATGTTGGAGATATCACGAGTCTATGAATAGTACCCGATGACGTAACAACTCCTCACCGCGGGTTTCCCGTGCAGCATCAGTCGACAGAAATAACAGCGTGTTGCATACATGTACGTGTGTGAACGTGTTATTCCATACTGTTGATCTCAGATACATTTATACTTTTTATTATCAACAACATTCAACCCTTATCTATGATTACACAATCGATGTTTGTACCTCAGCTGAATTTTATTTGAAGTTGATAACGAAGAGAACTGTCACAACATGACGAAACCATTTGCAGGATGGTTCGACGGTCGCGTGAACGTTTAATCTTGCAATTTGATATTTAAATTGATTATTTGCAAGTAATTTGATACAACAATCGACGATTGTCGACATTGTGTGGACTTTATGTAAAGGAGAAAGCTTTAAAGTCACCAAAGCCACGTAACCGATTTCTAATTCTGATGGATAATAGCGACGATACATACCATTTGGGGAAGGCTATCGGAAAAGGGAGCGCCCGGTCGGTATTGAGTTAGGCACAGGTTCATAAAAACGATATCTACCGTTTAAAATAAAAGATAATCATCAAATTATGATAAAAATTGTCAAAGCAATGGTCAGTTAAAGAGTGATAGGGTCAAAATTACCTGGGACTATGGAAATAAGAAAACCTGGCTTACAACTGTTGTTTGTATTCATTTAACCATAAAAAAATATCAAACACGAAGTTACGGTGGGTGTATCAGAATTTGTTTCAACGGGTGTTAACCTATGTGTGTCCAGAACAAAAGTTGTTTGCATGTTGTTAATATGCACGTGCATGCGTAATGGTCGATGTGGTCCCTTTTTCTTCAGGTCAGCATAAGGTCATAGGCTTATAAAACACGTTGATAAACCCAAAAACGAAAATTTAGATATTGTTATAGAATAGTTGAAAGACGAAATATGTTAACTTCAATTGTGAACTGTATTGTACCACCGACCCAGGCTATACAGAAGTACAAACGTTTCCGTTCATCCTTCTGTCCGTTCCATAATCTTCTCCGGAGAGAAAAAACTAATCATCCAATTCTGTTAAATTTGGCACATGTCTTCTACTTTATTCAGTGGAGTCGATTGCCAAGTTGAAATGACTTTCGTGAATTAATTATTTTGTTCCAATTTATTTTATATATTTAGAACTTTGTGCGACATACTACAGAAAAACTACAGTACTACTCATCCGATTTTATTAAAATTTTGCACAACTATTCTACATCAGGGTCTACTCATGCAATGTCAAACAACAAATTCTCTTCGAAGTTTTTTTTTATTTTTCATTTTTACGTATATTTCTGTATATTGAACTACGTCATTTTCATGAAATATAACCTATTGCAAAACTATTGATCCGATTCTGTTAAAATGTTGCGCATATGTTCTACATTACTTTGCTAGATAGTGTCAAGTGTAAACCCCCATATCAGCATACAATTCTATTAAGAGTCGTGATCAAAATCATAATAATACAAATAAGAAGACATATTATTATTGAAAGGTGAATCACACAGAACAAAACGAAATCAATTTCTAGTAAAAATTAAAGGACCATTTAGTCGTATAAAGCACGTGTGTTTATTTTATATAAACAAACGATTGGAATCAATCAATAATATAAATCATTTACATGTACAACTTTATTTGTATTGTTCCTGACATATATAAAATATAAACCATATTTGCAATCGCATAGTGGTATTTATGTTGGATAAGTGACGTTTAAATGCTGACTATAGTATAAAGGTACTACTCCGGAAGTATGTACCTGCCAAGTGGCGGTCACTGAGAACGCTGTTACGCTGCAAACAGCAATAACTCATGCTCAAAGATGCGACCGTAACATATCTACTAGACCAACAGCTCAACAATTTCAAAATATAGTGATATGCAGCATAAACAGTTGCTCCGACCATGTGGCACCTGTTTGGTACCTTTTAATATTAATGTTTTTCAGGATTTTATAGAAGCAAAGATGGCAATTGGAGACTTTGAACTTAAAGAAGAGATGTTTATGAACTATTACTGCACTAGCATTAAAAAAATGAAAATTTCAAATTTAATGCACAAAAAATCTTTCAGAGCCTATATCTCCTAAACCAGGATCGACCATGTGGTCCCTTTTCCGGTAGCCCTCCCCATTTTATCAAATTCATGTAAGTGTTTGATTTATAGAATAAAATAGTAACTCAGTGGTGTTCATTTTAATAATTCAGAACTGCTGTCAAGATGGTTTATTATGTTGTAAACAAACGTTCGATAAACTGATCCTAAGTCTGAAATCTTAGATACAACAAGCTACTAAACACATATTCAAACATCGATCTTGAAATTATGGTAATGAAACGTGTTTCTAAAACTGGAAAATGATTTATATGCAATTATAATTATTAGACTTCACACACGTCAATATGCGTCTGCAGCTCCACATCAGTAATAATGACAATTTCCCTACAATACTATTCGTTTGTTATCCGTATTTCCGACGAACAGCTTCAGTGATGTGAACCACATTATAATCTATGTATCGAATCTCGTGACTTATCAAAAGGACGATTAATGTACGCTTGACACCCATCAATGGAAGTTCATTACAAATATTGATTTGATTGATTAGTCGATTGTGAATATAAACTATGTCAGACTCTTCTTCTTCACTAATTGATCGCTGCTTCTATCATACAGGTACAATCGGGGACGTAATCAGTCCTAATTTACCCGCTTCATGTTTAACAATCGTTCTGGGATATGCCATTGTTATATAAGCAAGTGTGAATAAACTTCACTACAGACGTGTAATTCTCTAAAGTTCTTTATTGCGCTATAAATTCTTGAAAATCAATCAACTAGGAATTATGACGCAGACAGTTATATGTGAATCCTATGTTAATTATGATTACTTCACCTTATGTCTGAGCGCACCTGCCAGTGAATATCTCATTTGGCTAATTAATTGATTTCAGCTGGTGGCCATGACATAAGACCCCATCATTAACGTCATTCTTTCAATACTTACAGTGATTTATGATGGTCTACACATAATTTGTTTAATTAAGAACCAAAAGGAATGACTATAAAAACAACATTATAAATAAATAAATAAATAAATAAATAAACAAATAAATAAATAAATAAATAAATAAATAAATAAATAAATAAATAAATAAATAAATAAATAAATAAATAAATAAATAAATAAATAAATAAATAAATAAATAAATAAATATTTTTAAAGCTATAACTGAAATGGCAAAATGATTCTGGTTTAAACAAGTTTATTTCATGAAAAAAAATACACGGTTTGGTCAACCAGCTTCAGTAATATTTAAAAAATACTATATACTATACTATACTATACTATACTATACTATACTATACTATACTATACTATACTATACTATACTATACTATACTATACTATACTATACTATACTATACTATACTATATTATAATTATAGAAATATGTTTTAGAAACACACATGTTTATATATAACCAATATCAAGGAAAACAACTTATACTTATAGCAAAGGAACATGATATCGATTGAAATAATAATATAGGAAACATTGTTGTTTATCGAGTCAATAATTAAGGCAACAATTCTTTGACAGTAAGGAATGCAAATATGGTTACAGTAATCATATGTACTGCTGATAAGGTAACTAGATTTGTTGTCAAAAGTCGTAAAAGATATTATCGTCGTTCATGGCTAGCCTATTAACTGAACTTTGCTTTATTATTCGCATTGTTTCAGTTTCAATTGCGAAACTTTCCCAATTCTGATGTAAATAAAAGAGTGTAGAATTAATATAAACGCTTCGATATTGTTATACGCGTTGAAAGTACACCCCTTTTCGCTGTGGACTTGACCTGAAAACATTAGAAGACAGGTAATTCTCTAATAATGGGATCTGGATGAATCTATATCATTTTAAAAAAAGAAAATAAAAAGCTCACGATCACGATGTTGTAATTATTGTGATTGCTAAATCAGCCACGATTCACTTTTGCAATATGCTAATTAAATTATTTCACGTTGACATTGTAGCAATTGCATGAATTGTATCCATTCATTACGCACCTCATCGACTCCACTTATGATGTAATCGACAAGTAAGCCATAGTACGCTATGCCAATTTAATAACTTAACACATGGCTCAATTTGACCTATAAAATTAGCCTATCTTTGAAATTCTAGATAAATAAGATACACTGCATCCATGTGTTCACACATGGATTTTTGAGTCTCAACTGCACAGGGGTTCGAATCGCTGTTTGGACAATATTTAAAAAATTCAAAATCAAGATTTTTGCAATCAAATACTGATTAAATATGTGTTGAGCTTATATTTCAAATTTGAGCGAAATCGGTAAAAAAATTAAGATTGTAGATAAATATCCCCGGTATTCATATAAAAACGAATATCTAGATTTTGAATTTTTAAAAATATTGTCCATACAGCGATTCGAACCTCTGTGCTCAACTGTATCGTATTTGATAGTTCTTTAGGACATGCCTACTCGCTTGTCTATAGCTACTATGGAACCAGCACACAATACTACAAATTCATCGGTTTTTGCAAACAAAAACGTATGGTCAGCACGTGTAAAGGAGCAGGTTCATAAATACGATTTACATAATACCCTTTGTGAAATTAGTTCTAGGCAAAGCCTTCATAGGTATTCAATGTTACGTCAACCAGATGTTAACAAACTTTGGCTAATTGCACTAGCTAATCCTGATTGTTTTTATGATATTGCGTTTCTCCTACGTGTTAGTACATTTCTTATCCAATCACAAGAGTGTATATGTTGTACATATGCCTATGATATTGTTAGACATGTAATTATGTTTTGTCCGCAAACCCAAGGTTTACGGGACCAACTTTTCGAATTTCTTGTTGATTCATTAGATGTTGAAACTTTTGTCAGTATATGGGATGACGATGATGTGTTTCTTATGTTTTTACTGGGGGGAACCCCAACTGAACAAGTAGATAATCTTGATGTAAATATTTGGTTAAAGTGTATAAAGATGATAAGCAAAACTGTAAGACAGTGGCAAAAATACTTTGCAAAATGTTGCTAAACATTTATATTTCTTGTATACAATATGTATTGTAATGTATCTTAAATTTTCTGACATATGACCTGTGATTTATATTTATATGCATATGTATCTTCATATTGGAGGAAATAAAGAATATCTATCTATCTCATGGGGTGCCGATTAAGCTATTGTTACTGAGGAGCAGTCAAATCAGTCAGTTGCGTGTATAATATTGATTTGTGACATACTGTTTACGTTAGGAACCCTGTTCTTTCAGAAGCGCCTGTATAATGTCATTCTACCCATATTTGAATATCTTGTTTCACTCATTGAGTTCTGCATCTCATGTCAAGAGTACGCATGAAATATGCTTACATTACATTCAACATTTCACAAACTTAGATTTTATCTTAATTCAGGAATAAACACAGCACTAAGGTAATACCTGCGACTAACTGTCACCTTTGTCTTGAGGCAAGTGTTTGCTGAGCACGAACGTTGCGATTTTTATTTTATATTTTAGCTCAAATTCAGGCTTCAACTTTCAACAAACTATGATAAATATTTCTATATAATTAGCCTGATGCTGACCATAAGGAAATGTTGTTAGCTCCGATTCGATCATGATCTGGAGAAAAGACGACCCAGGAATGTGCAGGATTTTACGAACGATTCCTGTGAACCGTTGCGAAGGGTTGCGTAAGAGTTAGTCCCCTTTGATAGGGAGTTTCTTTGCTGTTTGTGATCTCTGAAACTGTTAAATTTGCTTATAGTTACTGGTCCTGCATGGAGCCCAGCAAATGTTTCACAACAAGACATTGTTCATCGGTCTAAGGATACAGTTGTTTCTTTGAGGATATTTGTAATATATAAATATGTTTTATTATTAAAAAGTTGTAAATTTAATAAACATAATTTGTCTCCACTTTTCACGAAATAAACATCAAAGAATGACATAGGGGAAACGCCGATAAAACCATTCCCTTTTTCGGAACTAATATTAATAGCGCAAAACTAAATTAAGAATGAATATTGAGTGGTCGTACTTAATATCTGAAAGTTGTCCCACCATTGTGTTTATGCAATATGCTCAGTCACCTTCGTTTTCATACAACCTGTTAGGTAGACATGTTCTAGTCGTACCAACACAGGTATCGATTGTACGTACAGCCTGTGTTATCGGCTTGTCGGGTTTACAGGGGAGTGAATATATGAGACTGAGGCAGACAGGTCAACTCTAAACATCCGGGTGCAAGGTCATGGCTGGCTAGACAGAGCAAAACAGGAGGTACGTGCAATAAGCAAATTGTTTGCAGTTAGTTGAGAACTTTTTATTTTCAATAGGTTTTATGTGTATGGCTTTGGTGTCAACAGTATAGTAAGCCCATTCTGTTGCCTATCGCAGGGTGTCCCAGTTTTTAAGCTAGTTGATATAATCCACTTGAGTTATTTCGTCAGATTGACTTCGTCACTTCGTATCTGATGTGAATGTTTTACACAATCAGACAACTCATGCAGTTGCCTCGCTATAAGGCGCTGGGTCTCTTGCTATCCACAGAGCTATCGATATTTCTGTTTCTTTATATCATACTTCACATTTCCTCGATGTTAAACCAATGTTACAGTGGCTATCCGACAGTCCGCTACTATGTTGGAGAGGTTGTTGGAGCTGGTCCCCGTCACGCAGCGCTCTAGAGGTGTGGCGCTCGGGGTTGTAGTGGGCGTGACAGTCTATCTTATATTCCGGAAGCGGCACAAGACACCCCCGGGTCCTCGAGGATGGCCTCTCATTGGAAACCTGCTGGGTGAGATCGGTCAACAAGATCTTCGTAACATTGTTAAACATGTATAAAAACTCATTAATAGAGATTTCTTGAGCGACGCAGCAGAGCATTTAAAGTGTTAAAATACCCCAAGACAATACAAGTATTAATTATAAACAAATGGAATTTAGAGAGCGAAATACGAGCAACTCTTTCGTCATGTAAACAGTACATTAAATGATTTCTTGTGTTTTTGCATCGTTTCAGAACTTGGTAAAGGAAAGGTGTTCCAGGTTATCCACAGGCTTGCACAAGAACATGGACCGGTCATGACGATTAGTTTAGGTATCTGTATTCTATATATGTGGTTAAATAATCGTTGCATTAATCTAAAGCATACCTTAAGCATGGAATAAGACCCGTCCGCCAGCTCGGATTCTGGGAACGTTTGGTCCGGGCTGGTAGATATTTGAGTTTTGTCTTTAATTTTGCTATTAAATTGAAAAAAATAACACTTTTGGACTGGCTGCTTTTCAAACTTATTTCATACACTGCCTTAAGCATACATTAAAGGGGCAGAAGCACGTTTTTTTTTAATTTTATTTTTTTAAATTTCCTATTTATATTGATAGTTTATGTCATTTATATTAACTTTAGAGGGTAAACATCTTATTACACAAACCAATTATCCGTAGTGATAATAACTGTGTTGCGTATATAGCAAAAATTGCATGGCGGCCATTTTATTGTGAACACAATTTAATCATTTCGCATAACAAAAACGATTCCCATGGCTTTATATATCGAACCATGTACACTCATTTTTAACTTGATTGTCCGAAGAGAGAATGATCTTTTACTATTGGTGACATTATTTTTCAAATACATGTCATGGACTAATTTGAGCGAAACGTGCTACTGCCCCTTTAAATATAGTTCAAAACTATATCAATATGTAATATATAATATCCTAACGATGTTCGCCTTTCACTCAAAATGATTGTCAATTGCAATTAACATTTTGTAGGGTACAATTTAAACGCTAAACTATTATCAGCATCAATAATATTGGAGTAAGGGATAGCATTCGCATATTATGTCTAGAAGTTGTTCAAAAGATGTTAAGAGGTTTGTAAGTTTGGTCGCATTATCTGTACTGGCGATTATTGTGCAACAAATGTAAATGATAACAATGTAGGGCGTACATCCAATCCTGCCCCATATCAAGGTATTTTATCTACATGGCTCCATCAATCCCCTTTCACCTCGTTGAAGTCTGGTTACTCCTCTCAAATTTTATTGGTTGGTTACTGGTTATTTATAGCGCAATGTGAGGTGGAAGGTGGTCACGCAATCAGGGTATTGCTTGAGCCACGCAGAAACAATAAACTGATGGAGCAGGATGTGTAAATATTCTAGGATAATAGTTGACACATACTAACCATCATTTCGCCACTGATGTTGTCCCAAACCATCATTCCCCACTGATGTTGTCCCCAACCATCATCCCCCCTCCTGTTGTGTCCCCAACCATCATCCCCCCTCATGATGTTGTCCCCAACCATCATTCCCCACTGATGTTGTCCCCAACCATCATCCCCCCTCCTGGTGTTGTCCCCAGCCATCATTTCCCACTGATGTTGTCCCCAACCATCATTCCCCACTGATGTTGTCCCCAACCATCATCCCCCCTCCTGGTGTTGTCCCCAACCATCATTCCCCACTGATGTTGTCCCCAACCATCATTCCCCACTGGTGTTGTCCCCAGCCATCATTCCCCACTGATGTTGTCCCCAACCATCATCCCCCCTGATGTTGTTCCCAGCCGTCATTCCCCACTGATGTTGTCCCCAACCATCATTCCCCACTGATGTTGTCCCCAACCATCATTCCCCACTGATGTTGTCCTCCAACCATCATTCCCCACTGATGTTGTTCCCAACCATCATTCCCCCCTGATGTTGTCCCCAACCATCATTCCCCACTGATGTTGTCCCCAACCATCATTCCCCACTGATGTTGTCCCCAACCATCATCCCCCCCCCCCCCTGATGTTGTCCCCAGCCGTCATTCCCCACTGATGTTGTCCCCAACCATCATTCCCCACTGATGTTGTCCCCAACCATCATCCCCCCTGATGTTGTCCCCAACCATCATTCCCCACTGATGTTGTCCCCAACCATCATTCCCCCCTGATGTTGTCCCAAACCATCATCCCCCCCTGATGTTGTCCCCAGCCGTCATTCCCCACTGATGTTGTCCCCAACCACCATTTCCCCACTGATGTTGTCCCCAACCATCATTCCCCACTGATGTCCCCAGCCGTCATTCCCCACTGATGTTGTCCCCAGCCGTCATTCCCCACTGATGTTGTCCCCAGCCGTCATTCCCCACTGATGTTGTCCCCAGCAATCATTCCCCACTGATGTTGTCCCCAGCCATCATTTCCCCCTGATGTTGTTCCCAGGCCCGAAGAAGGTGGTGGTTCTCAGCAGGATCGACGTGGTTCTCGAGGCGCTCGTCAAGCGACAGGCAGACTTTGCTGGCAGGACATTCTCATACTCGCGTGAGGACTTCATACACTTAATCCCTTTCACAAATAACCTTGTATTCAAGATTTCAACCTTTGGCCTTAACTAGGGTTGACGTCTCCTTTCACAAAACAACTTCAGCTAAGGTTAACTAACCAAAGGTGAAACACAACTTTTGCAATTGGCATGTCAAATCGTTATCCGCTTTCAGAGGAGAAATATACACAAAGAAAAAAGTTAAGCGCCCCCTGATATTTGTGATGATATGTTTTCGAGAATATTTTGAATAGTTAAATAAGGTTCATTTATGAGAAGAGTAGTGTTTTTTCGATACTTTCCAACCAGTGATGCATGACAATCGCGCCTACACGTTGGGGGCATGCACGTGCAACATGCTACGCTCGAGGATCACAAAAAGCAGTATGGCCCAACTGCATTTGGTGGTATGTAACGTTGCTTTCCATAGCCATTCAAGCACATCTATTGAACATGGCACGAAGACGATTGTCAATGGATCTCAGAAATCAAATTATTGGTAATACACTCTGCAGGAAAGTCCTGCAAGGCGATAGGATGAAATATTGCCGGGCTACCATTACACTGTTGTTAGTCGTTTAGTCCGGAAGCACTCGCAGCCAGGAAGTGCAATGGACCGTCCACGGTCTGGAAAACCAACTGTCACTACGCCTCGGGAGGACCGGCACCTTCTTCGACATGTTCGCAGAGAACCCTTCCTGACAAGTCCTCAGCTGAAACGTCTTTGGTCACCAAATCGAAACATCAGCAGCAGAACAGTCAATACTCAAATCGGCAGGACTAAAGGCAAGGAGGGTAATTAAACGTCCCTTGTTGAGAGACCAACATAAACGTGCACTTTTGGCATGGTGTTTGGACAGACAACACTGGAATCTGAGGACCTGGCGGAAAATCCATTGGTCTGACGAGAGTCGATTCTTGCTCCATGTTACTGATGGGTGTGCACGTGTTTGGAGACAGAAGAATACATCTTATACCCCTAGGAACATCCAGCCAACGTATGGAGGTGGCTCTGTTATAGTCATGGTCTCATGACTGCAAGCTGGATTTGGTCACCATCAGGGGCAACTTAACGGGAGCTCAATAAATCCAGGACGTGATACAGTGGGTCGTTGTTCCTCATTTCGATAATCATGCACTTGCTACACGACCACAGTACATGGACGATAACGCCCGGCCTCACTGATCACGTGCCGTTGTCGATTACATGCGAGCCAACGCAATGACAACTTTACCCTGGCCAGCAGTAAGCCCAGATCTGAACCCTCTGGAGCATGTGTGGGATATTCTATGGCGGCGACTCCAGGCTCGGAACCCTCCCGTACACAATTTACCTGAGTTGGGGGCAGCTCTGCACACAGAGTGGATGTTATTGACACAAGAACCGATCCGACGTCTGACTGGAGGCATGAGACGTAGGGTGCAGTGTGTCATCCGGGTACGTGGCGGTCCTACCAGATACGGATCATTCTTATTGAACATATACACTAGGTTCTACAAAGAACATTTAGAAGTGACAATATCAATGCGAATGTGTTTTGTTTCACTTGCAGCTCCATACTTTTGTTGACATTGTTTCATCGTAAAAACAGTACCTGTGTAAACATGACGTCATCGCTATTAACTAATGATAACAGCTACTTCTACTTTTTGCAAGGTGGCTGTTCTATCTGAAAGCAATAATCTCAGACTAATTCAGGGTCATAGAAGAGCTTTCTTGTTTCTGACATTCAGTTATATGAACATATCAGGGGGTGCTTAACTTTTTTCTTTGTGTATACTATACATTGTATAAGGACCTTCACAATAATTCTGGCCTTCCGAAATGTTGTTTGAGGGTCATGCTGGTCATGAAAGGATTGGATTGTGTTTCAAACAATGTGGTTTATTATTTTAGTTTGTCTTTGATTCCTAACAATTTAATCAATACTGTTTTGTCAGAATCTGTTATAAAAAGTAAACAACTGCAGACCATAACCCATAAAGAAAGTGTGAAAGTATAAATGCGATTGTATTCATATTACCGACTAACGTAACTTCATACTGTTATCATTGTTTTCGCATTGAAACACAGACTTGCAATGAAATGTTCATACATTCATTTATCTGTTATAGTTTACGTAATGTCAGAAAAAGGTAGCGATATATTGACGGCAACTTATGGTCCAAGGTGGAAACTACATAGGAAGCTGGCATCAAAAGCAATAAGGTAGATAATTAATTATCATCCTTTACACTATTTTAAAAACTAAACAGAGTTTAATATCGAAGAATCTTATAAAGGAGGTATTCACAACTAGGATTAGAAGGGTTCAATGTGTGTGCTATACAATAATCAAACACGTGTTTACACAGGCACTATCTCAATACCGGAAGTCTAAACAAAACCTTGAGCAGATCTGTTGCCATAACAACACAGCTGATGACCAATGAGAGGGGAGAGTTTGACCCCAGGAGACTGTTATCTCTCTCCGTCTTCAACATCCTGTCCGGCATGTGCTTCAACAAGTTCAGGCGAGTCTCCTCTATGACACTTCAATATTACGAGCTTGTGGTCAGAACGTTCAACTATCAGTGGTATATCGTGGATCTCCTCACAGCTACGTATTCCACTCTATGTCTGTGAATAATTCCGTTATTAGATACTATCATCAGAAAACGTTGTCCATATTAAAGGACCTAGAGTACGATGCTGGTTTTGTCATGAACCGTTAGCATTTTGGGCCATTGTAATCGACTACATTGGCTTGGTAAAAAGTTATACACACTCTGAGAACATAATTATTGTCTGTTATATGCCATGACATTTGAATACTTGAATTTATGTCCAAACAACATTAACTATGGACCCCACTCCATGTTTATCTTATTCCATTATCTCTACCTTTCATATTACAGTTCAAACACAGATGAAGAAAAGTTTTCATTATTTGTGGATTCTCTGGACACCTTCGCTGACGAGATCGGGACTGGATTCCTGGAGGAGTTGATCCCACCTCTCCGACTGTGTCCAACCCGGAAGTTCAGAAAGATGATGAAGCTGATCAGAACACTGACAGACTCCATCAAACAAGAAGTCGCAGAACACAGACAGACCTTTGTGTCTGGTAGGTGGAAACTAACTTCACACAAAAACTAAAGTCATAACTCGATCGAGGCCCAGATTTTGGATTGTTTTCACTCGTATGGGCGATGTTTGATATTGAAATATAATATTAAGATAAATAGATATTGATAAACAATGCATTCATGTTGATATAATATCATAATGTGTGCTATACCCGTGCCTACAGATCCCGAAAGATAAAGACAACGGTGTCTTAATCACAGTACGACCCGGATAATAATATTGCTGTCCAAACATTACTTTTGTTTAAAGTAACAAATGAATAATACAATACCAGAACTTGATCTTGCCAATCTTTCTCAAAAGCGGACAATGCTATTCGTCTTACAGGCTCATCACGTGACTTCATAGACTCCCTCCTATTGGCTCAAAAAGAAGCGGAGCAAGAAGAGAACCCTGACCTACTCTCTCAGATCACAGACACCCATCTCACCCACACTATAGCCAATGTTTTCATGGGTATGAGCTATATAGTGTAGCTATTGTCTGTACTAATGACTTTACTAGATAGTAGCCTCGAATAGCTAGTATACTTCACCATTCTCCTGAGAATAGATTACATTTGATATTGACACTTAGATTGTGTGTATACGTTTGGCAACGAGTTTATTCCCCGAGATTCCAGCACCGAACCGTCGCAGTAATGATGTTTTTCCTTCTAGATTATTGTATTTTTTACGTATAATCAAACCATTAGGGTGTTTTATACATTGACGTTCAACATTCCCGAACATTATTCAATATTTGAAAAGTGAAAATGATACTCTGACATACTATTGTTTCATCTTGAGGTTTCAGTCTTGCTTTGGATTTAATATAATATGATACGAAAGGCGGACAGAGATTTTAATGAAGTTTTAACCTATACATCTACACTTTTAAACTTAGCCACCCCCCCCCCCCCCCCCCCCCCCTGCTTCTTATCGGTATACGTATTTTGAATGATCATCAATCTGTCCCTCAGCTGGTATTGACACATCTCGGACGACTCTGCACTGGACTCTGCTGGTGATGTGTCTCCACCCGGACATACAGGAGAAGGTACACCAGGAAGTGGATGCAGTCATAGGTGAGCACTTCCGGTTAGCAATTGTGGGTTAAAGTGGTACTGAGGCCGAAAGGTGGCATTTTCACCAAATGCTCACCATATTTGGAAGGCGATCTGTCATATAAGAGAGATTTTTAAAGTTCATCCCGATTTATTTGTCATTTTCAATGTTTCACCACAAAGAAACTGCCAACTGATTTACGTATATTTAAAGTAATTATCTCAGTTTGGCACTCTTTTGGCTTACGTTTCAATCATCATATGTGTTAGTAAAGTGGTGTTAAATAACGAACATATATATTTTTATAATATTTCTTGAGCGATAAATGACAAGTTTTACAACGTTGCCGTCTATTGGTTTTCCCGTCTATATTTGAAAATGACGTTTATTTCAAATCGCGATATGGACAAACTTGAATCTACATCGTCGATTGTTACGATCATTGAGTCAAGCATCTACATGCTTTCTCATTGAATAGTTACAGGATAAATTCCTTACGTTCTTTTCGTCACAAAAATGCGAAATGACGAAGAAATATAACATAACTATTATATTGCTAAACTGTTCATGATAGGTTTTAGGAAATCTGATAATATATCTGGTAGGCGTTTCTTTTGGCCGACAGTGTATTTACTTTACTAACATAATACACACACTTAATATAGCGAAGCATCGATACATGTTTTGATATGTGAGCAATAATGGGATACTAATGACAGACAACACACGTTGTGTAGCTTCTCAGAGGTGGATGTGATGCAGTCATGCAAACCTATGGTAATATATTCCAATAAATATATAATATATATGTTCCAGGTTCGGACCTGGACATCAGACAAGATATGAGGGCGGAGCTACCCTACACCGAGGCAGTGCTGTATGAGACGATGAGACTGAGGTCTGCTGTGCCACTGGGTGTGCCTCATGAAACTATGACGGATACATCAGTTGGTTAGTGCCATTATCATCTTTCTTCACTGTCAAATGATAAACGCTTGCTGTAAATGTATACGTTGATAAAAAATGCATGCACAAGGAACACCGAGTTCTGAATAGGAAGATATATCCAATCGTTTTATTACAAAGAGCTCTAACTGGCTAAGTCAAAGATGACATAGTGTATGTATATTCAGGTATCAAAGCTCGAATGCATAACAACACAGTTACCCTGCAGTTACCTCCCTTTTTGTCACTTTCTTGAATACAACGTTTTAACAAATGTACATATACCCACAGGTGGATATGACATACCAAGAGGAACAACTGTAATGATAAGTCACCAATCTCTCCACATGGATCCTGACCAATGGGACGCACCTGAAGAATTCAGACCGGAGCGATTCCTGGACGCTTCCGGAAAAATGGCCCCAAAACCAGACAGTTGGCTTCCGTTTTCTGCCGGAAGAAGAGTCTGTCTTGGAGAAACCCTGGCCCGACCCCAGTTGCATTTGATTCTTGCGGGCATCATGCGGGCTTGTTCTGTGAAGCTTGCTCCTGGAGATATCACTAATATGGAACCATCTGATAAAGGCTTTGCCAATGTTCCCAACAAATACAAA
Source organism: Gibbula magus (assembly GCA_936450465.1). Lineage (NCBI taxonomy): Eukaryota > Metazoa > Mollusca > Gastropoda > Trochida > Trochidae > Gibbula > Gibbula magus. Next base: position 6,345,669 of record OW388296.1, on the reverse strand, counting down.
GTAGTTGTACAATCTAGAATATAGCATTAAATAAAATCCGATCTAACGGGCAGATTCAGCAAACGTTTTCTGTGTTAATTCACTTGAAGAGGAGACATTTTAAAAAAGAAAGAGATGTGTGGTCAAAACTCATTGTTATAAAGCTTCAATATACGGCATTGAATAATAGATTGTTCATGTATGTTATATTCTTTTCATAGAGCAATTCATGATCGCAATACTTTAGTTACTATTTGTGATCTCTAATGAACAATCCAGATGTGGATGAAATTGCAGGGTTAGGTAACCAATGATATTTTGTTAACTGATAATGAAGAAATGATCAAAATGTTATATATTTGTTAAACACTTCTGAGTGTTTTGTGCACACGAAGTAATTAGATATCGACCAATCCCCTCACATTATCAGTTAAATCAGTCATTATAGGTGAATTATAAAAAAAACTGCATGACTATGTTACATTTAATATTCATACTTACAAAATATGTCATTGAAACTTTTACAAAACTATTATTGTATCTTTTAACTCCATCCATTGTATTCATATTTTATTCCAATGCTGCTTTATAAACAGGTGAACAACATGTCCTGGAATAAAAATGAAACCATTTTTTAATAATACAAATTTAAAACCGTTGAAACAGTTTTATGTTTATCGTTAAAAGTCTTGATGTGGTAAGTCAGAAGAAGACATTACGACCTTTGAAATGCTTTAAATTTGTTGCCTCTTGTGTCGAATTTTAGCCCATCAGGCCATCTTCTTCTGCAGAATGAAAGACCTAGAAGGCTGTGATATTGTTTGGAGACTCTTTAGCCAATGAGGATTATACATTTTAGATTTTTTGACCCTGTGTCCCCAAATAAAGGCCTCAGAGGCCATGTCCTAAAAACCTATTTTCGTCTTCTCCACAAGGACAAAAAGACCAAGAAGACTGTAATATTTTGTTTATACTCTTTAGCCAATGGGATTCTAAATTGAAGAATTGATGACCCTGTGACTCCAAATATGAGTCACATGCAGGGGTCATGACGTAACAATCCTATTTTTATCATCTTATCCAGTATGAAAAGCTCTAGAACAAGCCGAGAACAATTTAATTCTGTTTTCGCTAGTTCAAACAATACAAACCATATGAGCTACAGAGCCCATGGCTCTATTTTTTAGATTTCACTTAATGAAAATAGAACGACAAGATAATATGAAGGATTGACTTCTCTATTTTAACAATGGCGACGTTTCGGTATAGATTCTTATGTTGTTAACAAGCATGTGTTTTCTCTACATCATGAACATCTAGAATGCCTCGTCATGGAACTACCTTTTTGTATAAACAGCTTGATGCAATGCTACAATTAAATTTTGTGTAGTTTTATTATCAGGTCATTTGTCCAGTATATCTTAATAATAATTATTTTTCTAAGATCAAACGATTTATGAATTCAAAAAGACTAAATAAGGAGTCAATTGTTGAAAAGTTCCAATGATTAGTATTATATCAAATTGTATTATACCACGAAAAATGTATAAAAGTCCCAGTCATACCAGAAACAATTACGTCTCAGAAAAGATTTGAAGATTATAAGACTATAAATTAGTAATCTGGTGTATACGTCAGTCAGTGAGTAAACTAAACAAATAGAATATATTCCAAAACTTATCTGCCAATTTTGGAAAGATGTTTGGTCTACATTATAAGCGGAAAAAATACAATACAACCACAGTATAAAATACATTACCATTATCAACAATCCAATAATTTCATTCATGACTTTAATTTCTAAAACGAGACAGTACATGTTTATCCCACCGGTATGTAATACCGTGGGATATAGTCGTCGCCCTGTCCGTCTGTCTGTCCGTCCGTCCGTAATCATTTCGTTTCCGGACCATTACTCGGAAACCTTTCATGATATCTTTCTGAAACTTTCCATGTGCATTACCCACTAACTGCCTTTTGATATTTTCAGATTTCTGAAAATTATATATATTTTTTCGTTTTCATAGAAACGTGTTGGATTTTGACTTTGTTCAGAGACAGTTCGTTTCCGGAGCACAGCCCTAAAACTCTTTATCATATCTTTCCCAAACTTTGCATGTGTATTACCCACTAACTGAAGTGGTGCCTTTTGATATTTTCAGATTTCTGAAAAACATTTTTTTCCGTTTCCATAGAAACGTGTTGAATTTGGACTTTGTTCAGAGATAGGTTTGTTTCTGGAGCACAGCTCCAAAACTCTTCATCATACCTGATACTCAGGATGTGTATTACCCGCTAAATGAAGAAGTAGATATACAAATATCTGTCAAAGATGTGTTTTACAAATTTTGTGGGACCTGTGGGATATGTCATCTTCTGATGACTCTTGTTATCCTACAACAACTTCCTGGATCTATACGGTGTTTAAATAAAGTTTCTTGAACATACAGGGTTGTTGAAAACCGTTGAAAGCCCATTCGAATTCAACGCAGAGTTCGGTCATTTCAGTAAAGAGAACGACCCATCATTTATCCTCACTGGAAAAAACTCTATAAAGCTAAACAGTGTAGTATTTTACAACCAACTTCTACACAGAAATGTTTCAAAACGAGAACATGCATTATCAAAGTAAATTGGAAATGGAATTTAGTGCAGATTTTGATATTTTGATCAGTGGAAAATACTGAACTTCATACATTTCGAGCAGCCTATAGTACCACTTTTAGACTTATCTAATAGGCTCAGATAGATAAAATGAAACAAACACGATAGTATATGCTGAAACAATAATACTTGGATTTAAAGAAAGAATGAACGATGTTCTGAATTTTCCGTTTTATTTAAACAAAACAATATTTATTCACAAATTGGAAACAGATTACCTACTCTAGGAAGTTTAAAAAAGTATCAATTATACAAATCAAAGGCTTATTCAAATCGCATATTTAACACTTTTGTTTTTATTTGGTTTTCTTGTCATAATTTATTTATTTAGATAATTATATATTTGATTTGTGTGTACTTCACGTATGCATATGGAAAGTCTGTTTCCATATAAAAAAGAAACAAAGTCATATAAATGTATTATATACTAAAGAACGAAAGAATGTAATCGTTAAATTCTGAGACCCATGAGCCTTATAGACTTAGCTACATGTTTACAACTTCAAAAGGCTATTTTAGGCTAGTATGTTCAGTGTAAAGCTGCAAACGTTAAGACGTCCCACAACAATTATTGTTAACTAATATCGCATTGATCACATTGGCGGTCAACGGTAAACATGGAGCGGCTCCTTACTAACAATAACTTTCCGGGAATTACCGTCACGTGAGAGGCTTGACGACCTGATTATGGATATACACAGGACAGGCAAGTCTTCACGATCTAGTTATTCCTAATTATTCACCTATTGTTTATTCTTAGTTATTTTTCCTGATGTGAACAGGACATTAACAGACATGATTATAGCTTGAATCGTGTTGTATAGTTTTATACATCACATTCTATTGTGAAGGCATGTTTGGCGCACAAATGTAAGCACGTTAAAATGGCGTCGTTCCGGAAGTGATGTGTAGGTTTGCTGAATAAATCTAATTACTTACAAATGATCCAAGTATCTATACAGGTCAGGTGTTATGATGTAAGTAAGGACATTATTTAAACAATATATTGTAAAACATTTTGTTCTGAATTACATTATGGTAATCCATGTATCATGTTTATCAATCAATCAGTCACACATGAAGGTGTATCAGCCATCTTCTACGAAATAATGATATATCGATAATTTCTTCGAAATAGAAAGAAGGGGCCGTATCAAAAACTAATTGTCAAATAACGGTTGCATTGTGTAACGTTCAATGATAATGTTCATTACGAGACAAGTAGCAGGTTGAATATTACGTACTTAATGAATAAAGATCATGTTGTAAAGGTGTTTTTTCGTGATGCTGGTTTTCATATAATTATTAATTAAAAAACTTCAGTCAATATTATGATGACTGAGAGGGGCCATTTCAATTTCGTGTCAAAATGCAAGCACGAATCTCAAAATCGCGAAACAGGCTAAACTATGGTGGCTGATATCTGCCATTCGCGTCCTCGCTATTTCCTGTTATTCTGAGCTAGGGCGAAATAGTATGGTGGCTGATTTCTGCCATTCGCGTCTTCGCTACTTCCTGTTATTCTAAGCTAGGGCGAAATAGCGAAGTGACGATGCGAAGTAGCGAGGTGACGATGCGAAGTAGCGAAGCGGCGATGCGAAGTAACGACGATGCGATGCGAAGTAGCGAAGACGCGATGGGAAGTAGCGATGCGAAATAGCGAGGACGCGAAGGTTTTGCATCGCTACTTCGCATCGCTACTTCACTACTTCGCATCGCGACTTCTCTACTTCGTATCGCCACTTCGCTACTTCCCATCGTCACTTCGCTACTTCGCATCGTTACTTCGACACTTCGCCACTTCGTCAGTTCGTCACTTCGCTACCTCGCCACTTCGCTTTTCGCCCCTTCGCCTCTTCGCCAATTCGTCATTTCGCCATTTCGCCTCTTCGCTACTTCGCTACTTCGCCACTTCGCATCGCCACTTCGCTACTTCGCATCGCCACTTCGCTACTTCGCATCGCTACTTCGCTACTTCGCCTCTTCGCATCTTCGCTACTTCGCTACATCGTGTCTTCGCTACTTCGTCACTTCGCGACGAAGTAGCGAAGACACAATGTAGCGAAGAAGCGAAGTGGCGATGCGAAATAGCGAAGTAGCGAAGTGCCGATGCGAAGAAGCGAAGCAAAAATCTTCGCTATTTAGCTATTTCGCATCGCTACTTCGCATCGCCTCTTCGTTACTTCGCATCGCGTTTTCGCTACTTCGCATCGCCACTTCGCTATTATGCCCTAGATTCTAATAACACGAAGTAGCGAAGACGCGACTGGCAGATATCAGCCACCATAATGAGGGGCCATTTGATTTCGTGTTAACTTTCCAACACGAAATCGCGAAATCGCGAAAAAATCAAAACGAAATCGCGAAATTGCTTAACGAAATCGCGAAACAGGGGCACGAAATCGCGAAACAGCGACACGAAATCGCGAAACAGCGAACGAAATCGCGAAACATGCGCGAAACGAAATCGCGAAGGAGCGAAACGCCCCCGAAACGAAATCGCGAAGGAGCGAAACGCTCCCGAAACGAAATCGCGAAGGAGCGAAATAGCGAAGAAGCGAAATCGTGAAGAAGCGAAATCGCGAAGAAGCGAAATCGCGAAGGAGCGAAACCGCGAAGAAGCGAAATCACGAAGGAACGAAGGAGCGAAATAAGGAATTTACAGTTCCCTGTTCATAGTAAGTAACATCGTGATGTTTGAGCAAATAATGCGATGTCCTATAATTGTTTTTTAAACATAACATGACAATGTGTCTGAAAGTTATGAAACTTATATTATAAGGCGATGAACCGGTATACAAAGCAGTTATATATTATAAATTTAGAATCTGCATGTTATATTTGTCTTTATGTGTAGTGTTATTTGTTACAAATATATACACTGGAATTCTAATTTCGAAAAACTTATAAACTTGTTTGTGATTTCTTTTATCTCTTTAAATTATAAACTGTTATATGTTACGCTTCGTATATTTTATCCAATATATCAAGTTTCAACATCACATATCATAGAGATCTTGAGTGTAATTTTAAACAAAATACATTATTCGTGGGATCAGACGGTCAAGGCAGTAACCACTAGACAACACATCACCTCATCCGCTTTTGACACGAATTGTATTCATTAACTATATATACAGAAAGAAACTACTGTATTTTCTCTCTACTTCTATGTCGTTTAAATAGAAAGTATGATAGTATTTATTATAAAGAATGCGACGTTTCCTAACTTTCGTTGTTGATAGGCCTGCAAACAAGGCATCTAGTCTATCTATTAAAATTGATCGCGAGGAAATGTCACGTTAATTATTGTACATCTGTCATTCGTCATTTCATCAAATTCAACGATATTTACAGATAATATTTCTAAAAAGTGGGTATGGTACCAACTACTTTGACGTCTTGTGAGTATCTACGAAATTGAAGATGGTATTCATTTGTTCGATACCAACTATATGTTACAGGAGCCGGTATAACATCTAAACCATGCATGTTCCTTGATTTGTGAAATAATATGTAGCATTGTATTATGATATATTGCCACATTGTATTCTCCTAACAGACAGTCCAGCTTCATAATCAAACTTTCAAACTATGATTGCTATTTTTAGAAACATACGTTGAGTAAATGTTTCTTCTTATACATTGCAAAACTCGTCGTGTGGTATTTAAATACACGAATATGTATTATCATAAACATGCTAATTAAGAAAGAAGACCAAACGCGAGCAAGAAAACGATATTTGTTGATTGTTTAATTAATACCAGAGACATTTATAGTTCATATGCAAATGAGAAATACCCTCGTTCAAACAAAGTTAAAAGATTTGAATATAAATCGTCGATTTGAATAATACTATTTAATTTAGTATAACTTGCTTATTGGAAATTGGAACATTTATAAGAGTAAGGCACAATTTGCCAAAAGAGAAATCAAATCACAATGACCACATTATTTTTTAAACGTAATACAGTTTGTATATTCGGTATGTAGGTCAGTATTAGATATTTGAGACTGTTTAATCGAAATATGTTGCCAGGCGAGGTTTTTCTTCGTTTAATAAAAACAACTATTGTGAATCATAAATGGTATTTCAGATTATGACTATTTTAAAACTATGACAACCAAACGATACATGCGCAAAATTATACGCGCAACTTATGAATGTATCCACTTTGACAGTCATCATAACAGTGCGTGCTACAGTTTTCGCTGTACGGATAGGCGTGTTTACACTCCATATGCGACAACTTCGTCACTTTTGAAGCTGTCCGCTTCGACGTTTTAATTATCGATTACAGGTTAATGAGAGCGAATTGTAATTATATTATTGCATCTATAGAAGGCCTAAAGGGGTACACAAGGCATAATAAGTCCTGGACTGTCCAAATTACTATCAATAAGTGTGCTGTACAGTGCCTTTCAGTACTGTACTCAAACGTTTAAAATCTTGGCGTATTTACTGTATTATCCTACGTGTGTAATACGCTTTAATTTAAGATTGATGTGTATTTTCTGAATATACCATTTATTTCCCACTCCATAAACAAAATTATAATGAAGATTACATGAAACTAGCTACAACGTATTAAGTGAATAACAGTTTTATGGCGTGTCCATTATATGATAAATTACGTAATGCCTTAAAGAATAGTATTATGTCAATCTGTCGACAGATAAATTTTCATCTTTATTGAACGGTAAAAATCAATATGTAGTTAAAATCTTGCCATGTTCATATACCATGCTATGAACATCAGAAATGATCAGTAAGAGAACAGCGCAATATGTATCCCATTTTCTTAATCAATTTATTTCATTTTTATATGGTCACAGCATTTTCATATGTATAAATGATGTAAACACAGCAAGTCAAATATTATCTAATTGAATAGGTTGTGGCTACATGACCAAAATGTGACAAAAGAATCATATTTGCATTGTGAATATGCATTTGATTTATGTAGTTGATAGATGTATTGCAGTTTTTTATTCAAAACTGCTAGAGTAGGTAATTTGTTTGCCATTTTTTAAAAATATAAATGTATATGTTAAAATAAAGAGGAGATTCACAATATCGTTCCTTCTTTCTTTGAATCTTAGAATAACTGTTTCTGCATTTAATTTCGATTCGGTCTCCGTTTCATTTATAATTCATTCCAGTAGATCCTGCCACAACCTTTTGACAAACCATTCTTTATAAACCACACACACACACACACACACACACACACACACACACACACACACACATATATATATATATATATATATATATATATATATATATATATATATACACAAAGTTCACAATCAGAAGATTGTCAAACTCTCAGGCATGAAATATATAAAAAATGATGGAGTCAGAAGTAGTAATATATATATATATATCGTATATGTTAAAGTGTATTATATAATTTAGGCATATGACTTTTGAGTACGGATTAGATTAGTCATTAGATTTTAGTCAGTAGACTCAGTGTTTCTCAGTTTATATGAAAGCTCTTGTTGACGGCATTACTATTTTGACATATTCCAAGCTTACTCTTACTTACTCTTACTTCTCTAACAAATATGAACAATAACAAGTTACCTTTTATCCGTCGTTCATATTACCAGTTCGATTTGCTTTTGTATCGATCTTACATTGTGCTCAATTAACGTTACATTTATCATAAAACATGCAGATTCTAAAATATATAACTGCTTTGTATACCGGTTCATCGCCTTATAATATAAGTTTCATAACTTTCAGACACATTGTCATGTTATGTTTAAAAAACAATTATAGGACATCGCGTTATTTGCTCAAACATCTCGGTCTTACTTTATATGAACAGGGAACTATGGTGGCTGATTTCTGCCATTCGCGTCTTCGCTACTTCCTGTTATTCTAAGCTAGGGCGAAATAGCGAAGTGGCGATGCGAAGTAGCGAGGTGGCGATGCGAAGTAGCGAAGCGGCGATGCGAAGTAACGAAGATGCGATGCGAAGTAGAGAAACGCTATGCGAAGTAGCGATGCGAAATAGCGAAGGCGCGATGGTTTTGCTTCGCTACTTCGCATCGCCACTTCGCTACTTCCCATCGCCACTTCGCCACTTCGCTACTTCGCTACTTCGCTTATTCGCCCCTTCGCCACTTCGCCAATTCGTCATTTCGCCATTTCGCGTCTTCGCTACTTCGCCACTTCGCATCGTCACTTCGCTTCTTCGCATCGCCACTTCGCTACTTCGCATCGCTACTTCGCTAGTTCGTCTCTTCGCAACTTCGCTACTTCGCTACATTGTGTCTTCGCTTCTTCGTCACTTCGCAGCGAAGTAGCGAAGACACGATGGAGCGAAGAAGCGAAGTGGCGATGCGAAATAGCGAAGTTGCGATGAGAAGTAACGAAGTGGCGATGCGAAGTAGCGAAGCAAAAATCTTCGCTATTTAGCTATTTCGCATCGCTATTTCGCATCGCCTTTTCGTTACTTCGCATCGCATTTTCGCTACTTCTCATCGCGTCTTCGTTACTTCGCATCGCCACTTCGCTATTTCGGCCTAGATTCTAATAACACGAAGTAGCGAAGACGCGAATGGCAGAAATCAGCCACCATACCTCATAGAAAACCATTCGCGTCTTCGCTATTTCGCATCGCTACTTCGCATCGCGTCTTCGCTACTTCGCATCGCATCTTCGTTACTTCGCATCGCCGCTTCGCTACTTCGCTTCGCCACCTCGCTACTTCGCATCGCCACTTCGCTATTTCGCCCTAGCTTAGAATAACAGGAAGTAGCGAAGACGCGAATGGCAGAAATCAGCCACATAGAAGTAGCAAAAACGCGATGCGATCCACTTCGGTACTTCGCAACTTCGCATCGCCACCTCGCTACTTCCCATCAACAGGAAGTAGCGAAGACGCGAATGGCAGATATCAGCCACCATAGTTTTGCGGACGTTTCGCTCCTTCGCAATTTCGCAATTTCGCAATTTCGTATGGTGGCTGATATTTGCCATTCGCGTCTTCGCTACTTCGTATTATTAGAGCAAAGGGCGAAGTAGCGAAGTGTGGATGCGAAGTAGCGAAGTGTGGATGCAAAGTAGCGAAGACGCGATGCGAAGTAGCGAAGTGGCGATGCAAAGTACCGATGCGAAATAGCGATTATTTTCGCTTTGTATGGTTTCTGATTCTGATTTCTGCCATTCGCGTCTTCGCTACTTCCTGTTATTCTAAGCAAGGGCGAAAGTGGCGATGCGAAGTAGCGAGGTGGCGATGCGAAGTAGCGAAGCGGCGATGCGAAGTAACGAATATGCGATGCGAAGTAGCGAAGACGCGATGCGAAGTAGCGATGCGAAATAGCGAAATAGCGAAGGTTTTGCTTCGCTACTTCGCATCGCTACTTCACTACTTCGCACCGCGACTTCTCTACTTCGTATCGCCACTTCGCTACTTCCCATCGCCACTTCGCTACTTCGCATCGTTACTTCGCCACTTCGTTAGTTCGTTATTTCGCCACTTCGCCAATTCGCTACTTCGCTAATTCGCTACTTCGCCACTTCGCATCGCCACTTCGCTACTTCGCATCGCCACTTCGCTACTTCGCATCGCTACTTCGCTAGTTCGCCTCTTCGCAACTTCGCTACTTCGCTACATCGAGTCTTCGCTTCTTCGTCAATTCGCGGCGAAGTAGCGAAGACACGATAGAGCGAAGAAGCGAAGTGGCGATGGGAAATAGCGAAGTGGCGATGAGAAGTAGCGAAGTGGCGATGCGAAGTGGCGAAGCAAAAATCTTCGCTATTTAGCTATTTCGCATCGCTACTTCGCATCGCCTCTTCGTTACTTCGCATCGTGTTTTCGCTACTTCGCATCGCGTCTTCGCTACTTCGCATCGCCTTTTCGCTATTTCGCCCTAGATCCTAATAACACGAAGTAGCGAAGACGAGAATGGCAGAAATCAGCCACCATACGAATGGCAGAAATCAGGCATAGAGTACCCGCAGAAACAGAAATCAATATTTTGGCATTCATGTCGATGTTGAGAAAACGTTTTGGCATCTTTTTAATGTTCATCCATAACGATGTTAATATGAGAGCAATAGTATCAATATAACTCATATTGAACTAAATTTAGATTTCACATGCAATCCCTTTGATTTATATTTTGTTCTGTGTATGAGAAATTAATCTCTATTTTTATCTCTGTTTCTAATCTTTGCGAGTTCATTTTGACAAGTATTTCATTTCCAGATTAAGTGTAAAATCAGGAATGGCGTCTAGAAAAGGACGAAATAAACCAAAATATACAGGTGCGTGAAAGTAAAAAGTGAGAGTAAGCTTCGGTACAAATGTACAAGCGTACAAACTCCCTCCCTCCCACCCTCCCTCCCTCCGTCTGTCCGTTTGTCTATCTCCCTTATCTGTCTGTATCTCTGTCTGTCTGTATGTTTATTAAACGAAATGCTTGAAATGATTACTTTATATTTCAACCCTGATTTCGTAAAGGTTTCTATTCGACGATATCTGTTGATTTTAAGCTCAGACTTTTCAATATAACTGTTTATAGAGACATATATATTCTCTCTGATATACTTAATATAGAAAACGTGATAGTTGGTTGAGGCAAACTACACTCACGGGTAAAATAAAGTATAGGTACAACAACGCAGGATATTTTGAACAACGAGTGATAAACAGGACTAAAAAATAGTTCATCATGTGCCTAAAGGCCTTAATTCATAATTTTTGAAACATTATGTGTTCATATTTCTGAAAAACACGGCATCTAAAAAATCGTCGGTTTAGAATCTCCTTTACCAGGCTTGTTTTATGACATCATTCAGAAACAATGCGTCATCGATTTAAAGTCCAAAAACGTACATTCTGACGACAAGATTTTATACTTACATAGTTTCTACATCTCATAAACATATTAAATATCAATTATTATGTAAAAGACCACCTTTGAAATAACAATGTCAGCACCCCGTGTGTGTTTGAACATATATAAAATATCTTAAAATGATATACTTAGTACTTAATTGACATTCTTTTTCCGATGAGTGTACTATAATCACACTGAACAGAACGGATGACATAAGTAGATTCGCACATGTAATTTTGATATATGTCTTCAGGAAGAATCAAAGAATCGCCGAGCATCATCCACCAATACTATGTGAACGACTGCACGAATGTGATGGTTGGTCCCAGCAACCAGCAGACTGTGTTCACTGAAGGGGCCAGACTGTTGGACGAGCGATCAGGTAATTTGGATTGTTATAATTAACTACAGTATGTATGTTCCTTATTGTTCCGTACAATCTTCGAACGATCACAATCTGGATATCGTGATCCTCTAAACTTCTAGGAATGATCACAATGTATAATTGAGAGAGAGAGAGAGAGAGAGAGAGAGAGAGAGAGAGAGAGAGAGAGAGAGAGAGAGAGAGAGAGAGAGAGAGAGAGAGAGAGAGAGAGAGAGAGAGAGAGAGAGAGAGATGTAATTACCGAAGTAATGAAAAAAATGGAAATCCGTTGAAATACACTTTCAATCATACAGACAGACAGACATATTCTTTATTTTAGTCTCACCTCATACATAAAATGGATTAAATCATAAAACTGACATAAAAATACATGAGCCACCCAATAAGGGTAATGAGATACTATGGGATACATATACATATATTAATAAGAAAAGGTTAAATAGATATATACAGCAAATAAAATAGCAATGCAATATAAAAATATAGAACCCAACGTCATAGACGAAACGTGACGTCATAGCATTGATACATTTTCCTAGGGCATCGTATGAAAAATATGAACCCCGATATGATTGTCCTCGGAGGTAATAATGTAGTTTATAATCTGTCTTCGAAGCAGAGAGAGAGGTACGTTACTGGATGCCCAGATTTCAAATACTATTTTGATTTGTTTTACGGTGTACAGGATCGATTTCTAGATTTTGCAGACTCTGTCTATTCACAGATGGTTACGTTCAATTATGGGGTAAAGGTGTCGATTTCCACATCTAGAAAAGCTTTCTATCGAATATATTTTCTATTTATGGATATTAAAAATAAAAGTTTTCGATTTTATAATCTAAAACTGAAAAGTAAAGGTGTTTAGTCAGCAGTCAAATAATATTTCTACTATGTATTTAACTCATCGAGTGTAGAGGTCGATTCCTATATTGCGTAGGGTTTCCTATCGGTGTGGATGTTCAAGTTATGGAATCGATTCCTGGTATATTGTGGATGACTTTAATTGTCTGTATATATTCAAAATATGAAGTATACAAGTCCCTTTGCTCAACAATGGAGTTAAAGGGCTGGTGATTGGTTTGTTTTGACTCGAATTTTCTTGTTAAAGGCGTCGACAGCCCTAGCATAATAACAAATAAATCCTTCTTCCCAACACGTTAACCTATCTCAAACACAAATTCTTATATTCCCAGATTATTTATCTGATTTCGACACGAGAACAGTGCTTAGATTATTTTATCGCGGTGGCATAATCCTTAATTGTAAGCCCACAATTAGAAGATTGTTCGAACATTCTACAGATTGGGAAAATTGTAAAGATTGATTTTAAATGTCCACGTTATAAATTATTATGTGTATAAAAGTATCATTTCTTAAAAACAAAAGACTAACGGAGTCTTACAATGGCATGACGTCTCTTATATTTTTAATGATCAAAATATCATTGTGACAATTTGTCAATACGATGACAGTAAATCAGTTGACTATCTACTTGATCCAAAGTACAGATAATTGAACAGTAGATCAATATACAATGCCCCTTTCTCTCTTCTTTCATTGCAGCGAACCGAGAGGGTGGTTATTCGCCTGAAATGATTGTCGTGGCAATGCTCAATAGCATTCTCAATCCCGAGCAAAGGCAAGATCCAGAGGTTATGGAGTTACAACAACTCGAGAAGGCCTTTAATAGGTTGTATGGAAATGTTGCAAAGAAAAGAACTTTTAAGGACATATCAGGGTCAAATCTACTCCCCTTCTTGCAAAAGCATCACGGAAAGTTTACCTTAAGTCTAAGAATGTCGAGATGGCACGTTCTTCCAGTACAGACACACGTTCACTTGTCTGAACGTATCAACGAAACGCCATCACCGGATATTCAACAAATACGTCTGAAAGGTAAATCAACAGAAACAGATAAAATAGAGAAAGACAAAATGGTGAGAGACATAACATCATTGGAAGAATATCCATGTGTATCAAATGAGCTCGAGAGTGACAGGACATTTGACTCATATGAAGGATGGTGCACTGTGGGTAGGAAACGAGGGAAGCGGGCAACGATTGTACCAGCGAAGGATGATACGGTAAAAAGGCCTGTATCAACTCAGTGTAAAGTTACATCCTATGCATCCGTTGCAGCCACTCCAAGAGAGGTCCGATCCAGCATAGGAGGAGAAGGATCATCTCCGAGTGCTATAACAAGTCCTCAAAGATCCTTACCGACATCACCCTTTATTAAAAAGAGGTGTGAGTCGCCACCAGACATTCTAAATGACACTGAAAAAACTTTTCAAAAATTCATGAAAGATGTTGATTTCTTCAGAAAAGGCCATTTTGCTCTTGTAACCGGACCAGTAACAAGTCTTGCGAATGCAGCCAGCGTTTTAACAGATATTCCATGGCTTCTTATTTTTGACCTTGATGAGCAGAGTCGAGACATTGGTTTGTTGTCAAGGACTGAAGAACCTCTGAATGTTCGGAGATCGTTGCATATCGTCACTCGGATGGATACATGTAGAATTTCGGAAAAGGCATGCTCATGGATTTTCATACGAGGTATGAGAGAGATTCCCGACAGCAGATTTGAAAAGGGATACCGTGATTGGTTGAAAAATGTTGGACCTGCCCTATCGACTGCAACTGATGAAATTGCAAGGTTTGTTCAAAACAATACAGTGTTAAAGATAATTGTTTTGTGGAGTGATGAAAACGCAAAGTATATTAACTATTTGCTGTGCAAGCTTGATGAGCAAATTGCAGAATCTGCCAGTTTCTACATTTGTATTGATCCCAGCACAGGTACTTCCGACCAAACAGCAAAAGCACAGCTTCAACACTTGTTAGATCAGTTTGAGGATAGTGTTCAATTATTTGAGATTAGTACTGAGAAGCTTTTCTTCGGGATATCAGACTACATGTCAAAAAAGGCAAAACACCCGAAATCAAATGAGATTGGCAAAATACCATGTTCAAGTGATGACACACCTATTGATCGACAAGGATTTGCATGGTTGAATGAATGCTTGGATGTCATCTACATAACACCTGGCGAGGACATCATCACCGATGCAGATATTTTGGATGATGACGCTCAAGAATTCTTCAGAGGAGGTTCACTCAAATGGCAGACACGATTTGCTTATGACGCTAACAATCTTGATGTGAAGAGAGATGCAATGGTTCAGATTCAGGACAGAATCAAGGACCTGATTCTCAATTTCCGTTCTGGAATCTGTACACTTCACCATGCACCTGGCTCTGGAGGGTCAACACTAGCACAGCGAGTTCTGTGGGAGCTCAGGGATACATCACCCTGTGTTCAGATACACATCGAGTCTGGGGCCTCCACGTCGGACATAGTCACGAGACTTGAATATTTGTATGAAAAAACACATTTGCCAATCATTGGACTCATAGATGGAGAGGACGAACAAAGAATCAAACAGCTCATGAGAAATGTCCGACAACTTTGCTTCGTCCTGTTGTTTGTCAAACGATATGCATACAGCATGTCCGACAAGAAGAACAACTTAAATAAGTTCTGGTTACATGGCCATGTCAGCAAACAAGAAGCAGCACAGTTGGCTCTCAAGTTTGGAAACTTCTGTAAGGAAGATAAAAAGAAAGAAGCATTAAAAGACCTCAGTCGAGATGTGAATAAAGGGACAAAACACCATCTATACGAGTTTGGACTAACTGCATATGTCCACGAGTTCAAAGGGGTGAAGTCGTATGTAAAAGGTTACCTTCAACTTGATGAAACTAAACGAGAAATACTTCAGCCTTGGCAAACCATCCTTGGCTATTTTTCTCTGGTTTATTTCTATGGTCAGTCTTCTCTACCCTGCCAGTTCTTCTCAACTCTCTTGGGAAAACCCCCTAACTATGCACTGACAATAGATGACTTTCCGTATGAGGTGAAACAATTTGTAGTTGTTGAACCAACTAATGGAAAATCAAACGAGTTGAGAATTTGCCATTATATTGTGGCCAAAGAGATCCTTGAACAAATCCTTGCACGTGGCAAAAAGAAGCAACATCGTACACAGGAATCCCTGTCACCACATGCTTGCCAAAACTTGGAAGCATTCGCTTTGTCATTCATAGGAGAGGCAAGCAAGAAAAAAGTGAAAACTGCTTTAAGTCCAAATAGTCTCTCTCAGATTTTGGCACGAACATTCATATTTAGAGACAATCATGATGTTGGCGACAGTGAAACTCATTCTCAGTCTAAAAAGCGACCAATGCTATCCAAACTGTTGTCTGACATTTCATCAAAACCTCCATTTACAGAGAGACTTCGTATTCTTCAGCAATTGACTCAGGCCTTTCCAAAAGATCCAAACTTCCAGGCCCATCTTGGAAGATTTTACACCTTGTGCAGACCCAATGAAGAGACTGAAGCTATAAAGGCCTTCGAAACAGCGCTACGCCTTTGCAAAAGCTCCACAGGCGACAAGCTCATTGATGAAATGGGTGAAAGGTGGCGAACAACTCTATCCCACATCTATCATATGTACGGAATGATATTTCAAAGAAAAATTGCACAGTATACAGGCCGTAGCTTTGGTGACAAGCCAAAACGTGAAACGAGTGCAGAGCAATTTGAAGGTAGACTTAATGAAATACTGACACATGCGGAAATGGCCTGTGAGCGCTTTCACCTTTGTCGTGAGTCACAGCCAGATGGTCAAGGTGACAGCTTTGGCTACGTGGGTGAGATCACAGTTCGACTTCAGGTGTGTGACTACATTCATAGACACAGCCGACATGGTGGTCTCGTTGAATACATGGATTCAGAAAGAAATTCGGAAAATGGTTTTCCAGTTGTCGACTTCGTGGAGAGAAGCATTACCGCCATTGATGATCTCTTTTTGGAATGCTACAATATCGTTGATCCTGATGATATTGACAGTTCATCTTTCAATGATGCTGTCAAATGGCATAATGTTCTTCTTGGAGACCTTGGTCACAGGCTAGAAGAATTTCAGGAACCAGATACAATTCGAAATAGAAGGTTCAAAATTGCTGCGAAAAAGTTGAAGTACAGCAACCAAAACAACCTGACAGTATTGGAGAGTGTAACCTCAAAGGAAGAAATCAAGGAGATTGTGAACTTTTATGAGGAAATATTTGAGGATGCCTTTCAGCATGGTGTCGAAGAAAAAAGGGCACTTGAACTAGACTATTTGCAATGGCTTGATGCCATACGCCATGAATTGTTTACTGACGTCCGGACCATTGAACATGTTCTTGCTCACGTCCGTCGCTGGCACACCGCCCTTGCATCACCAAGGTCAAAATACTATCTGTTTGTTCTGACAAGTCTTGTTGGATTTGGGCCGAACATTGGAGATGGAAGTTCAGAAAACTTAATCGAAGCACGTAATTTAAAGGATGACCTTAGGAAGTATGGTAAATGGGTTACCAGATCCCGATACCCAAGGGAGTGGCTTGGACAGAATGGCGGAGAGGTCAAACAGCTGCTGTCCAACAAGCTGTATATCGGAAACTCTGAGGGAAAGGTTCAGAAAGTTTCCCAAACGCCACGACGTCCACTGCAGGTGTGTATCGGGACGATCCTTTCTCCAAACAAACAAAAGGTTTCCGGTTACATCGAACTGGATCTGGGAAACAACTATGTCCCTGTACACGTCTTCTTCGTACCATTGCGGACTGAACTGGCAGGACCGATTCATGCTGGCAAACGGGTCGAGTTTCATCTTGGATTCAGCTTCTTCAACGGGTATGAAGCGTTCAATGTCCAGGCTCTGAAAAAGTATGAATGCATCGCCTGCGGTGCAAAGGTTGAGATAATCAGCTGTGAACAATCCAGAGAGTGCACAAACTTATCATGCAAGGAACTTGTCTTGAAACATGAGTCATTCTCGTGATCTTCTCACTTCTATGATACCGCACCAGTTTATACTATCGAGACTGAACCGAAGAAATCAATCTTCAAGATTGACATAATGAGATGTTTTAACTTATGAATGGCACTTAGACAACCTTTTTAATCATGTATAATTTGAAAGCAAATCTGTGATTATGGCATCGAGTTGCAACTTTCATATATGGACACTAAGGTTATCTTATCCCTCTAGATTTTAATAATGCACTTGAAATCTGATTTCGATGACGTTTCAATTCAAAAACAGAAGCCAAACAGGCAAGAACAAATCTTAGATAATAAATCATGCAACTCCTAAAAAAACTACAAAGCCAATGACACACATTGTAAAATTAAAACCTTGTTTAGCAAATATGCGTAGATTATTTTGAATTGAATATATATTGTTTGCACAAGAGACCGGAACATCATTACTGTGATACATGTACAGTCTTTCTGATGTTATATTTGTCAATCACTGTGATATTCTAAATGCAGAGGCGTGATGTCATTAACCAGCTACCACTGGCGTGAACCTGATGAAGGTACTTTGATAGTTTTATGTTGATTCAAAAAAATGTTAAACCGAAAGATAACTTGTCATATTATAAACTGAATTAAATCACCTCAATATTCAATAATTAATTATCACATTGACCATTTTATGAATATTGAATATTGTAATGTTGAAATTTGAGCGAGCCTTTACTTTTTATCGAATTTAATATCATGCATGTACATTGTAACTGGAGTAAAAATGTTAAAAATTATTTAAGTTGAAGCGCAATAGGATATCATTTGTTTATTCTAAAAACGTCATAATTATTACGTCATTACTTGAAAATGTCAAAATCGAATGTCCAGTTTACTTCCGGTAGGGTGTTAGGCTAGATTATTACGTTAAGAGACATGTACATCCTTAACTTAGTGCTAGGGTATTTAAAACGTTCTTTCAGTATCTTACCGTTATGTTGATAAGTTTAAATAAGCCCAATAGTCGTTAGGATAGTCAAATAGCGTAGGGATGATAAGGTTTTTCGTGGGCGCCGCCATTTTTGTTTATGCCGTCCTTCGCATGGTCACGTGATCTCTGCAGCGAGTGCATCTTGTGACGTCATGATAATTTAGTATAAAAGGGTCGGTCGGCTGATCAAACGATGGTTGCATTTCATTTCTCGGACCTTTTAAGCTAAGCAGCAAGCTCTCTTTGGATCAGCCGACAAGGTGAGAATGTCGGTAATTTCGCCAGGACTCTAACGTTTTATATGTAATTTGTAAATGTAACCAGGATTTATAAGTAATTAATCAGTCTCAGTTGGTACTTTAGTTTTCGACGTCGCGATTAGGATGCACCATCATTATTTTTAATATATATTTGTAGATATGTTGTGTCATGAATAAATTATTAATGTTGCTCATATAAATCTTGTGTGTTTTTCATAAAGTTCTATGTTTGTTGTTTGGAAAGTTTTTAAGATACGATAATTTTTAAGTTTCGCGGGCTTCTTTACCAATGCCAGGTTCCAGCCATTAGTGACCGTCAGCTAGCTCATTAAATATTCATCGATGCCAGGTCAAAGAGTGGTCACGCCAGGATCTGACCAATCAGGAGCTAGCAAATCTCAGATAAACATGGCTGACGTTCACAGTGATTGGCACTTTGGCATTGGTATCGAAGTCCCAAACGTGAATGACAGAAGTCAAAGATACCTGAATTAATTTGAACAAAATGGTTTTCTGCATACACACTTAGTTATCGCCATAGATTTTCCTACACGTTGGTTATCAGCAAAGTATATTTTTTTGGAGTGACAAGCGAACACGTAGCGTAACACAAGTGGGCGGGGCGTAGTATTTATAACTGTTTATGTAAACAAAGCCGCGCTACCATTAGAATTTACACACTTAGACGTTTGCTTACACTAGGAAATACAGTAGTTAGTTATTAATAGAGTCGGACATGATACCCTACCCTACTTAGCGTCACAAAGTCATCAAAAAAGTCATAATGTGTGAAAAATGATGTACTTTTGTTAACGCAATATTGGTTCAATAATGGTACCTCCAAGTCAAACATTTCACAAAATAACACATGCAATTCCTTACATTGCACATTCAATATAGCCAAACAGATTCACACATCTTTATGGAAAATATCGGACAAAATGAAGGCTCCGAGGTTGCCACTGTCATTATTCAATCAACGTTTTGTTGACCAGGAGCAGTACAATTAAGTAAAGTAAAAGAGGATGCGTCGTAAGTACAACAGGATACGTCGTAAGCACACGAAGATGCGTCGTAAGTACAAAGGGATGCGTCGTAAGAAAAGGGGATGTGTCGTAAGAACAAGAAGATGCGTCGTAAGTACAAGGGGATGCGTCGTAAGTACAGGTGGATACGTCGTAAGCACACGAAGATGCGTCGTAAGTACAAAGGGATGCGTCGTAAGAAAAGGGGATGTGTCGTAAGTACAAGGGAATGCGTCTTTAGTACAAGAGGATACGTCGTTAGTACAAGGGAATGCGTCGTAAGCACAAGAAGATGCGTCGTAAATACAAAGGGATGCGTCGTACGAAAAGGGGATGTGTCGTAAGTACAAGGGAATGCGTCGTAAGTACAAGAGGATACGTCGTAAGTACAAGGGAATGCGTCGTAAGCACAAGAAGATGCGTCGTAAGCACAATAAGATGCGTCGTTAGTACAAAGGGATGCGTCGTAAGCACAAGAAGATGCGTCGTAAATACAAAAGGATGCGTCGTACGAAAAGGGGATGTGTCGTAAGTACAAGGGAATGCGTCGTAAGTACAAGAGGATACGTCGTAAGTACAAGGGAATGCGTCGTAAGCACAAGAAGATGCGTCGTAAGCACAAGAAGATGCGTCGTAAGTACAAAGGGATGCGTCGTAAGAAAATGGGATGTGTCGTAAGTACAAGGGAATGCGTCGTAAGTACAAGAGGATGCATCGTAAGTACAAGAGGGTACGTCGTAAGTACAAGGGGATGCGTCGTAAGCACAAGAAGATGCGTCGTAAGTACAAGAGGGTACGTCGTAAGTACAAGGGGATGCGTCGTAAGCACAAGAAGATGCGTCGTAAGTACAAGAGGGTACGTCGTAAGTACAAGGGGATGCGTCGTAAGCACAAGAAGATGCGTCGTAAGTACAAAGGGATGCGTCGTAAGAAAAGGGGATGTGTCGTAAGTACAAGGGAATGCGTCGTAAGTACAAGAGGATACGTCGTAAGTACAAGGGGATGCGTCGTAAGCACAAGAAGATGCGTCGTAAGTACAAAGGGATGCGTCGTAAGAAAAGGGGATGTGTCGTAAGTACAAGGGAATGCGTCGTAAGTACAAGAGGATACGTCGTAAGTACAAGGGGATGCGTCGTAAGCACAAGAAGATGCGTCGTAAGTACAAAGGGATGCGTCGTAAGAAAAGGGGATGTTTAGTAAGTACAAGAAGATACGTCGTAAGTACAAGAGGATACGTCGTAAGTACAAGGAGATGCGTAGTAAGCACAAGAAGATGCGTCGTAAATACAAAGGGATGCGTCGTAAGAAAAGGGGATGTGTCGTAAGTACAAGGGAATGCGTCGTAAGTACAAGAGGAGACGTCGTAAGTACAAGGGGATGCGTCGTAAGCACAAGAAGATGCGCCGTAAGTACAAAGGGATGCGTCGAAAGAAAAGGGGATGTGTCGTACATGTAAGTACAAGGGAATGCGTCGTTAATACAAGAGGATACGTCGTAAGTACAAGTGGGTGCGTCAGAAGTACAAGAAGGTACGTGGTAAGTACAAGTAGGTGCGTCGGAAGTACAAGCGGGTGCGTCAGAAGTACATGGGATGCGTTGTTATTACAAGGGGATACATCGTAAGCACAAGGAGATGCGTCATAAGTACAAGGGATGCGTCTTAAGAAAAGGGGATGCGTCGTAAGTACAAGGGGATGCGTCTTTAGTACAAGAGGATACGTTGTAAGTAGAAGCGGGTGCGACAGAAGTACAAGGGGTGGCGTCGGAATTACACTGTCGATGCAAGGGATAGCGCCGAAAATGCAAGGTGAGGTATCGTAAATATTAGTGAAGACAAAGTTCATGAGGATGCGGATGCGTTAGAAGTACAAGGGGGTGCGTCGTAAGTACAAAGGGATGCGTCGTAAGAAAAGGGGATGTGTCGTAAGTACAAGGGAATGCGTCGTAAGTACAAGAGGATACGTCGTAAGTACAAAGGGATGCGTCGTAAGAAAAGGGGATGTGTCGTACATGTAAGTACAAGGGAATGCGTCGTAAGTACAAGAGGATACGTTGTAAGTACAAGTGGATGCGTCAGAAGTACAAGAAGGTACGTGGTAAGTACAAGTAGGTGCGTCGGAAGTACAAGCGGGTGCGTCAGAAGTACATGGGATGCGTTGTTATTACAAGGGGATGCGTCGTAAGCACAAGAAGATGCGTCGTCAGTACAAGAGGGTACGTCGTAAGTACAAGGGGATGCGTCGTAAGCACAAGAAGATGCGTCGTAAATTCAAAGGGATGCGTCGTAAGAAAAGGGGATGTGTCGTAAGTACAAGGGAATGCGTCGTAAGTACAAGAGGATACGTCGTAAGTACAAGGGGATGCGTCGTAAGCACAAGAAGATGCGTCGTAAGAAAAGGGGATGTTTAGAAAGTACAAGAAGATACGTCGTAAGTACAAGAGGATACGTCGTAAGTACAAAGAGATGCGTAGTAAGCACAAGAAGATGCGTCGTAAGTACAAAGGGATGCGTCGTAAGAAAAGGGGATGTGTCGTAAGTACAAGGGAATGCGTCGTAAGTACAAGAGGATACGTCGTAAGTCGAGGGGATGCGTCGTAAGCACAAGAAGATGCGTCGTAAGTACAAAGGGATGCGTCGTAAGAAAAGGGGATGTTTAGTAAGTACAAGAAGATACGTCGTAAGTACAAGAGGATACGTCGTAAGTACAAGGAGATGCGTAGTAAGCACAAGAAGATGCGTCGTAAGTACAAAGGGATGCGTCGTAAGAAAAGGGGATGTGTCGTAAGTACAAGGGAATGCGTCGTAAGTACAAGAGGATACGTCGTAAGTCGAGGGGATGCGTCGTAAGCACAAGAAGATGCGTCGTAAGTACAAAGGGATGCGTTGTAAGAAAAGGGGATGTTTAGTAAGTACAAGAAGATACGTCGTAAGTACAAGAGGATACGTCGTAAGTACAAGGAGATGCGTAGTAAGCACAAGAAGATGCGTCGTAAGTACAAAGGGATGCGTCGTAAGAAAAGGGGATGTGTCGTAAGTACAAGGGAATGCGTCGTAAGTACAAGAGGAGACGTCGTAAGTACAAGGGGATGCGTCGTAAGCACAAGAAGATGCGTCGTAAGTACAAAGGGATGCGTCGTACGAAAAGGGGATGTGTCGTAAGTACAAGGGAATGCGTCGTAAGTACAAGAGGATACGTCGTAAGTACAAGGGAATGCGTCGTAAGCACAAGAAGATGCGTCGTAAGCACAATAAGATGCGTCGTTAGTACAAAGGGATGCGTCGTAAGCACAAGAAGATGCGTCGTAAATACAAAAGGATGCGTCGTACGAAAAGGGGATGCGTCGTAAGAAAAGGGGATGTGTCGTAAGTACAAGGGAATGCGTCGTAAGTACAAGAGGATACGTCGTAAGTACAAGGGGATGCGTCGTAAGCACAAGAAGATGCGTCGTAAGAAAAGGGGATGTTTAGAAAGTACAAGAAGATACGTCGTAAGTACAAGAGGATACGTCGTAAGTACAAAGAGATGCGTAGTAAGCACAAGAAGATGCGTCGTAAGTACAAAGGGATGCGTCGTAAGAAAAGGGGATGTGTCGTAAGTACAAGGGAATGCGTCGTAAGTACAAGAGGATACGTCGTAAGTCGAGGGGATGCGTCGTAAGCACAAGAAGATTCGTCGTAAGTACAAAGGGATGCGTCGTAAGAAAAGGGGATGTTTAGTAAGTACAAGAAGATACGTCGTAAGTACAAGAGGATACGTCGTAAGTACAAGGAGATGCGTAGTAAGCACAAGAAGATGCGTCGTAAGTACAAAGGGATGCGTCGTAAGAAAAGGGGATGTGTCGTAAGTACAAGGGAATGCGTCGTAAGTACAAGAGGATACGTCGTAAGTCGAGGGGATGCGTCGTAAGCACAAGAAGATGCGTCGTAAGTACAAAGGGATGCGTCGTAAGAAAAGGGGATGTTTAGTAAGTACAAGAAGATACGTCGTAAGTACAAGAGGATACGTCGTAAGTACAAGGAGATGCGTAGTAAGCACAAGAAGATGCGTCGTAAGTACAAAGGGATGCGTCGTAAGAAAAGGGGATGTGTCGTAAGTACAAGGGAATGCGTCGTAAGTACAAGAGGAGACGTCGTAAGTACAAGGGGATGCGTCGTAAGCACAAGAAGATGCGTCGTAAGTACAAAGGGATGCGTCGAAAGAAAAGGGGATGTGTCGTACATGTAAGTACAAGGGAATGCGTCGTTAATACAAGAGGATACGTCGTAAGTACAAGTGGGTGCGTCAGAAGTACAAGAAGGTACGTGGTAAGTACAAGTAGGTGCGTCGGAAGTACAAGCGGGTGCGTCAGAAGTACATGGGATGCGTTGTTATTACAAGGGGATACATCGTAAGCACAAGGAGATGCGTCATAAGTACAAGGGATGCGTCTTAAGAAAAGGGGATGCGTCGTAAGTACAAGGGGATGCGTCTTTAGTACAAGAGGATACGTTGTAAGTAGAAGCGGGTGCGACAGAAGTACAAGGGGTGGCGTCGGAATTACACTGTCGATGCAAGGGATAGCGCCGAAAATGCAAGGTGAGGTATCGTAAATATTAGTGAAGACAAAGTTCATGAGGATGCGGATGCGTTAGAAGTACAAGGGGGTGCGTCGTAAGTACAAAGGGATGCGTCGTAAGAAAAGGGGATGTGTCGTACATGTAAGTACAAGGGAATGCGTCGTAAGTACAAGAGGATACGTTGTAAGTACAAGTGGATGCGTCAGAAGTACAAGAAGGTACGTGGTAAGTACAAGTAGGTGCGTCGGAAGTACAAGCGGGTGCGTCAGAAGTACATGGGATGCGTTGTTATTACAAGGGGATACATCGTAAGCACAAGGAGATGCGTCATAAGAAAAGGGGATGCGTCGTAAGTACAAGGGGATGCGTCTTTAGTACAAGAGGATACGTTGTAAGTAGAAGCGGGTGCGACAGAAGTACAAGGGGGTGCGTCGTAAGCATAAGAGGATGTACCAAGCACGGACCTCTTTTTCTCCCTTGTACCCCACCTGAGTCAGCTCTAAGGAGGACTGTGTCGACCATTGACGAAATCGATAAGTCACCTTCCAATCACAATGTTTCTATAACAATAATTACAGGAAGGTGGTCATATCTAAAAACATAGTTTAAAAAAAAAAAAATTGGGAAAAAGTAGAAATACCAACAATTAATATTACAGCAAACACATTTTATCAAATATTGGAAAAGAACATAGATTAGCTTTTTATTGCGACATTTATTGACAAGATCTGTTAAAGTATTATAATAATTCATATCTTCCGAGCAAGATCGTGACCAATTTAAAGGCCAGATGGGCTTATGGCATGGGTCGTTTTCCGGCGTCCGTAAACTTTTCACATTTTCGACTGACGGTGGGGAGGTTTTCCTTGCACCTAGGAGATCAAAGTTTGTAAAGTTTTTGCTTCATTCAAATGTGTTATTTATTTGTGTTTTGAAGTTAAGGTGCACATATTTGTGCGTTTAAATTACTACGTGTGTGCCGTTCTTTAACAACATTTTAACTGCATATAATTGAATAATCCTCTTATCTGTCTGATGGTACTATCTGAATTTGTACTGTTTGTCTTACTAATAGTCATAAATTTTGTGACATTTGGTTTATATGGTAACTACCTTAGACTATAAAGCATGCACAAGACTTATCTACAGAACCAATGCTATGTTGTTATCATCCTGAATACTCAATCGTGCAAGAACTGATGCGCTACAATGCCAATGACTCTATGTTATTAGAAGGAATTTGAATATTTGATTACTCATATTTGATGTTTAAAGTTTACATGCTAAGGACTAGGAAGATTCACGATTTCCCAAAAATAAATATTTATCTTTAATGTAAAACTATTGTTCAAACCTCAATCAATATTTTTCCCCCAAGGGTTTATTTTCATACATTTTAAATATGGCTAAATTAGAGGGCCAAAAAAGGGCCCTTCATCACTTCTCCACAATTATCAATCAACATTAATCACGCATATTTGCTACCGTTTCTTAAAACGTTATTACACTTTTTCTTCTTGGGTCATTGAAAAGTGCATGGTTGTTCTTGTGCATGTGTGCGTGTGTGCGTGTGTGCATGTGTGCGTATGTATATAGGCGATGACTAACAATATGTCAGCTCTTGCAATTGCGTCCTTACAGACAAATGACTTTTTATATCCTATGCCAACTGCAAAGACGATTTAATTTCTTGACACTGTTGAACAACGTGCATATTCCAAATGGTAGAAGAGAACATCATACATTGTCATGGTGTTACCTCCCCCTTTCGTAATTGCGTCGTGTGTTAACATTGTATATGTCAGCATGCAGTTGGAATCCCGGATTTTAAATTGCGGATGTGGATTTCTCATAAATAGTCGCGGTTAACAAGGAATCTCACACAGGAATCGGTCCTCTGACAGAATACACCATGCGTGCTGTCCTCGTCATCTTCACTGCAGCTGCACTGGCGCTGGTGAGTACCTCATCTGTTCGATAATTATCTGTTTATATTCTATTAATGTCATGGAAGTTTATTTATAAGTTTTGACTATCATGCGTTTCTCCTGAAGGTCTCTGGTAACCTTGACGATCATCGCCTAGGAATAAATGCCGTTGGTTCGTATAACACGATTACACATGATTGTAGAAAAAAAAATTGCACCTCAATGTTTTTTAACAGTAAAAGTTGTCTTATAGGAAAGTAGAAAATGTATAAGAAAGAGCAATTGTATAATATGACAGAGGCATTATCTACCAGTAAGACAAACACATTTTATTCAGATAGCGTGTCACGAGTTTGTGATATTGCATTCATAAATAGCAGTATGAACCTACAATATGATTTCTTTTCGGAAATAGTCAACCTTGAAATCCAGTCTGTCTTACTGTAATGAAACCTCTAAATTTCTAGAAGTCTTTGATTAACGATTTGGACTCATAAAGATCTCCGATTAATTCCAAAAACGTCTGAGAATAACATGGTTGTCGCTAATTGTATTAAATCATTAAAAAAAGACGAGAAATTGCAATTCTACATATTGTATGATAAAAGATGCTTTGATGTGTGAAAGTCAATTTGGTTACATTGTTTTAGTTCCCTGAAACCGAATGTTTATCTCGTAGTTTCGCCACAGGAACGATAAGTATTTTCAGTACAGACCATTGTAACTTCAGTCTTAATTTCTTAAAATGACATACATTTGTAATGGATATTGTTTCTTTGAAGAAATTAATCATAAAATATCCTATGTCGTTAATGTTTTATTTAATCAATGTATCCTTACATTGCCACATCATTCCATTTAAGGTATACATGACGGGGATGCAACACCATTTTACTCTGTACATGAAACTCTTACTAATAGGATAATACTCGAATCTTTAAATTACAAGTCTATTGGTACAAATAAGGTTATTTCCAAGCATCCGTCAGTATACCAGTTCCTGTCTTTCACGGAGAGTCACAGTTTGGGATGCAGAAGACTCGTACCCAAAACGAACTCGTCCCCATCGGGAATTCATACGAGTACGAGTTTTCCTACAGCCCACAGTTTAATCTCCGCACACAAAATACACTATTTTGTAGAACATTTGATTAACTTGAGGTGATAGACTAGACTAAGACTAGAAATACACATACTGACAGAGAGCGATGGTATGTATGGCAATACCTGTAGGGGATGGAGGTTTTGTTTCCTAATTATATAATTGAAGTCTTTCTTATTTTCAGACGCGTCACGACTTTTGACTCTCGGTAGGTACTAGTCAATATACAGCCCAAATAAATTAATAAACTATTGGGTACAAGAAACGTTACAACAAAAGTATCAGATGATTTTTCAATCCACGATAAATAAGACAGACATATATAGTTACGTTGTGCCCAGGGATGAAATAATTCTTCGATTTTGAAAATTATATCATTAATATGTTTCTGAAAAACTCGCTTTTTAAGACTAGGCGAGAAAAGAGAGTAAAATTTATTTCAATACGTCCTACTATATATGCGTAAACGAATTAAATTTCAAGAAGGTGAGTTATTTGGACAAAAATATGTTATCAATAATTATATTTCTACATTTCATCAATGGTTGACTGACAAGCAATTATGTCAAAAAACATGTTGAAAAACTGCTGACTGAATCAGAGACAATAAAATACAATTTGATTCTAATTCTCCCAACGGCTTGACCACCAACATCCTTTTTTCTTTTACATTAAACCGAGAATATATAAATATTGAATTATAACTTTATATACTTTCTACCACGCAGACTGCCTCCCGCCCCCTAGCGGACCGTCAGGCGCATCAGGACGGGGATACAACATGCCCCGTCCAGGTAGGTGTTACTTCATCACTATACATGTATATATCATTGTTTATCACCCAGAACTGTGAGATATCGATTGTGTGAGATCAAACGATATCTCCTAGGAGATATCATTTTTTAAGTAGATTTTGCACAATGCCCTCAATGACATCACAATACTATGACGTCAAAAACATGATGACGTCTCAATGCTATGATCTCACCGCACTGGAAGTCAAATGGCAGAGATTTGCTCACAACACTATTTTCACTGAAACGTAATAAGAATGAGTTTGGATGATAAATAGAATCTCACCCTCGTGTCTTCTGATATCAAATATATCAACACTCGTTGATGAAAGTAAAAAAAAGCCGCGGATATTTGTAAGTTTTATCAACTTGTATTAATATATTTGATATCAGAAGACTCTTGGGTGAAATCTCTATGCGTTAAATATCAATGGTATCAAGTCAACAGTTTCTACTGTATGACATGTGAACTTTTAGATTCACAATCGTCCACGAAAATGGGCATGGAAAAAAAATCAATTTTAATCAGTTTTAAATGACGTGACTGTCTCGAACTCCTTTTGATAGCGGGAAGTCTCAAGCCTTGTTCTTTGAGGTTCCACCAAATTGCCTGAAATCTGAAACTCATACTCAAACATGACTGCTCTCCTTGAAATGTTGTAAAGAATCAGGTCCTAACTGCAGTCGCATCACTTGAGACCTCATGTTTACCGGATAATATGTATTGGGATCACACTGGGGGTGATCGCTCCCTTTACACGATATACGCGATGGTCGAATGAGTGTCGTATGGACATTCAGTGTATCATAGCATACATGGTTATCGAAGTGTTGATTCAGTGTATCATAGCATACATGGTTATCGAAGTGTTGATTCAGTGTATCATAGCATACATGGTTATCGAAGTGTTGATTCAGTGTATCATAGCATACATGGTTATCGAAGTGTTGATTCAGTGTATCATAGCATACATGGTTATCGAAGTGTTGATTCAGTGTATCATAGCATACATGGTTATCGAAGTGTTGATTCAGTGTATCATAGCATACATGGTTATCGAAGTGTTGATTCAGTGTATCATAGCATACATGGTTATCGAAGTGTTGATTCAGTGTATCATAGCATACATGGTTATCGAAGTGTCGATTCAGTGTATCATAGCATACATGGTTATCGAAGTGTTGATTCAGTGTATCATAGCATACATGGTTATCGAAGTGTTGATTCAGTGTATCATAGCATACATGGTTATCGAAGTGTTGATTCAGTGTATCATAGCATACATGGTTATCGAAGTGTTGATTCAGTGTATCATAGCATACATGGTTATAGAAGTGTTGATTCAGTGTATAATAGCATACATGGTTATCGAAGTGTTGATTCAGTGTATCATAGCATACATGGTTATCGAAGTGTTGATTCAGTGTATCATAGCATACATGGTTATCGAAGTGTCGATTCAGTGTATCATTGCATACATGGTTATCGAAGTGTTGATTCAGTGTATCATAGCATACATGGTTATCGAAGTGTTGATTCAGTGTATCATAGCATACATGGTTATCGAAGTGTTGATTCAGTGTATCATAGCATACATGGTTATCGAAGTGTTGATTCAGTGTATCATAGCATACATGGTTATCGAAGTGTTGATTCAGTGTATCATAGCATACATGGTTATCGAAGTGTTGATTCAGTGTATCATAGAATACATGGTTATCGAAGTGTTGATTCAGTGTATCATAGCATACATGGTTATCGAAGCGTTGATTCAGTGTATCATAGCATACACGGTTATCCAAGTGTTGATGTCAGACTAAGAACTTTGTAAGCTGAACACAAAACACAGGCTGTTGGAATGTTATTGCAATATTACAAAGTTTCATTTCATCCCCCAGGTTTCCCCCGCTGTCACCTCTGGAGGGACGACCACGGATATTGCCGCATCAACTGGACTCACGTCATCTTTCCGGACTACTGCCGTGATACCTTAGGAAGGTCCCGGTACCGCTCACTGCCGAGGTACGGACCGGGACAGGCAGGCGCCCCGGACACGGATGGTGGTCCCCGTGGCGGCAAATAGAGGACTTCTCCTTGCCCCAGGATTATACAAGGACACGAGACAAGACTAGCTGTTCAACTGAACTACTTTCAGCTTTTAAATGGATACAATATGTTTTGAAAACCCGTACGTGAGACGTACTGATAGAAGACCTGTTTAGCTATGTATTGAGTGTCAAAACAAGATATTATACGATCATGACAAGCTGAAACAATTTAGCAAACCAACAAAGGTTGACCTTGGCGTTGACTTATAAATTAAACATGAATCCTGATACAAAGTCATATATACAGCCAGTGTGTTCTTTTGTCTACAATTTATCAAATATATTTGAAATGATGATAAATTAAACCATCTCAGATTATGATATATGTTCCTGGGGCCTGATGTCCAATCCTGTACTTTATCAATATATGGAAGGCTTCTTAACTTTTGTGTTATCCTGTATTGTCAACCTACCAGCCATATAACGAGATACTTGAAACGACCTTTCTAAATCGTATCACCCGGTACGAGGGACTTACAACCTTGTAATTCCCTCCAGGAGGGTTTACACAGACAGTTGTAAACCCTGTTAGAAGGAATTATAATGATTGTAAACCCTGATATATTTGTTAAGATGGCGGCTTGAAAGTAAAGATCTGAAGGAGCTAACTAAGAGACTAATTTTGAATATGTACAGCAAATGTTTTGCAGAAAGTGCGTCTCGAACCCGTATCCACTATCACCTGTAGTTACTGAGTCAACGCCTCAGACTACTGCGCCAAGGGGCCAGACGGTTTTCACGGTACAAAAGAAACTCATATAGCGCGGCTGTTAACAGGCTGACATCACCGAGGGATCCTCAATATAACGCCAGGGATCCTCAATTTAACGCGATAACAAGTAGAAAGCCTGTTTTACACTTAGAAACGCTTGATAATATAGATAAGGCATTCTACCTCGGATATGGTAAGGTTGTAGACCCTGATAGTCGCATCCTCGGGTTTTCCCTTCCTATCAGGGTCCACAACCTTACCATATCCTCGGTCTCATGCCTTATCTTTATAATCTTTCTGGACTGCTAGAGGAATATTTTCTTATCGTTTCCGTTTTTTTCCTGTACCATCATAATAAGCGCAAACTGATTGTTTAAACTAAACTGAAGTGTGCCCTTCATAAATCACACACAATCGAAAGATGATAGGTGCAACGTTAATGAAGTTCTACATGTTGTCATGATTTGAATTCTTACGATTAAAAAAGCCTGTTTATGTGCAGCACGGATGTTTGAGAATTTTACAGAACTTTTTTGAATAACTGTTTTTGAATAAACTATGCTTGTAAACTTCATTAAAATAATTTACAGTGTTTGTCTCTTTTGTATATTATATTTAATGCAAATATGGCGTTTGATTGGGATTACCAATACTTTAACAGTTATAAGAATATTAACCCTATTGTGACCTTTTCATGTCCATGGTTTGTATGTAGAAGGCCAGATGTAACAGTGAAACTTTAGGAACATTACCAATATATTACTACACATTTGCTGAAACGGAAACATAGTTGTAGTGTGATAAGAGCAATTCTCTGATGGGAGTAAGGGCTCATGAAGTAGACCGCGGGGTATTTCCTTATCGTAAACAGATGTTTCATCAGATTGCCGCTACCAGATAATGTGCAGCAGCATTTAGCT
Organism: Gibbula magus; assembly: GCA_936450465.1. Classification (NCBI taxonomy): domain Eukaryota; kingdom Metazoa; phylum Mollusca; class Gastropoda; order Trochida; family Trochidae; genus Gibbula; species Gibbula magus. The sequence goes on along the minus strand of OW388296.1, from coordinate 6,313,516 downwards.
CTGTGTGTCACTAGATGGGCAGCCCGTACCAAGGGTGGTTAAAGTTTAAAAGAATGAATATTATGTCCCTCAAAGAGAGGCGAGTAGGACTTATATGGAAACATATTTTAGTTACTTTATTCAAGCTGTGTCCTTGTAAACCCAGCTTCGCAGTTGGGTACCTGGTTTGGAATTAAAACATTTGTTGGCTTAAATTGGGGATTGGGTTGAACTCTCCTCGTAAGGTTGAGGATGAAAACGGTGCATGACAAGGGTAATGATGTAGTATGTATGTATGTATGTATGTATGTATGTATGTATGTATGCAATAGCAACCTGGATCAGTTCACAAAACGAATAAGAGCAATTCCTATCACTACCAGTACATACACGTTCTTCAGAGGTAGAGAAGGGTCATCCTATCGTGGTACACCTGCTTTTATCAAATTGGTTCATAATTCATGTATTTTTGATGAAATTTGTTTTCAAAAGCAGTTAACCTACCTACAAAGAACACTCACTTAGGTGATATGATCCCTTTAACGCAAATTATCACTTCAAAATTAAAGGGATTATGTCAAGTTCATCAAAATCGACTTTTCTCCTTACATCTTTCTTCGCAGAATGAATTGAATTGTTCTGAGAAATCCCGCTGACAAGCTTAACAAGCAAGTTCACATTCTGAAGTTTCGCTGTGACCTTGAGAAATAACTCAGTGAGTATAGTTCTTGAGTTACTTCGTTTCGTGAATACGGACGTACAACAGTCAGGAGTGTAATTTAGTATTAGCTCATCATAGTCCACACGTACAGGTCCAGAACACTACAGAACAGAAGTAGCCCCTAGTTTGTGTAGAGTGCAAAGTAACACAAAGATGACGCCTTTAGTTACAAGCACCCACATATATATATATATATATATATATATATATATATATATATATATATATATATATGTAAAATAATACATGTCATTAAGAAGCGTCCATATTGGGAAAAGGGCACAAACAGAGCCTAAAAGATGTTCGAATTAAATTGTCAAGACTTGCTGTAGCTATAACTTCATTTAAGGGACTGCATGCTACTTGATTAACTTGTCTACCTCACTCAATGAGATAAACATGGTAATTGTCAAGAAAAGACAGATATCCTCTATTAAAGAATGTGAAATGTATTCTGTTGATGTTCACGTTTAGGTTAAACTCAAAATATCAGCAAAACACAGGGTTTCTTATGTAGCGACCTAGTTTGCATTCTGATGCTTAATGTCACTGTGACAGTATTTAACTGAGCAAACCGTATTTTCCAGGAATGGTGCATCTGATATGAAATACTGCGTCACAACATTTCTGGACCGGATACATATAAATTATTCAACAGGATTAGTTCCTTGTTGGATAAACATCTATGAAGTAGTAGGCTGTTGTACAGCTTGCACGAGACTCCATGTGAAGTGGAGCCATTGCTAATTTGGGTAGATCAAATGGTCGGGGTTTCATTATTTAATAACTTGGTTCCCTTTCTGTGAACCACACATACACAGGAACACACGCTTAACATTTGGGAAGTTGTTGGAAGTTATCATAATAAAGACAAATATCAGTCCAATAACTATTTATTTACAATGTAATGTTAACTTTGTTTAGAGGTCCTGACTTGAACGGACGACTTTAAACATGGGCGTTGTGTTGTTTGGTTATTTATCCAACAGAAAGAAACAGGAAACATGGAGTTACATTGTTTGGTTTATTAAATTATTAACAGGACACATCAGGAAATGAACAAAAGCATCCCTGAAATTTCATAATCACGTATATTTGGTAACATGTGAATTAGATGCATTGTACATACAACACATACGTTAAGAACAGCATTCTTACATAGTCGACAATCTGTTAAGATGGTGGAGTTACAAATTTAGATACTTAACACAGTACTAGGTTCTTCGATTTGCATACGTAATGGAACATTCCACAATTAGTGTTGATCTCGAATCCTTTCTAGAAGTTCAAAGTACCTGTAATTAAACAATTTAAGCATTTCATTATACATTAAAATTCTGTCAGTATAACTTTAATATCGACAAGAAAGGTATGATACAAACAGGTGGATGGAAAGCGTTTAAGCTTAATCAATTGACAGAGAGCTCAGTCTGATTAAAATCGACCATTTTATGAATAAAATCTGCTAAATAGTGCACCTGACTGAGTGGAAAGGAAAACCCCGAGCGATCTGAGTTGACTTCGTATTCCGGTAGATTAACTTTTTTGTGACTTGGGTTCCACGAAATACGGTCGATTGTTATCAGACTGAAACAAAGCTGCTCTTTTATCAATATATAAACCGATAACAGAGGTTATGAAAATGGATGCATACAAGGAGTACGTTAAAGATACCTACTTTTCAAGTTGCTTGTCAAGCCAGTCTTTGTGTTTCAATTTGGTGTACCAAGAAACCGGAAATGCTGATAATCCTAACTTACAACCCAGGAGAGCTCCGGCAACAGCAGCGTTTGTGTCTGCATCGCCTCCCTTTGTTAAGAGATTAAAGGAAAGTAAATTCAGTGAAAATAAATTTTATAATATATTTTCATCTGAGCTAAATCCATTTAATAATACCATAATATATTGTTTTATAAAAGATTTCAGTTATAGCATTAACCCCGGTCATAATTTTGTTCACCTGCTTTGCATTTTAAATTTTAAACTTTAATGCATCTCAGAAACTGAAGTTCTTTCATTGAGGAACCATAAGCATAATGTTCTGACTCCGTAACATAAGGAGAACATTATTAATTTGGTTTCCATATCACATTTAAGAAGTTTTGCACATATAATGATATTTAATCTTTTTTCAGTGCCAAATTCGATTTAGGTAATACCTTTTGAACTGCAACGACCAGTATCGCTTTGCTCACATAAGCAGTGAAGTGGACAGACCTCTGAGTGTAGCTTTATAAGCAGTTGATTAATTTGGGCTTCATGCCATATTTTCTCAAACTAATTTTAACAAAATGTCATGGAACATAAGTGATCATCAATTACCTCGAGAACAATTGTTTGAATAGCTTTCCTGAAGTCCTTCTGTTTGAGCGCCCAGAAGCCGGCCCCAAGACACTTGTAGGTGTAGCCAATGGTGGGCACATCCTCCAGATTCAGCGTCTCGATCTTTTTCACCCACATGTACTTATAGAGCTCCTCCTTCTGCAACGATGTGATGATAATCTCAGTGCAGACAGGTTCTTTATAAGGAAGTGAACACATGTGAAACCTCTGACCATAGACTAGTTAATTACACGAACTGTACAAACAAAGTACAGTCCAATAAACAAGCGACCTGATCTGAATGAAAAGTTGTAAAATATTGTGTAGCAGGAGTGAAAATACAAATTTCAACATCCAGGGGTATTCGAACCCAGGACCTCCGAGTGAGAGTCAGACGCTCTACCAATTGAGATAAAGGAACATCCTATTGATCCAAGCTAGTACGTAGGAACGCTAGTGACCTCACCCTGCCACAAATGCATTTACCTGGACAAGAACTCGCTCAACAGCTCTAATTTGACTGAAAACTGGTTCGAACTATAACCATATTGTTTCCTCCGTTTTGGTGGATTCGCCCACAAGTTTGTGTCTGAGCTACGGACCATTGACAACAACGTCCAATGCGAGAAGGTGCTATCATACATTGATTGTTTACTGTTCGATCTGCTCAACGTTGCTTGGTTAACAAGACAACTCATCTCCAAATAAAATAAATAGTGAGTTATACATAAACATGCCGACCTCGTCCTGTGTCTCCAGCACATCTGCCGCCGCCTGGTAGCTGTCCTGTATGAGTTTCTTCACTCGGTACTTGCCGCTTCTCTTCTTGTACCGCTCGTCTCCCGTCAACATCAGGGACACCGCCACAGACACAGCAACACACGACGCCTGACATCTGGGACCGTGCAAGGTTAGACGACGATATAATATAAATTCGATCTTGATATTATTACAAACAACCATACACACTCGCATTGATCCTCAAAGACAACGACATTAACAGTGGATATGACATTATATTGTTACATTGTGGCAGGTACGGATGAATCACATACAACATTCACACATACAACATTTAAACATACAGGACGTCCATGATAAAGGGTTGATGTATAGGGACCAGGACCCATCGTGTGTACATGACTTGTGTAAGGGAGACATGTTAGCACCACATGAAGCAATAACATTCTGTCTCTTTTCATCAGGCTAAGAAGATGAATTTACTTAAAATTTATATAACAAGATTTGTTGAGAAAAAATATGAACCGTCTTGTATACGGTGATCTATGACAATATCTATTGATATACTCATGTAACAAATTATCATAACCGTGCTTTAAACATATTTAACTATAATGATTATGGTTTTCAGTTCCCAGGTTGTGGGGCAGGTTGGTTACGCATGTATATTGTATTGTAAAGACGCGAAATGTTCTTTTAACAAATGAATGTATTTACCGCGATGTTGAAAGACGATATTTGGTACCCACCTAGGATCATGATGTGTACATTTACAGATGCTCCTGCTGTTGTCTACCACAGCCTGCATGTCCCAGTACTTGTGTACACCGAGAATACTGGTCCTCATCACAGCGCCGTTAGAGGCCACTCTCTTTCCGCTACTGTACAGCTCCAATGATGCCTTTAAGAGTAAAGGCACCGTCATCAATAACATCGATATTTTCACAACAAAAGAACGATTAAGGACAAGAACAGTTGTTTGACGACTCTTGCACAGGACATGTCTTTTCAGTGTTGACATGTCAGCTATTATTTGACAATGAGGCAAATTACTGTTAATTACTGCAAATTACGTAAAACCTAGCAAATAATACTTCAAACTCCAGTGTCATTTTCTGTTTAATAAATATACAATAATACAGAAATTATAAACTATTACAACGTTTATTGCTTATGCTTACCCAAATCTTACCTTATGTGGGTCGGTCGTGAAGTAAGGCTTTGCATCGACCATAGTGGTTGTTTTACCCATTCCCATACCGGCATGATCTCCCAGTTCGGGGAATCCGGTCTTAGACCACACCTTCATCCTCTCGGCAAAGTCTTCTGGTCGCACCTATTGAAACATACCCTCTCTATGGATTTCAATGTATACAAGATACTGGCTCATGACGTATTTTTTTACACTTTTATTAGTAGTGGACCAGGGTAAAATAATGGACATGATCAATAGATTTTACAATGGTTCAACACACTAGAATTGTCACTGTTGTTAGCATCCACGGGTTGTTTTGTAAGAATCTTCTGATGACTATATGCAAAATATATTTTATTGTAGAATTTGTATGTGATTTACAGAACACTAATGAACACGTGTTATTATTTCCGTAAACACAGTAGCTATGTATCCTCATTATTCTAACACCAGCCACTGGAGGATGAGGATAGCAAGGAGATCCTTTCACAAAAGTTGGTGACTTTGTGCTCTGTGAAACGAGGTGAGGTGAGGTAGGGTTAAAGCCGCTTTAAAGATTATTTGACTTAGAAACTGAGGTACAAAGAAATTTTACACCTTATTGTTTCACTCATACAGTAAAAATAATAAATTGATATGATAGAATCGGGATATTATTTAATGTTCAATGTTGACTTATTCGGCAAACAATCATACTCGTTTTTTTTCAAACATGCAGAGTTAGAGTCCCTGAAAGGACATAGGGGTATACAATCATTTTAACACCAACATGACCCCTGCCATGTTTATAATGTTGTAAATGTGTGCAGAATGAGGCACATTTATTGATTTTCACTTAGCAGATGTCTTACATGTATATGTTGATGAACAATTGTGTTTTATCTAAATTAATTTTGGAAAAATTAAAAAAAAATAAAAATTTGTTTTTAACCCAAAAAAGTAAAACCACATATAATTATTCCTTGACTGATGACTCAACGCCTGCAATTTTCAGTTTTAGAGTACGACTTCGGAAGCATAAGATATTTGTTATTGAAAATCAAACAAATGATAAAACCAACTGAGGTGTAAAGTTTCTTTTGTACTTCAGTTTATCACGGCTTATATTGTCCAGGATTGACTACTCACCTCTCCGTTATTGTCCAGGATTGACTACTCACCACTCAGTTATTGTCCAGGAATGACTGCTCACCTCTCCGTTATTGTCTAGGATTGACTACTCACCTCTCCGTTATTGTCCAGGATTGACTACTCACCACTCCGTTATTGTCCAGGATTGACTACCCACCTCTCCGTTATTGTCCAGGATTGACTACCCACCTCTCCGTTATTGTCCAGGATTGACTACCCACCTCTCCGTTATTGTCCAGGATTGACTGCGCACCACTCCGTTGTTGTCCAGGATTGACTACCCACCTCTCCGTTATTGTCCAGGATTGACTACCCACCTCTCCGTTATTGTCCAGGATTGACTACCCACCACTCCGTTATTGTCCAGGATTGACTACCCACCTCTCCGTTATTGTCTAGGATTGACTACTCACCTCTCCGTTATTGTCCAGGATTGACTACCCACCTCTCCGTTATTGTCCAGGATTGACTACCCACCTCTCCGTTATTGTCCAGGATTGACTACCAACCTCTCCGTTATTGTCCAGGATTGACTACCCACCTCTCCGTTATTGTCCAGGATTGACTACTCACCACTCCGTTATTGTCTATGAGAGACTGAAGTATAAGAAGCATCTGATCAGTATCGTCTGTCCAGTCCCCCTCCGCCCAGTGTGACCTGTGGTAGTCCGCGCCCAAAGCTTTGTGTTCCAGCTCCAGATGCTTCTTCACCTCACCGTAATCCTGTTGCAAATCACATGCCAAAAGTGACCTCATTATTACTTTATTTTACAAATATGAACACAACATATTATCATAAACACGGTATGGTTTAAATAATAGTTAATAACAATCATGTCGTCTTCTTTTCCCATATTTAAGAGTCGAGTGTAAGAACGCTGTTGGCGAGGTTATCTGCTGCCACTGATCCATCGGCACATACCTTGTACGTGTAACTGCAAAGCCTGTTGTCATTTGAATTACACATGAGAACAAATATTTGATGACAGCACCCACCTCCTTAATTTCCTCTTTCCCGAGGAACTCCGTGAGGAGACCTATAGCATCCCCCACCGCCTGTCCGTACACCGTGGCCAACATCTGATCCCGGGGGAGACGCGCACCTGTCTGGGGGTACGGAACGATTTATAGGATATCTAACGATATGGATTTACAAGTTATTGAAATACAGAAAATGTCATCGTGTTCTTCTTGATGTTGTCATTTAACAACACGTGCTTATGAAAAGAATTAGAAAAGTAATACATGTTATGAGGCGTCAACGTTCCTATCCTTAATAAGCATATGAGTCATTTTTGGGGACTCATATTATTTTAAATTGTTAAAAACATATTAATGTTCTTATACTGCTGTATCAAAACTATACATTTATATATCAATTAATACATGATGTTATTCACCTATTTAGCTTAGACATTGTAGCATTACAAGAACGAACGAGTAAATAAGAAACTGAACTACTGACTAACATGTTTAACTCGAAGTAATTTAAAGAATTGAGCGAAAACATCTTACATCCTGAACATTGGAAGTACTAGTCTCTTAACGTGATAGTAATAACGCCTACAGTGACAATTGCCTACGGGGATTTATAGCTACAGTTTGAGTTGTGACAGCGATACGCTTACCTGCACACAAGTGAACTGTTCCAATCAGTGTGCACTAATGCCTACAGTAGAGAAGTAATAACACAAGCTGAGGGATTAGTGGAGCAAAGAGCAAAAAGCTTATGAACAACTGTCATGAAACTGCTATAGAAATTTAATTTACTGTGTAGGTAAAGCTTTCTCAGTTATTTCCATTATCAATACATCCACCTTTAGCCAGACATTAGTGTTCAACTTAAAAAAAGTCATTAGATAGAAACTTTATCAACGCAATTAATATTTCAAGAGTCAACATTTCGCAAAGATGAATATTTTATAGGAGAGTATATTGTTGAAACGTCTTTTTAAAAAAATACTACATATCTATAATCTCAATATATGTTTTAGGGAAAGGACACTTTTCAAAGTCAACATTTTATTTGAGTTTACTTTCACAAAAGTCAAGAAATATTTTCAACATTTCACCAAAGTCAATATGTGACCAAAGTCAATATTTCACTAAATTCAAAATATCTTTTTCAAAACCAAAATATCAATAAATAATTCAAAGACATCATTTCACTAAAGTCAATATTTGATCAAAGTCAACACTTCAAAGTCAACATTTCACTTTCCTCAAATTTATAGTATTAAACTTGTTTTCTAATTTATATTTTTTAAAAGATCAAAGTATATGATTGGAAAATCAGCATTAAAAAATAGGGGGTAGTGTGGGTTTTTACGAGATATGAAGCCTGTAAGATAGTGGGGTGAAGTACAATTTTAACATGGGAGTCTATGGGGAAAATGAGAAAAAAACTACTAAAAACTTTAAAATACTACATTTCTAGTATTAAACTTGTTTTCCTTTTTTGATATGTTACAAAGTTCATGTTACCCCACCGAAATCGATGAAAAATATAGATGGTAGTGTGGGTTTTTGAAGCTTTGACACAAAATGTACATGTAAACCCCCTTTTTTAGTCAAATTTAGGGCAATTTATGCTGTTTAAGCACTTTTTAGAGGTTCTAAAGTCACATTTTCTTTATTTCATTTGTTTTTTTAAAAGTATGTAGATGATGTAGAACATCATGAAGTAAATAAAGATGAGAAAAAGTCTTTACTTAATCATATTTCATTTTTGAAGTTCAACAGGAAGGAGCGGAAAATATCTTTTTTAAAACCAAAATGTCACATTTTTGTTTTAACTGTAGGCATTAGTCCACAAAATAACGGGTCATTCATTTGATGAAAGGTTGAAGGATGTAAAAATCAGAACCACTGGTGCATAAACTTGTTTGTTTAAGACTGTAGGCGATCGTCCCTGTAGGCGTTAGTAGACTCCACCATCCAATGAGACATTTAACTGTCATCGAGCTAATCAATTGTGAATTTACAATACACACATTTATTTGTATATGAGTTAGTTAACTTCTGCTATAGATGCTCCCTACCGTAGTCGTCTGTCTCTACGAGACTTATTGCGAAATAGACGCCTGCCTTGAATAGAAGCCTGCCTCGAATAGACGCCTATGGTGTAGACCGTTTGAAAATCATAGACTCCCAGCGTGTAATGAAGGAAAAACGGTACACGCTTGGTAAAAGTTTGTAAAATGGCAGCACTCACTGATGTTGCCATACCACGGCAATGCTGTTAAAAATGATCTTCCGATGCATTTGGTATAACTGTGCTATAAATAGTTTTGATTCGGTCTGCATCCATACTACTACACACAGTGTCTTGTTGTAACTGGTCTTCTGTTTGATTCTTCATGACGCATGGGGAAGTAGCACCATCTTAGTCGCTAAAGTCTTTTACGGTTGATCGTGTGGACGTAGAAATGACATTAACAGCTGAAGTCCTTGATTCCCATTTCAACATGTACACAGTTAAAGGGAGGTAACTCTAAACATCTGATTTCGATAATGTATGCAAGTTGCAGCTCTCATAAACAACCGTTTACCAAGGTGATATTAAAATGTATTGTAGTTGTGATTTGGAAATGTATATATGTATAGTTGCTATTTTGAAATAAAGATTTAATTTAGTTATCTCAGCCGATTGTTGCGTTGGCTATATCTACTGTGGTTTAGTATACACATTTTAGTTTGTATTGGCATAAAGGCGTAGGTACGTAGAGCGGGATCAATTGTAACACTGTTCACCTAACTGGTTTTAACTTGTTACTTGTGAATAAACTCAGACTTTGAAATTTAAGCGACATGCTCTCTGCTGATTGGATTAAACAAGGTCATGTGACCGGTATACATTCCCATAAACACAATATTGACAGCTAAAAAGGATAACCTTCATAACCTGACGTTTACATAAAATAACCTGCGGTACTACTTTATCACTGCGCAATTATGACACTGCTACATGTTGTATCACATGCTTTTTTCTTGATTGAACTTTTAAAAAACCTTACAACGTGAATTCTTTTTGTAGTTTTATTGAACGTTTGATATAAACAGAATGTTAGAACCAAACATTAAATCCTTTAATCATATTTCTTGTGAACTACGTTTTGCGTGTGGTGACACATTGTGGGCGGAACTTAGCGCCTGATCTAAGACAATACTAATTTAAAACATTTGTTTTGTCATGCACTGTAAAAAGAATTTGCAGAGCTTTTTATTTTCAAAAGTTTATTTCCTGATTATAAATCGCCTAAATTGCAAAGTTTGAATTTATAAGAAATAAATTTCATAATGTGTTTGTTCACTGGCTTATAAACGGTTTGAAAGTTAAACTGTAGTATAAATGCCGTCGACAAGTTCCGGCATTTATAGCAGTTTAACTTGCACCTTTCATACCGTATGAAATCTATTTCTTAATTAGTAAACTGGTACTAAATGGTACGTTGAAATATTGGCTTTAAATGTAAGTGTCATTTGGGGTTATGCAAGCAGCAGCAGTTAAAACATATGACTGCTATTGTTACAATCGACCCAGATCACGGGGCAATAGTAACAAGTACATGTAATTAGGGTCATTTAACTCATTTGTAACACATATGATTGAAATGAAAATGAAAAAATATTCAAAACTAAATTAGAAGCTAGACTGTTGGAACAGATCATCTTCACATATTGAGTTTGAAATAAAATACAATCAAATATTCTTAAATAACTTAAATCAGTTTTCAAATTTCGACCAAAATCTTTACACTAAGGGATGTTATGTATTAAACTTGATTGTTCCCAAATGTTCATCACACTGTTAACGAAACTAAGAATCAGTGTAAACCGACATCACCTTTGAGTGGTAAGTCCATGTCACCTAACAAATGGTAGCAATTGGTGTTTGGAATCCAAAATTATTACACATATATTGGCTGAATTATCTCGTAATCTTTGCTTATATAAAGGAATTAATCGTATTTTAATATTAAGAAAAATATAAACGCATACCTGTCCTCTAATAGATGCGAAAATGGCGTTAAACATTACTCACTCACTAAAAGCATAGTTTTTCCATCTTTCCAAGCTAGGTGAAACTCAATAAAGATCTCAATCTTTGCCTTATTATTTAAAAACAAACTAATTTTGTGCAATGCTGGCGAATATGAGTTACCAATGCATCATTTTGATAATGCTCAGATTACCAATAGAGAGTCAATTTGAATTGCTCTGTTGTAACTCACTTCCATAGAAAATGTATACTTACTAAAATATGAATAAATTGTTGGATTGATATTACTCCCATTCATGGTAAACTTGTCTCCATTTTAGTGTGTCAAGATATTTTACTTAATTGTTCAAGTAATTGATGTATTGCCTTTCAAAAGATGATTATTTAATTCAAGATTTTCATTTGTAAGAAATGTTATCGTTGAACTTTTTTGTCAAATCTTACACCTTTTTGATTAACTAAAGTTGTTTGGAAAACAGCAAGGCAGAACCTGGCAGACGGGGTATTCTTTAAGATAAGATTCATTTGAAAGCAAGAAATGATTATTTATTAACACAAGGGCCACGTATAATATCAATCTATATTGCATGGTGCAATTGTAACACGGTGTTACAACTGTCCCCAACGTCAGTAGCCATGTTTCACGTCACGTCAAGAGTACTTACGCTAACTAGTCCGGTGCACATTGGCGCAATAAATATGGCGGGAACGTAGAGTCGTAGGCCTTAGTTTTTGTAGTTGTAAGACACCAATTTATTTAAGATTAGTGTTATCTGTTAGTTCATTTCAATTATCGTGACATCAAAAATAAACAAATTGACGATCTTCCGCAGTTCTGGATATTGGTCACGCCCCTGCTCTGCAAATTGTCTCCCCTTTGATTATCCCAGCTTTCGAGTGGATGAGAAAACTGTGAGTGGATGAACTGATGAGGCTGTCACTTTAACTTCAACAAACATAATTTAAAAAAAAATTCCACCAGGATATTCACGTATCAATGATGCACGTTTCAATGTGTCAAGTATGTGATTTAAATGTATCTGAAAGGAATCTGAGTTTATTCATTGAAAGCGAGCGCTTCATTTAAATACATCAAATCAGTCAAAAATGGCGAAATTTGCCGACGGGAGTAATATCATTAATGCCGATAACTCTTTAAATCGTTCGGTGACCCCCAAGTTTTCATATAATTTTGGATAAAGGACATAATAAACTTGCTATTTTGAAAAAATAAACGAATTCTAAAATATTTCATTTCATCGTCTCATCTCTCCTTACGCTCATGTATATTGATTCTTCCATGCACGTTACGTGAAGTGATGGACAGCTGCTACCCTGACTGCCTTGTACTTGCTCCGTTCATCTTCTCACCCCTGTCCACATGCGCTTATACAGGGTTTTTACTAACAATCATTTCGTTCTGGTTTTTACTAACACTCATTTCGTTCTGGTTTTTACTAACACTCATTTCGTTCTGGTTTTTACTAACACTCATTTCGTTCTGAAGAAGCCGTTGGGATACTAAATTGTGCATATGGCCGTATTGTCTTATTGTTTACTATTTGATGATATTTCTGCGGTACCTTTCTGAAATTCAGTGTAGCAATGTACCCAAACCTTACTGCATGTAGAAAGGTTCTCTACAGTAGACAAAGTTACACAATGGTAGTATATATGATATATCAATGTATTATTTGTGACCTTGAAGCTTTATATTACAGAAGATGTTATTAAATATAACCAACTGTATATATTTGATACAAAGAGATTAAAGTTTTGTAATCGAGAGCCCATTACCTTTTTTTTAAAATGGTACCTTTAATAAACAGGTTAATGGGCGATTTTCATGAGCAAGATATACTTCAGAACTGAATGATATTAAGTAAGTATTTACTTCTTAACTTTGGGAAATAATGGGCAGGCCAAAAGGCAACTGAATTCATTGTCATGGAGGCATAACATAGTTTACACATTTTGCTTTTATAAATTTTGCTCCATCGTTCAACTTCAATTGGCAAATTTCATACAGAAAGTGCAGTTAGTCCATGATGGCTAAAATTTATCACCAAGGACCACTTTCATCCTAACGCGGTTTCTTGCAAGATTCCTTCAACTGAAAATTAAATAAAATTAAAGTTACATTCTGGCTGGCTAGACATTTTTACAAAATTCAAGATAAAACCACTCAAGACAAGTACTATATCAATATTGGTTGTGAAATAAATAAACAAAACTAAAACATTAATCTTACAAAAAAAATTGAGCACTGATCAAGATTAAGTCTTTGAAATACACAAGAAAGTATTGTTTTCTGGATAACAACTTATTTATTGTGAACATTCAAAACGTTTGAAGTTTATGCTTACTCCTCACTCTTTATCAGATGGATTGTGGGCTATGACAAGGTTGCAACTTGTTATACCCCACATAAAACCTGATGAAGGAGTAAGCATATACTCCGAAACATCATGTATGTTCACAATAAATTGTTGTTAGCCAGATTGTTCAAATTGTTATTCTTACTGATAGGATGCTAGACCATGCAACAAGGGAATACCATACATTCAGCAAATGTGCCCTCACATTTCAAATGCTTAACGTTTCAGAATAACGGATGATATCCCACTCTCAGCGTCCACTGTCTTCTCAACATGTGGTTTATAAAGGCCACGTCAACTTTCGGTATAATAATTACATTCTGGACACTCGTCTTCATAGGATCATGGAATCCTTGCAATTGAGGCTGCATATCACGACACGGGATATTATTAAAGTATACTTGGCATTTAGACAGTAAAAATGTAAAATTGCTACATTTGGGACCACACCTTCACGAGTACAAACTGTTAATCCTTTTACAAGAATGTGTACTAATGCAGAAAGTGAGATGAAAAATATAACAAGTTGTGCAGAAAACTTTGGAAAAGTAAGATATGACATTTACGACAAAATTGAACGGGAATTTTGAAAATTGGAATGACTTAAATGGCATTTAGGTTCCGGTGGACCATTATCAAAATGTGATGAATTTTGTTTTTAAAAAGCAAGACGATTTTGAAACCAATCTGAAAGCAAACTTTTGAAATTTTGAAGTAGTTTAAAGTCAAGTCATCTTTAAGATGCTTAAATATTTTAGGAAAGCATGAACTTTTGAATTTGTTCCGAAAGGGAAATTTGAAATTTGGAATTAGTTGAATGGCACAAAGGCCCTTTTGGCCCATCTTTAAGGTGTGCTGAAATATTTTGAAAAGCAAGATAATTTTGAATCCAATTTGAAAAGGAATTTCAAAATTGGAATAAGTTGAAAGGCACTGAGGCCTTTATGTTCTGAATACTTTAAGAAAAACATGATAATTTTGAACTCGATCCGAGAGGGGATTTTGAAATTTGGAATAAGTTGAAAGGCACTTAGGCCCATGTGGACCATTGCTGGTAATAAAAGGTTATGAATTTTGTTTTAATAAGCAATATAAGTTTGAATCCAATAAGAAAGGGAGTTTTGAAATAGTTTACAAGCACGTATGCCCTGGTGGACCAACATTAAAATTTACAGAAATAATTTAGTAAAATAAGAGAATTTTGAAACAAATTTGAAATGGTTTTTTTTTTAAATTGGAATTATTTGAGACAATTTGACCTTCGTGGGCCATTATCAAAATGTACTGAAATATTTTAGAAAAGCAAGGTAATTTGGAATCCAATCTGAAAAGGGATTTCAAAATTGGAATTAGTTGAAATACTTTAAGGAAAACAAGATAATGTATACTCCAATCCGAGAGGGGAATTTGAAATTTGGAATTAGTTGAAAGGCACTTTGGCCCATGTGGACCATTACTGGTATTGAAATGTGATGAATTTAGTTTTAAATAAGCAATATAAGTTTGAATCCAACAAGAAGGGAAATAGTTTAAAGGCACGTATGCCCTGGTCGACCATCAGTAAAATGTGCTGAAATAATTTAGAAATGCAAGATCATTTTGAATCCAATCCGAAAAGGGAATTTTAAATTTAGAGTCCTGGTGGACCATCATTAAAATGCGCTGAAATATTTGAGAAAATCTAAAGTTTAAAGATAAAGATAAACAAGCTATTCAATTACAAAAACATGTCGATGCCCTCAGGGCTGATGCACAAGAACGGATAGTTTACTCTGCCTTGGACATCGGAGCTTTATGTGACCGATTACTCTTCTATATCACTCACTGATGTATATAAAGAACTGCCTTGTACCCGAGTTTACTAAGAAAAACCAAGCAACCACATCAGGTACTCTAGGAGCAATAAATTACACATTTTCTTCCCATAGAGGTTACGCCGTTCAGATTACCTGTTGTAACCTCTGTTATGTTTAGGCGATATTTCACACTTGTAACGCCTTTATCTTTGTCCAAACAAACATCATCTTACATCTGCGAGCTAATTATTTTTTTTAACATTATGTGTCCGTCACAGAATTTGTATATGATGGTACTTATTCTGAAATTATTCTAATAGCATTTAAATCATGGTCATTTTCAGGCGGAGACGGTATACTTATTGAAATGCTTAAATGCTCCAGGATAGCGGGATAGCGGAGTGGTTGGCGCGTTCGACTTCGGATCAAGGGGTCCGGGGTTCGATTCCCGCCAGGCAACGGCAACTATAATAGAGAACTGTTCTACACGCAGTAGGGTTTGGGTGCAATGCTACACTGAATTTCAGCGTAGTACCACCCATGGTTCGCTAGTTCCAGCCGGTGCTCGCAGATTTCACCGCAATGCATAGCCATATGGCGTTGCGGACTTTCTCCCTGCCTTAATACTAGAAGCCGTGATATAAGTGAAATACTCTTGAAAGCGGCGTTTAACCCCAACTCACCTGACCTCAGAAGGGAAAGACGTATATGCAAGACCATTGTGGACGCAGAAATTTCAAAAACACGATTGCAGTTTGGCTCAGGAAAACTATTAGCCTATTCTACGTACAGACAATAAGGGCCATATCTATTTCTTTGGAAATATATTGACATTTAATGTCACTCAATTCAACTTGTGACTGGCGAACATCGTTTTGAGTGGAAGGTGAGAACGCTATTACAAGTTCATGGTTATACACCGTAATACTTAACAAATGCCAGGGTCACAAGTTTTGGTTTAACTGAAGCACTTACAGCTACATGTAGGCGGAGGATACACCCTGGCTAAGAGCACAAATGAAAATGTTGGCCTTGGTACAGCCATGATTCAGTTTTCGGGTTGTATTCCCTTACATTAACAACTCCCTTGCTTTTTGAAAATACCTGACTTTATGTACGAATGCGTATAAAAACCACT
Source organism: Gibbula magus (assembly GCA_936450465.1). Taxonomy (NCBI): domain Eukaryota; kingdom Metazoa; phylum Mollusca; class Gastropoda; order Trochida; family Trochidae; genus Gibbula; species Gibbula magus. The sequence goes on along the minus strand of OW388296.1, from coordinate 6,297,113 downwards.
GTTTTGGACCAATTTTAATCACGAATTAAGATAGCAACTCCAGGTAAAGGTCTATATTTGACAGACTAGTATATGTAAGGTTTTGAGCTCCTTATTTCAGAGAATTAAACCATGATGGATGGTTTTGTTAAGGGAAGTTCGGAAACTATGAAGATAAAAATGCATGGTCCTTCTGGTTTCCGCCTCCGAATTAGAGATTCCGGCAGATTTTGTAATAATAAATTAGGAGGAAAATATGAAGTTCTCGTTCACATGTTGCACGAAACAGGGACCATGCAAGGGAAGTAACTCGTGTATATTAAGAGACTGATTTTGATGGACGCGCACCTAAAATAGTAGTTATTACAGGTCTTTCTGCCTGTTGTCGATACGTTTATTACATACATTAATAACACATTTTGTTCTTTACTTTATCATTCTGTAGTTTACTTTTCTCTGGTCATTCATCGAGGAACGGGCAACACAACCCAGAGATTAGTGTTTTTGTAGTTACAAAAAATAATCGTAATTTGAACGTCTGCTATTATGATATAAATCAAGATCAAGTTTACCCACCATCTTTGTGCTGCAATGTGTCAAAGATTCATTTTCTTCTTCATATGTTACATAATTGCTTTCATCTACAGTCACGTTTGTATTTAAATATTAAAGCTGAGTATCGACACTCTAACTAACAATATTCCCGACCTTCAATGAGTGTATTGCCTCGAAAACATGATCCTCCTTATCAGACCAGGTTTGACATTGTTGTTTGGCCTAAATTAAAAAAAAATTGTATCTGGTCTTTACAGGCTGACAAAAATGATGCGATGACGTGATTTTTTAAATGTTATTTACGAATTAGTTGGGGGGTTGAAGAGATAAAAAAAATGTATATACAATTATTTATATAAATGAAGCACAAACCCTCTTAAATATGTGTTACTATTCCAAATAATCAATAATGTCACCCCTACACTCCATCTCAAGAGAAACGAGTGACATGTTCTATGTCCAATGTTTTCTGAGGCTACAAAATTATAGTTATCTTCCCGATACTTTTGTTAAAACCTAGAAAAAAAGACATGAGGCGTGGGCTTGAAACTGATGCGGGCGGAAACCAGTAATTTCCTTTTTTGGGGGGGGGGGGGGGGGGGGGGGGGGGGGGGTTTGATTATGTTGCTGCTGTACTTCTGGTGACTCTCTGGTCCTTGTCGTTGTTGCCCGTGGGTACCTGGTTGGACTCCACGCCAACCCGGAGCATCACCAACTTCCAAACGCAAGGCATACCTCTTGCCAGTCTCTATTACTTGCTGATTTAAGCCTTGCAGTATTTCCCTCGCTTTGTTGTGCAACGATAGTGGATCGCTGCACTTGAAATGCATAGTGGGCCCGGATTTTCAAGCACAGAGTTCTTAAGGAAATACTGCAAGTCCTAAATCAGCCAGTAATGGAGACTGGCAAGAGTTATGCCTTGCATTGGGAAGTTGGTCGTTGATAAGCTCCTGCGTTCGTACTAGTTTAACTCCCCGTGTTCATGCCTTCCGACAATAGTAGGTCCTGTTGAGTCTGTCTCTTCTCTCTTGTAGCCAGTTAACTATTGATAAAACAAATAGACCAATCTTCGCCCTCAGCCATGGCCGCACTCTTTTGGGATATATCGTTTAAATTTGTTGAATCCTTTCCTTGCTATTTGTTACGGGCGCTGTAGGACGTTTATGGATATTTTGTTTTCTCAAATTTGTCATTTATTATTTAAGTTATACAATATTCTTTTACGTAAGAGGGTAAAACATCCCATTACACGATTCTATTATGCGTACGATAAAAAACGGTTAACTATATGTTAAAGCATAACTGAAAGCAGCATGTGTTTTGAAAGTCTTAAGAGACAACACCACCAGGTCCAGGAGATTCGTGACGTGCTGATCGTATTCTGTGTTGATCGCCTTCTTGAGGTCTCAGGTTGGTTAAAGTCAACTTTTAATAACGGTAAATAACACGTGAAATTCACGTTTAAAAGAAACGTCACCATACAAAAAACAAGGCACATCGACCCAAGAGTAATTATACATTTCACAAAGAGTAATGTCATGTCGTCAGAAAACGAATATAAACATACTTTTAAATCAAATTTACTCTAAAAGAAGTCTGGAGAGGTGTCTCACAAGAACTACTTAATGGTCTTTCTTCCGCCAGATAACATCTATTGGCCAATTCTTGAAGAGTTTGTTATCAAGAACTTTGCCGTGTGGAGTATATGCAACATACGACCGATCTTTCATCATTTCAACGAATTTATCAGCATCTGGTACGTGCTTAACCATTGCCCACTCCATAAATATAAATGGTACTTCTATGGCATCCAGGAACTTCTGAGCTCCTTTGAAAGTATTGTATTCATAACTTTGCACATCAATCTTAATAACAGCAGTTTTGGATGTCATGTAGGGAAGAAGGTCGTCCAAGCAGACGGTGTTATAGGCTGGCTTTTTTGGACAGCTGGAATTACCCTTATCTTGGATACTTTGATTTCGCAGAGGCCGTACTTGGGATGTAACGAGTCTTGTGAGTGGTGTCGTCATATCGACCTGAGTGTGCTGATCTGATAACGGATTGAATACAACGGTCACATTGTCGGTAAGTTTATTTTCCTGAATGCTTTTACACAGATTAGCTACGCTTTGAAACACAGGCTCAACTGCAATGACTTTTCGTTTGAGACTTTTGGCGATGGTCAGGGTGAAAACACCAACATTAGCCCCAATGTCAAGAAATATGGCCTCCGGATGTTTTCTAAGTTCACTCATAAGTATGTGTATTTTCGGTGTTTCTTCATTGTGATCACTTGATAGATAAGGTTTCAGTCTCGGCTCAAGATGGAAGATGGGAATCCGTCCTTTAGGAACCTTCATCATGGTGCATTCCAACGATGGCGTCCACGTACAGAACTCATACAGTCTCTCAAACTGTCTTCCATTGAACCATAGCACTTTGGTTTTACCTTTTGTTAATTCCTCAAGATTTGTGTTTCCTTCCAAATTAATACTGCTTTTCTTCTGTCCGTCATCTGCGACACACGGTACCGCGACACACGGTACCTCGACACATGGTACCGCGACACACGGTACCGACGCTGGTCCAACGTTTGCATTAATGTCCTTGTATACGTACGCATATAGCAGAAAGATGATGACACCAAACATCAATAAGGGAATTACGTCCTGTCGTAGTCTGTGGAACAAATACAATGTATATAAACGAATCTCAGCAAAAGAGATACATTTGTAATATCCATGTCGTTGATGAATATTATGGCATGGACAAAAACTAATAACACCTTCATATATATATATATATATGCTCTATGGTGAATTCGGAGGGGTCCCTTTATCTATCTATACAAATATCTAAAGAATGATATCATATTTGCATAAATTAGCATGCAATAAGTATGCAGTGAAACTATCCCAAATTCTTTATTCATTGTTACCCTTCAACCATAACCACAATATGAGTACTAATCCATGGATACTCTCCGTTAAATCTATATTAGATACATGTGGCATGTCCTTTATTTTTAGAAATCCAACCACATGTAATACTTCTTGGATTTTATTAAAAGTTGAATCAATTTTAAAAGATCAGTTCCATCAATCGTGGCGATCTGAAGTAACAACCAGTCCAAAAGGACAATATTACCAACTTATTAAAGACATACCAACGTTTGAAAATTATATTTTCCTGCCTAAATGTATATATATATATATATATGTATTTTGACACCAATACTTCGTTTTGGAACCACAAATCATAGACTCCCTGTAGAAACTGGACGCTGACAGAATATTGTTAAGCAATACAGAATATATGTAAATTATGTCACTCCCCTGCAATCGTTGATGAGTACCATTATTTGCCTAAATGTGTCGCTCTCAAACACGATCGTTCATTATTTATTGATAGTTATTACCTGACTTGGCCGAAACTTATTAAATTTAAACAACTCATGACAAACATAAATATTAAGGTGCTGAGGTAAGTTGCGAAATTTATAAACATTATTTTCAATTTTTTAAAATTTGTATGTGAACTTTTTAATGACAATTGCGTCAAAATATGAATATACAAGTTTATCAATACAATTAAATGTACAATTGATATTAATATTGTATGTATAATTCTTTATGTATGTAATACATGTAGCAAGTGTGTACCAATATGTTTATTTGTCTTTACCCATGTGTATATTTGTTTGTCCCTGCTGTCTTGATCAATTTGTATATATATTTTTTATCTTTATAGCTGTGTGCAAATGAAATACGTGAAATGTTCATGGGTAGCTTTGTGTACAAAAAGGGGCCAATAAAAAAATGTAATACTTTGAGATAAGCATGTGTGGGGCTGTGTGAAATATGTTGATACAATGTTATATGAAGTGTTTGTATGAGGTTGTGTGAATGTGTTGCTAAAGTTCTATGTGGTATGTACACGTGGGGTTGTGTTAACTTGGCTGATGAAATACTATGTAATATTTATATGTAACTATGCGTGAAATATCACATAGTATTTTATTTACATATTTCACACAATCTCATATATATGCACATAAAGTTCACAATCGAAATAATCGATTTATGAATAAGATGACTTGCTTCTCACGTGAAGTAAGATTATATATATAAAAGAGTAAATATCGGATGGGTTCGACTGGATCATTCTTCTTTAAACAATACGATGAGCTCTTTTCGACCGTTGCAATGGTCTCTACAAGAGAGAGATTGCATATTTATATATAAACAAAAGCAATAGAATGTTGTAATACTGAACATCTTATCACTTCAGTGTATTGACTCCAGAATCAGTCATTGTCTTTCAGTCACGTGACTTGCCTCGAGGCCTTCAATTAGGGCGTATGCCTATTGCGGGCATTTTGATTGGTTGGTATATGGCTTCTGCGCACGAACATTTTTAACTTTTGCAACTTATGCGCCAATATAGCAGGTAAGCATGAGTCAAACAAATCTGGTAATTTGACAACAGATTCTCCTGATAAGGTTTCCCATGGGTGATACAGTGGAGAGTAACGGAGCATATATAAAACCATGGGTAACCGAGGATGGTACCAGGTATATTGAGTCCATATTCTTTACTTACGCTTAAATCAGACCAACAAACAAATTGACATTGTGTGTAGATCCTGTCACTGCCATATTTGAAGTATCTGTCAGATCTGTCATCTTATCTCCACCGAGGCAGCCGATAGCACAGTCGCTTGTCCTCTCACGCCTAGACTGTGCAAATAGCCTCCTCTCTGGAGTCAATAAGACATATCTTCAAAGACACCAGAAGTTTCAATATCAGCAGCAAGAATGGAATCAAAATAGTCTCACATAACACCAGTTCTGATGGCTGAGGCGAGAATCAAATACAAAGTTCTGTGTATTGTGTAGAAGTGTCAGGACGGACGAGCACCAACATATCTGTCCATTCTACTCACCCAACACCGGCCGCAACACTCCCTACGTTCTGAAAATCAACACCTCCTTTCTGTTCCATCATACAAATTATCAAGCCGTTAACAATCTTTCAAAGCCCAGCTAAGAACTCACTTGTTCCGTGAATCTTTTCATGTGTAAATATTATTATGTAGCGCTTTGAGCATTCACTAGTGCATGGAGGCTAGCGCATTACGAGTACACATTGTTAGTATACCCCGGACCTTTTAGGTCGGGGGTATATAGTAATACCAACGATTCCGTCCGTCCGAAGACAATTTTTTTCCGATCGATTACAGAAAAACTGTTCATCTAATCCTTTCAAAGTTGGTACATGTCTTCTTCACCACTATGTCATATTCTGAGCATTTTTTGTCCGATAGATTACAGAAATACTATTCATCTCATCCTTTTCCTTTTATGTTAACTTTTCTTTACCACTATGAGAGGTGCAGTGCAAAATGTAACACGATATGGTGAAGTTTTTTTTAAATTTTTGGCGATTTTTTGTATTTTGTATTTCTGGTATCTTGTGGCAGTGTATTTTATATAAGGTTCAACTTGTTCACTGAATGATTTCTTGTAATTTGTATTTGGTAATGATTCATGTTAAATTGAATATTTAATATGTCCAGGCACTGATAGAAGCTGTCATTTATTGTGGTTGTTATCAATATGTTCTGTTGTTCAGGTTTACTGGCATGACTTTAGAGGTTCACATGCTGAAATCTCAGCAGCTTGACGGTTAGAAGCATTATTACTGTACTGCTGACTACTTTTAATGGTTAAATATGAACTATTGTTTAACTGTTGTAAACCTTTGAGTGTATTTGTTATGTCATGCTGTGTAATCATGAGTTCTGGATATCTATGTATATTTGGTTGATTCATATGTACTGGTGATGTATGCAATATGAAGCTATGTTATAATTGCAGTGAATGAATGAATCGATATTTGAGATATGTATATTTATACAATAATAGAACTTACTACTTTATACCTTTTTAACACAGCTGTGTAGTTTGCCTTCGGCAAACAGTATAGATGCTGAAATAAAAAGAAGTCAGGGCCACTGATGTGCCTGTATGATTGGTTGACCGTTACATAATGTGTTCTGTAAAAATAATGATGATGGTGAACTGGTGGGCAGTGTTCAGGAAGGACCGGCATATGACTAAAGAACAGACTCCCAAAAAATCCGTTTCAACGTCAACATCGACATTCTGTGCAAGTTGAAAAATACAGAGACTGCGCATTTGATAGGCAAAATGCAGAAATGTTTGTTAATGTTTTCAGGGACTGTTCTGAAATTCTTTATGCTATATTGTAGCTCTCCGTAATTGACTACTGTCAATAAATCATAATTATATATCTTGCTGCTGGTTGTGAGGAAACTATTCACAACTGCCATCAATGAGCTTGGATAAAATGAAAAATAGATTTTAATTGGACTACAGCAAAACAGAAAAACAAGAAATTGAGTTTATCTAAGATAGCACAAGCAAAATAGAAATTACTAGTAATGTTTATTGGCAGTATGGGGCGGGATAACGCAATGGTTAGCGTGTTCGGCTTCGAATCAAGAGGTCCGTTGTTCAAATCCCGTCAGTGCAACTTTTTCTGCAGTAGAGAACTTTTTTTCAGTAGGGTTTGGGTACAATGCTACACTGAATATCAGTAGAGTACCACCCTAAGTTCGCTAGTTCCAGCCGTTGCTCGCAGGTTTCACCGCAACACATAACCACATGCTGTTGCGGGCTTTCGCCCTGCAATAATACTAGCAGCCGCGATATAAGTGAAATATGCTTGAAAGCGGTGTTAAAATCCCAAATTACCTCACCTCACCTAACCTCATTGACATTAGGAATATCGTCAAATGGGAGATAATAGACGCAAAGTAACACATATGTAATTCCCGAATCAACGGAAACCCACTTTACCGATGTCTTCAGAAGAAGCAACTATTACATATGACATCAAAATGATGAAAAGATAACGTGATGCACAAACAACTGAATAAAGAATTCACAACACAGCTGCCAGAATCATCACATGAACCAAGAGCAGAGAGCATATTACTCCTGTTCTCCTGGTTGCCTGTGGAATACAGGATTGGGTTTATAGTTCTGGTGCTTGTCTTCACGGACCCGCCCATGTTATTACTCTCGGAACAAATTCAAAGGTACAGACCAGCTAGAAGTCAAATGACTAGGTGCTGCTTTAAGTCCCTAACAGTAGAACAGAACATTCAGGGTGGAACAATCTCCCATTCCTCATGAGAACAAACAAAAGCTTATGTCTTTCAAATCAAAGCTGAAGACACATTTATTCCAGTTAGCCTATCCCGTAGTTTATGATTAACTTATGATCCGATCGAGGCTATATTTAAGATAAAATTTCAAAGCGGATTCAGAGGTATTAACTACTTTTGGGAGCAGTCGCGATCTGCACGTGCCATGCACACGCCTGAGACGTATGCCGTGCACGGGAGTTGCACGCGCTCCCCATCTCATGTCTCACACAAGGTTCATACTGACAAACATTTAGCTTTGGTATCGTGATCCTTCCTAGCTTAGTTGATACGAGCCTCGGTAAGCAAAGGGTCCAGAGATCGAAACCAGGCATGATCACTAGCAATTGTGACTTTGCAAACTAGTGATATTTTAAAATAATATACATTAGGGGGAAGATTTAATATGGTTATAAGTAAACTGACATCCAAAAGAAACTTAATATTTTTAAAACATGAAAATATCGAAATCTAAACAGTCAGTGGAACTTAAGTTGTCGGCAATACATTGCCCGAACCCAACATTGCTTTGTGTATAACATTACCTTTGTACCCCTCATGGTTTTTGGTTAAAGTGCAAAAAAATGGAAAAGCACGTTCAGAACGTGTGGCCTATATTGCACGTGCAGTAAGGATATAAAAGAGATACCAACAGCATGTCTGGTGTCCAAAATGAAAAAAATCCACCAAAGATATGCCATGCCTAAGACCAGAAGAACGCGAGCGAGCCATGGGAATGCTGGAAATGGCTGCCACCCGCACCCGTGTTGCAAGAACGTTTGGTTGTTATCGCGTTGCAGTGAATAAATTAATGTAACGTTACAGACAGACAGACAGACAGGGCAAACATCAGAGAGGCCGAGGACGGGAAGACCGAGGGTGACAACCCCCCATGATGACGTCACTTGCGTACATAACAGTGACGTCATCAGCTAGGAATGCCCTTGGTCACGTGGTCAGCCGACAGCGGTAACGTACCAGAAGACTCAGGGCCTATAGACTTAGAGCACACAGGCCACACATGGGACATGAGAGATGGGATGGGCCCGAACTGTACGCCGTTGACAGCGTCGTGACTGGCAGAGAGTCGTCTTTTCTGATGAAAGTAGATTCAACATGTACAGGGCTGATGGATCGACGCATTAGACTAGACCACACCCACCAGTCAACAGACAATAATTTATTGTGGCACTTCAAGTTGTTGAAAGTGCTGATTTGTGACCCCACCTCAATATCAGCAACCGTGACCAGACACTTTATGCTCATCATCTCCAGGAGTTGTGATGTAGACATGTTGATCTTTGCAATACACTTTATTTCACGCATCCATCGTTTGTCGTATATGTTCTAGAGCGTTTTAAAACGAGTGTAAAGTTTCTTTTGGACGTCAGTTTATTTAACATTCGAACTTAAAAGCCATTTAAAACATATTAGCAGCGGGCATTCCAGCAGAAAGCCTGGGGCTTTCCTTAAGAATGCCCTGTAAACTACTGGTAGAGGTTTAGTCGGTAAAAGAAAAACCTGTTGACACAATAGAGTGACGTCACTGGAGGTTTAAAAGAATACAAGTTTTCAATAATCTCATTCTGCTCAATGCTGCGCTTGAGTGGTGCGCGATATCTTAGCGCAATACAAGTGTTTCTATGTATTTATGTAAATTATCTGTCCTTTGATCATTGAAATGCAATGCAATTGCAATGATCTTTTCAAGAAGCACAGTTATCACTTACCTTAGTAAGTTTGCAGTCGCCATCCCTTGTTATGTGGACAGCAATGAAGTCGGTACGTCCAGTAGTTAATCTATTTTAACAAGGAAACACGGGTTAAAGGTACACTACGTGTTTTCATGACATTTTATTTAGATTTAATACTTACAAAAATATCAAATATCCTGATTTACGTCCAAATCCTCTCACCCGACTTGAATATGTGTCCCCTAACGCCAAATATTTGACAATAACTTTCTTTCAATGACACTCGAGCGACGGCTTAATACACGATGAGAAGCCGACTTAAGGCGCCCCATTTACAAGTATACCAGTTATATGTTCCATTGAACAGTACCAACCAATATGTCTCTTCGTCTGCTACATATAAGTTTTCAAAATAACATTTTAACAATTGAGCGCGCCAAACGCGGAACAATGTCCGGTTTTCGGACACCGGACGCCGGACTCCATTTAATGCCATTAAATGCCGTAAGGGACTCTCTTGGTCGCTGCTAATCAAAGTCTGTACTGTTCCACATATTAAATATGAGTGACAAGTGTTTCAGAATCTGTAATACATACCCCTACGTTTCATGTAAACGTACAGTCAAAATTGTGTTTCACTCCCAGTATGTGCTCGCCATTAATGCCTCGCTGTGATATTGCCCATTCGGTGTGAAACATTAACTCACTCACTTTTCTATAGAGAGATTTTAGTCACTTGTCTTGGCATGTAGCAGCTCTCTACGAATTGGGAACGTACATTCAGCTGCTATCAATTGCGAACTAGATATTATACATGCTTGAGTGGATAAACTATAAATATTCTATTGAAAGACGTGAATGACATCAAACAAACTATGGCTACGCCTCGCAGTAAAACCTTAGAGCGTCAGTGTGGACAATAATATGCGTCAGGTTGCAACAGTTCTCTGCCGCAGACAGCGTACAAAAATGTTTTCTTTACTGGCAGCAGGGCTTTTGGTTTGAAAAATCCACCGGCAATTCTCAAAATGTTTGCAGTCCCTGCTATGTATTGACACTTGGTTTATTCACACGCCAGATCGGCTTGCGGGTCACCTTTTAGTTCTATATGAATTTTAATGTAATATGTTGACGGGCAGGTAGATAGTTCAAACACTCACTGCATATAGATGGTGGGATTCAAAACCGTGTGTATGAAGATAGGTGAAGTGAAGCTTGTATATTGTATATTGTTTGGGAAATATGTTCTGATAAAATAACTTCCTATTAGTCACATTGTAAAAGCCACGTTTCCATGGAAAGTTTGGAAACTTTGTGTTAACAAAAGGCACACCAATTGGTGATTGTTAATATGTGTCTGAAGAAATGGTGAACCCAGGTTATATTTTCTGCAAAATATGATTCATACGCAATTAACAAAGAAACGAAAGAACGTTATTTCCCCCTAATTGTAATCGGTCTATGACAATACTTTCATACAAACATTAAATTTAAGTAATTAAATATAACAAATGTGCAATCAACTTGTTGCTAAAAAATGTGATATATATGCTCAATCTAAATAAATTTAGATCAACAGTTTTATATTTTGTTATATAGTTGTGTATAACTCAATATAAAAACTGTTGATATAAATTTATTTACATTGATATATGCTAAAAGAGGATTTTTATTTTATATTAGTTTTTAGTATTAGTTCAGCATTAATTATAATTTTCACCAACTGAAAATATTAATTTGTAAAAGATACAAAATGAGCTAAATAGGGTGTTAGGTCAGTTCACTGCTGAGACGTGGGAATGTGAACCCGAGTGATCTCACAGCGCGTATCGCTTAGAAACGGCGTTTGGAAGACATATACATTGTACCTATGTAGACCCTACCCTATTACTATTTTAAAGAAAAGGGATGTAACGACGAAACCACCCCATGCTCATTCAAAGTCCTATTTCGCATCAAAAACAATTTTTATGATACGAAATCTAAATGATTTCCCTACAAAATGAGCTATAAATGGTCACAATCGGATCATTATTTCAAAAGGTATGCGACAAGACAATTTCTCCACTCACGAAAATCAGCGAAAATTCACCCTTTAAAATCGTTTATTAATTCCAGTAGTGTTGACAGCACCTATGAATCGACAGATTCGAACCGCAGAGTGAAACTAAAGATGTAAACAAACATTAAAACACCAACATATAATTTCTCCGACTGTGTACTACGGCATTTTGTCTCAAATCATCACTGTGCAGTTCGCTAGTCAGCCATTCATGACCTTGACATTCAGTTGAACTGCAGTATCCCACATCCAGCTTCTCGGGCCTTCTAGCGAGAACTAATTAATGTGAAATGTGTCCGGATTTTCATACAACCCTTGAACTGTGAGTAAATATGTGCGTTTGCCGATAGTTACAGCTATTCACGATATCCATGGCGCATACTGGTCAAATGTGGAACTTTCTAAAAGAATTGGCAAACTCTGTTAACGTATATCTGGCATATAAAGTTGTGAAAATGAAATGTTACGTGTTTGTTTTGAATATTCGAAGTAGTTCTTTTCAACTTGACCCTAACTGAGAGGTCATTGGTTATCCAATCAAATCTTTGAAAGTTGGGGTCACGTTGTTACGACAGATGTCACCGTGGTACGACACACGTGTGACCTACGAGATAAGTATGTCATTAGTTGTACGTTCACCACGTGTTAAATAATACCCTGTACCACCCACTCCCTAAAGTCTCCAAACCATAACTATCAGCTTTTCATTAATTGAGCTTGAACACTCTGCAGTAAAATGCCTAAGACAGAGACCGACTTGGCTCCGGGCAGCCTAGTGTCCCCACTCAGCCTGACCGCTTCTCCAAATTCACAACTGCAACAGACGCAAAACTCAGTACTCTGCGCCTGCACTCAATACACACTCAATAGCGAATACACAATGCTTAGTTGTCATGGTAAAGATAAATCAGCCGATAATGAATAAAATGCATATATTCTCCTAATTTTATTGTGAAACACACATGGAAAGCTGTTTACAACGCCAATATAAATGCATTGACCGTTTAATCAGTCATAAAGGGGTACAGAATCAAATTAAAAGAACACCAAGTTCTGTATGTTATGTTATGATATGTAATGAACATTCTCATTATTTAGAAAAATCATTTGGAGATTATATATTTGTATTGTGAATGGACGCAATGGTGAAAATGATTTTACGTACGTTAGTACCAGAGGAACCACAGTTGTTGATTACTGTGTAATTTTGAATCCTTAGATGATATTTCAGTCTTATTAGCCCCAACTCACTAGTAAAATACTCACGAAGTAAATGCAATAACCACTCGTTTAGAGTTTTGATGCATTTAAGATTACAGGGCTGAGTGAAATGCGCGAACGCCTTCCTACCAAACGTATTATATATAACACTAAGAGGAAGAGAATAAAGAAGCCATGGTGGACTAGTGACTTATCTGATTTATGTACCGATATATGTGATGCGGAAAGAAATTGGTGAAGGTGTAGGGGGTCCAAGACGTGTGTGATTAAAGGCAATATATGTAAGGCAAGCGGACTCATAAAGGGAAGATAATCTGGACCTAAAAATGTGCGATTCCAAATCGGGGGCTTTCTGGAAAGAATTGGGAAAGTGAAAGGAGGAAACATGTCCCTATTCAAGTAGTTACAGTAGACGGGTCCTTATCCAGAGGCAGAGGGGTAGTGCTGGACACATGACGAGACGCGTACTCGGAGCAGGGGCGAAAGCAACAGAAGACTCTCGTAATCCATTATCTTACAGGGGAATAACTTTGGTGTGCGCATCGTACAAGTTATATTGCGGAGTGCTCAACAACAGAGAAACTGAGTATGTGGAGTAGAATATTGTATCGACCAAAACGGTGTTCAGGTTTTTGTCAAAAAAACAGTCATAAAATAAATGGGTTATAGTCTCCAAAGAACCAGAACAATAACAGCATATATCATGGCCAATGTATTGCGTCTTAAATATTCTATAGTTTGTTGGTAGAAAGTGGTGTAAGAGTTTGTGTTAAAACCACTGAAGTTTATTGTCTCTTGAGCAGCGAAAATGGATATAGTTGTATTGTTGCCACAAGTTTGTATCAATTTCATTCCCATTTAAAGTATTCCATTTTGCACAATGCTAATTTTTAAATTGGTTTTGTAAAGCCCGATAGAATATTTGACTTCTGTTGCTAGTTAAAAAGTTAAACATTTGTGGCTGTTAAGGATCTGATTTTTTACCTGATAGTTTCTATTTCCCTGTCTTATTTAAAAGAAAGTCTCAATTGAGTTAATGACACCAGTATATTCTTGATAATTGGTTTTACATTGTATTTTGTTTTTAAACATATCTCAGGGCATGAATTTACCCGAATCAGTCAGAAGGTCATTTATAAAGACAACACCATTTGCATTCCATTTTTTATAGAAAAAAGTTTCTATCGATTACAATGTTTTGGCTATACCAGATTAGTTGCGAGGTAATGTAATTTGGTGAATCTCCTTCCTCGTGTCAAACTAATAAAATATTAAGACAAAGTATTAAGGACATCAGAGAAGAAATTATTACGAACAAGTGGTATTTTAAAATGTTGGTCTTTCTCCATAGTTGAAAGCACAATAAATATTTATTTAAGTTATCGTGCTTACAATGATTGTTTTTAATGATTTCAGAACCAGTGACCTCGACCATATCTCAAGGTCACAAACTCAGCGATCACTTAAGTTTCCATTGTGCATAACAATCATGTGAAAATAAGGCATATTTGCAAAAGCATGCTTAAGTCGTGACATCGTTGTGACCTTGACCTTTGACGGATATTAGCGAAAACCTTTTCAAATCTTTATCCATAATTGATATATACCCATTAAGAGCCTGATAGCACAAACTTTTTAAAATTATCATGTTTATAAGGATTTTGTCTTAGTGATTTCAGAAGTTATATATCCTTGACCTTTGACCTTAAATAGGAACATGACAAACAATTCCAGACGAGGGAATACAACTGACAATTCGGAGAAGATCATGAAATACATATAGAGGAAAAGTCGCCATTAGTTTTGCACATAATAAGGTGCGTTGTGGCGTGCATTTCAATAGCAAGAACATGTTTACTTAAACTTTGTTCTAAGTAGGAGAATGTCCGAAAACTGGCCATTAATTTTGCACGTGGAGCATGTTTTCGGCCTAACGGCCTCACACAAAGTCCACGTGCAAAACCAATGGCCAGTGTTCATGATCAGACATTCTCCTACACTTACATGAAGGAGTTGGTCTCGAGCTGGAGTGTACCTTTCTATGTAGTCCAGCCCCATTGGTGAGCATGCAAGTTTGTATCTGTTGCTGTCCACTGACACACTTGGTAGTGGACACGTAGAGTGTGATACGAGGCAGCATCGGATGTAGGTGGGAGAGAATGAACATGTACTGGAACAAAAGATGTGGTAGCCTTTTCACAAACTTTCGAAACCTCAGTTCATCTAGGGTCTCATTTTCAGTGCCACCATAGAGATGGACAATAATCATTTCAACGGCGTTGATGATATTCTCCCGGGTGGACTTGCAACAAAATGCCTGTCTAAACTTGAGTTTAAAAACGAGTTTCTGCCATCCAACACCTTTGCCTATTCCAACCATACTAGATGTTGCATCACATCCTGTCAAATCATGAATCGCCGGCAGTATTTGACAGACGGTGTTTCCGACACTTTCCTTGAGGCTGTTAATGTTCCATATCTTTGACACTTTCTTTGTTTTCTCAGAAGTGAAGACTAGAGTAGAAGCTGTTGGATCAGCGTGAACAAGCCGGAGAAGGAGGGGATCTCTATCTTGCCCTATTAGAACTGTTGGTTTGGTTATGGCACACCGGACTGAAGTTTGAACAATCCGAGGATTGGCATCTTCAATAGCCGTTATAACCCTTTACCCGGTGTCTTCAAATTTTGAACTCAGAAGTTCAAGAAATGACTGCTTGTTCTCTTTATTGGAGAGAAACTGTTCTTTCTTCGATGTCAGCACCATGTCTTCAGTGAAATTTACTTTCGGACCACATATACAGACTATACATGTACCTATTGTCCGTTTTAGGTGTGCATGTGCAGTGTCTCTTGTGGAAGGTCCTGACAGGTATCCATACTATGGTAGCATCTGTGTATTTTCTTATGACATGTTTTATGTAGATCTCGCACAGTGAAGAGAATGTTGATCCACTGGTCCATGGAATACGTTATCGTGTTTACAAGGATTATTTTAGCACTTTCAGAACTCGTGACCTTGACCTTTGACCTTGACTGTGAACATGTCAAAATATGGCCAAGGTGTATAAGAAAGAATCTATGTATATGATGTGTTAATACCTTCTTGGAAAAACGTTATTTGGTGATTTCAGAACTGGTGACCGTAACCATATCTCGTGACCTTGAAAACAAATAATGTAATGATTCAAAGTGTAAATAGTTGAAATAAGGTATTTTCGCTAAAGCATGCTTAAGTCATGACCTCGCTGTGACCTTGACCTTGACATATTTTAGCGAAAACCTTTTCAAATCCTTGCCTTTCTCCATGGTTGATATACACCAAATAAGAACCTGATAGCACAAATATTTTTCAAGTTATCGTGTTTACAGGGATTTTTTTGGAACTCGTGACCTTGACCTTTGACCTTGAAAGTGAACATGTCAAAAACATTCTCCAAGGGTATAAGTAGGAAGATATGTATCTGAGTTCTTGAAACCCTATTGGAAAAAAAAACTTATAACCAAAACAACTTGTCAACTTGATTTGATCTATATTTTAAAAATAAAGCAATGAGGTTAGTGGCGTTATAGTTGGGTACCATATATGGTCCTATGGCACCTCAGGGAGTTTTGATGGAGGGTACCATCAATGGGTCTATGGGACTATAAAGGTTAAATTAAAACAATAACAAGAGAGGAATATTGTCGGATATATTTATTAAACAATATATCACACATTCGAATCAAGGTGTATACATGTATAAAATGATTTAATAAAATGCAAAAACAACTGTTGTTTCCTCTCGCGTTGGTAAAGAACTGAACAATGGACAGCAAACACTAGGATTAGACATTATGACGCACGCATTTGAACAAATAAACAGTGCTGAACAGTTACGGATGAGAAATCCTCTTTTATCGTCAGCTGATCACATGCCTTTCTATTGGATATTAAATTTATTCATAACTTTATCTAATATTGTGTATACTATAAATGATCACACTTTTACAATAATAAGAGATAAAATCAGCAGTTCTTCAATTACATGTAGGCAAATTAAAATTGATTTTGATTCTATTGAATGTAAAATTGGTTTACCATTATATTCAGTGACAGCTTGAAAAAGAACCCATTATGAACATGAGCATTGTTCACCTCAGTGTATTGTATATTTCGTTTTTGGTTAAAAAAAATGACCGTTACAATTTTAAAAGAGAGCGTGAAGTTAATGACAGGGAATAACACCTGGTCACTAACGTAAATGGTTGATGCATATTTCAGTTGATTTCTTTTTCGTAAAAACAACCACTCTACCTTCAAAAAATTTCACAAACTTTACAGTAACTCAATTTAATTTCGTCAGTATATATTCCATTATGTGTTTGGTCACTGGCTACAAAACGGTTTTAAAAGTGCGAGATAAACTGGTATAAAGGTCACAGTTTTACTTTAACTGTATCCGTTAATGAGCCAGTAAAGAGGAACATTATGGAATAGATATCTTATAAATTCAAACTTTACAATTTGAGGGATGTACTAATCCCTACAAAATTGAAAAGTACAAATAGATGCAAAGTATTAGAACATTTGTCAAGACATTTCGATGATTTGGTCCTTCACTTCACCTACAATAGTGAAAATGCCCACAACAAAGTTCAAAGAAATATTATTAAATTTTTTAATTTATGGATCTCATTAGCTGTATAAATCACATTATAAATTCAAACTTTGCGATATAAGCGATATGCTCTATCCAGTCTGATTAAAACGACCTTGTTCCGAGGATTACAATTTGCAAAATAAAGCATCTACCGGGATACGAACTGGTTCTGCAGATTCATCGCCACAACGGCGGTTTTACGAGGAAACCTTCGAACGATATGAGTTCCTATCCTGGTTGATGCACTATTTTGTAATTTTTAATTCTCGAAAACCGTCGATTTTAATCAGACTGTGCTCTATCACGGTCACATGAACAGTGTAACACCTCATTAACACATAACTGATAGTTAAAAATGATAATCTCCATACTTCTACACAAAATAAATATTCAGGCTACTTTATTACTGTTGCATTTTTTAGTTAAGACACGGCTATCGCCATAGGATCACCAATTAAATACCAAGAAACAACATTCAACCGTTTACTCCCTGAGAATATAAATATAACAGACAAGCTGACTGGAACAACTTGGAGGACCTTATGATTGGGCTCTCATCCTTTGAAGGAGCTCAAAATACCTGAAATTGGGAACAAAATAAACATGAAGTCTTTGAAGGAATACATGATCAAACACGATTTCAAATACAATACAAGTAATACACATCCTAGTACACAAGGTTCAGACAATATTGGCTTCGTTGTAAAGTATGGACATTAGACAATGTATCTAAAACTTTTCTTTTGACGAGATAAGTAAAAAATAAAGTGTTACATAAGTAGTTAAATGTTTTTTTCAAATATACAAATCGTAAAATTGATACTTGAATGGAAACACGTTCAAGACAGTGCAGATAGTTATTTCAGACTCCCATACTTACGAGTCAAGTATTTTGTCAAGCCAGTCTTTGTGTTTCAGTTTGGTGTACCAAGAAACCGGAAGTGCTGACAATCCTAACTTACAACCCAGGAGAGCTCCGGCAACAGCAGCATTCGTATCTGCGTCGCCTCCCTTTTGTAGGAACAGACAAAGACAGATTCATTGTTGATATTACATAATTATTATACACATATTTCGTTGACAGGAAATTATGGTCAGGAATTAATCACATCTAATTGTCATTAGATTGCACAAATGCTAATAATGTATAGTAAACGGACATCATGTCCTTAATATCATATCATCATAAACATTACGTAGGACTATTCGACGGCCAAATTTAATATTTTTGGATCTAACATACACTCAAGCAATGGTCACCAGTTTTTAAAGTAAAACAATAATGTATTTTCATACACAACTCCTCTCACAGTAAACGCTAATTCACAAAATAATGTATAACACTTGCAACAGTTTCTCGATATTACAAGAGGCTTTAAGTGGATATAATGATTATAATGTACCTCGAGAACAATTGTTTGGATAGCTTTCCTGAAGTTCTTCTGTTTTAGAGCCCAGAATCCCGCGCCCATACACTTGTACGTGTATCCTATATTATCCTTCTCATCCAGTTTCAGTTTCTTGATGTTCTTGATCCACATATAGTTATTGAGCTCTTTTTTCTGTAACAAATTGCAACATGTACAAAACAAATCATGTTAGTTTAAAGTTGACTTAAGTCAAGTTGATAGATGAATGTAGCTATCGACGTCTTTTACCCAGTCTCAACGATACAATTAAACATAGCGCTATAGAAGTGTTATATGCCAGTGAAACTATTTTGGTATTTGGGTCCTGAACTGAATGTGTCAAAGCTGATTCATGCGATGGCTGGGATGGCATTACTAATTTGCAATCGATTTGATGGTGTATAGTAGATCTGTAAATAGTGAGTGATACATAAACAGTACCGACCTCGTCCTTAGTCTCCAGCACACCTTCCGCCGCCTGGTAGCTGTCCTGTATGAGTTTCTTTACTCGGTATTTGCCGCTTCTCTTCTTGTACCGCTCGTCTCCCGTCAACATCAGGGACACCGCCACAGACACAGCCACACACGACGCCTGACATCTGGGATGGGGCAAGGTTAGAAGATATTGTACAACCAAACAACATTAGTGTCACATGTTTAATCAAAACGGAAGATACACATGCCCACAACACCGAGACAACTATATCGGTATACGCATGAACGGTGGCTGGGAAGACACAGGAAAACTGTAATTGTCAAAATTTGAGTCTACACAATGAAAGATCAAGAACTGCAAAACACAAAAATAAAGCCATGGGCTTTGCAGCTCATCAGGTACTATAGCTACTATACATACATATTTTGTTCATTGTTATATAAGTTCAACAGGTTATGCTTTCAATACAGGTTAAAAACATTCAGTGGAGCAACCGTAAACTATTTTTGCCATGTTTTCCCATCATCTGTATTTTCCCTGACCCATCATCAGCCCAAAACATCCCCCTGCAGAGGGTGGAAGAGGGAGGGGGAGACAGGGAGAGAGAAACATTACAATTTGAAATTTATGAAATTTACAAATCATAATCTCCATCTCTTAAAGAAAACACTGCCAAGGTTTCAGGATATCTCCTATTGCTGGTGCATCAGAAGAAATGGTTTGAAGCTTTTAGGTTGAATCCCCTGCACAGTAAATATTAATTCATCTCAACCAAATTGATAAACCTGTATCGTCATCCCACAAAGATGTTAATGACAGGAGAAGAAGTCGTTTAAAGGTTTCACTTTTAACGTCTCTGGCGGCCATATTTGTGGGCGTTGGAATTCATGATGAACAAACTTTGCCCCCCTAGGTGACGGGTACCCCACCAACCAAATTACTTTGGGGATTAGCGGTTCTGGAGGAGAAGTCGAAATAATGAAAAGTTTACGGACGACAGACGGCGGACGGCGGACGACGGAAGGACGCCGAACAACGGCCCATGCCATAAGCACATCTGGCATTTCAGGTCTGATGAGCTGAACAAGTCAAGAAATGTCTGATCTGTTTCCAACGACTTCTATTGAAAAAGTTCATTTTGAACACAAATCACTCGTTAGATAATATCCGATATATAATATTTCACCGAAAGTACCCACCTTGGGTCATGGTGGACACATTTACATATGCTCCTGCTGTTGTCTACCACAGCCTGCATGTCCCAGTACTTGTGTACACCGAGAATACTGGTCCTCATCACAGCGCCGTTAGAGGCCACTCTCTTTCCGCTACTGTACAGCTCTAATGATGCCTGCGTGATCAAATCACACATTGATTTGTGATAAAACTAGATTAGTGTTTGCACGAAACCGCTTTGCAGAGCAGCCTCGAAACTGAGGGTGTCGCCTTTCCCTGTTCCGCCTTCTCAACAGCCACAATAAAATGGGCAATTGTCACTGAAGTTATTACTAATAAGTTGAATCATTACTCGGGTCACAAGTTTGTTATTAAAACCTATCTCTGAATTCAAAAGTTGATCAAACATGGCCTTAACCAATATCTTAACCGTTGGCCTTCAATGTCACACAATGTATGATCGCTTTTAATTGTGGATTACAATCATGTAATGATTCAAAATCATCATGCTTGATTTTAGGGAAAACCTTTTAAAATATTGGTCTTTCTCCATAGTTGATATATACCCAATAAGATCACGATAGCACAAGAACTGTTCAAGTTATCGTGTTTACAAGTTGTTAGTGATTTCAGAACCGGTGACCTTGGCCTTTGACCTTTAATACGAACATGTCCAAAAAAATCCGCAGGGGTTATGTATATGAGTTCTTAAAACCGTCTTGGAGAAACCTTGTATAGCCAATACAAAAAGCGGCGGCGGCGGCGATGGAAACTGCACAAAAACAAATAGCAGGCCCGACTTAGTCGGGGCTGCAAACAAGTCAAATAATAAGGATAACAAACTATGTGGTGAATTTAAATGGGGAAGAACAGTAGCATAGGAACCTCTTGAAAACACACATTAAGAAGTTGGAGATATGAAATGTCTATTTGACACAGTTTTTATCCCTTCCTGCCTTTACTTTACGTCTACTGTCACAATCACATGTAGTGACAATTGTTAAACGACGTTCATGATAACCTCACATATCGCAAAAGGATACAATACTTCAATCTATGCTTCTTAGAACGGGAGAATTATATTTTCATCTGGACAATTTGTAAGGAGAATGTATGCATTGGATTTTCGTTTAATTGTTTAACCTCTCACCTGATGGGGGTGAGTGGTGAAGATGGAGTTGGCGATG